>JAJHSJ010000010.1:7492705-7752130 GCA_021015155.1 Magnolia officinalis
TTTCTCTGACCTTCCCACATCGCGGTATGGTCCGCACGGGCTGTCATTAAGTGTAATCGGGCTACCTGGCTTGACGGCCCGCACATGGTCTGATCGTAACCAGACTGGACCACCCATGTATAAGCTAACGTTGGGTGCTAATGGTCAGTTAAGTGATATTATAAGTTAATTAAAAAAATTCAAGGATTTTTGGATATCCAAAACAGTGAAAATCGAGGATGTTACAAAGTCGCTCGAGGGAGTGTTGTGGCGAAGCATGCATCATATCATCCATCATGCATACGTATTAATAATATTAGTTTAGTAATTGTGTTCATTAAATTCTTAATATAATTGATGTTTGTTACAACTTAAGACTAATAGCACCCACTGAGTTGATTACTCACTCCCACTCTGGGACGGTGTTTTAAAACACCAACTAGATTCTACGTAGATGCAGGAGATGCAGATTTCGAGGAGCCTGGCGACGTGCGCCGCTAGGAGGAGGATGAGTTCTCCTACTTCCAATTGATGAGCGGGTCTTTCACCGGCTCAGTAGATGGTGCATTGGACCGCTGAGTAGTGGACTCAGCTTTATTCTTTTGGACATACTATTCTTTTTGGTGATTTTATTGGATAACGCTTATGCGACCCATTATACATTCTTTTAGACTTGTATATATACTTGATCTCTTTTATTTCGGTAGACTTGTGTGTTTGTGTTTCATGTTCCAGGAAATTCCAGGCTACGCATTTAAACTTGATTTAAGCGCATAGTAATGAAAACCGGTTATAAGTGACCCCGGGAACTCGGGAGTTGAGTGTATGCACGACCCCCGATTTTCAGGGCGTTATAGTTACTTTGATATTGATGTTGCTCACCAAGTGTTTGATGAAATGACTCAATAAAGTGTGGCCGCTGGCAAGGAAGATATGTATATAAAACCAACACCCTTTTTTTTCTTGATTTTTATGTTGCTTAAAAGGTGTTTGATAAAATACCTGTAAAACCATTTCTGTTGTCTCAAATACAGTGAGATTTTGAAGGTGCAGGCCAGGTGTTTGTGAAAATGCCGCATTAGTGAACTCGGCTCGAACTGACCCAAGCTGTTGACTGAACCGAGCCGAGCCGAGTTGGCCAGTCAGGCTCGAGGACCGAGCTGAGCTGAGTTTGAGCTGAGGTCAGCTAATGGCCGAGCTGAGTCAAACTGAGGCCAGCTCGACTCGGTTCGAATCGATGTACACCCCTACATATAGTAGAAAATGGTATTTGATTATCTTATTCATGATGATTGGCTATTCTAATGATTCATGGTCGCTTGTTGAGTGACATGCCTATTATTGATGTCATGTTTATGATAACCAGTGTAGTTATATGACATGCTTGATTAATAACTTACTCACATATGATAACATGCTCGGTTGATAACATGCCCATGATTGTTTTGGATGTCTTTACTGGAGCGCCCTGATAAGCCGTGTTTTACTCCCAGCACGCAGTAGACTCACGAGTTGTGGTTTGCTCACACAGATGAATTACACTTTTTCATGATGCATGCAAGAGCTGTTGGAGTTTGCTATTGTTACATTCATTACTGTTGAGCTGGTGCACCATATTATGTGTGACATGTCAAACACGTTCGTCTCTTCGATATGCGTCGATACCATGTACAAAATGTGTAACTGGCTAAACAGATTAACCGTTCAGAAAAAAAAAATTCCCACCATGAGCTAAATTTGGTGTCGTAGAGTTCACTAATTGTTCACCTAGTCCAGTAAGTGGTGAGGAAGTTGCTCTGACTCGAGTTCGGGACTTGGGAAGTAGCAGTGCCCGGGTTTCAAATTTGGGGCGTGACAAACCATCATCATCCAACCATCCATCCATTTGAGGTGAGTCTAAACCCCATCCTTCCATCCTCCTCTTTCTTAATTTCATAATTTTTATGCATATGGCCTCACTGGTGTGGATCCTCATGGTTTCATATATTATTAGCCATGGGTCAGCAAGTGACCCACGTTAGTATGGTCCACCATGATGAGCATTATATCCACACTCTTCACTTGTAATCTCATTTTTGTATTTAGACAGCAACTTCTAAAAATCGTATAAAATCAATCATGCTAAAATCGGAGTTGAAACTTATGAAGTAGTAGTGCCCGAATTCTGAATTTAAGTTGTGACAAACCTGGTATCATCGTATAATATGGTCAACCTGGATTTGGATTTGATTCATTTTTCACTCCGGCTTAAAATGATTCGGCAAAACAAATGTATAAGATGATATAAAGTACATGCGTCTATGTGGGCCCCATGTTAAGGGCTGCACCTTCTTGGGCAATGCCAGGGCACCTAATCCACCTGCTCAGCCTACAGGAGCTTCCCGGGTACACTGCACCAATGTTCCCTTTGGGTGGCCCACTTGAGTTGCGGTCAAGTTAAATTTAGCCACGCGTGTGACGCGGATTTCCTGAGAAAGCCTTTCGCAGGAATTTCTTGCGCAAGGATGCTAGGTGGGCCCACTGACATATTTGTGGGAAATCTACTCCGTCCATCCGTTTTGCGAGTTCATTTTAGGACATACAACCAAAAATGAGGTGTATAGAAAACTTAAGTGGGCCATACGAGGGAATTTGGAGAAAGAAATGCCTACCGTTGAAACTTTCCTGAGCTCCACCTTGATGTTTATATGCCATCCAAACAGTTTATAAGGTCATTACCATTGGGATGAAATGAAAATACAAAAAAAATTAGTCGGACACAAAACTTTTATGGCCACAAGAATATTTCAACGGTTCTTACTGAATCCCCACCTTTTCCTTTCATGTGGCCCGCTCGAGTTTTGGATCCACTTCATTTTTGGTCTCATTTCCTGAAATGAGCTTGCAAAACTGATGAACGGTGTAGATTTCCCAAAAACATGTAGGTGGGCCCACCCAACATACTTGGGCAGGAACTTTCTCCTAGAGGCTTTCCTAGGAAATCGGCGTCCTTTCTTACTATATATATTATTGGAAAGCACAGCCAATGGTTAACATTCAGCATCAACACGTGGTCCATGTGATGAATGGACTTGCATGACTTTACAACCGAATGATCATGACCTATTTACTAAACAGGTCGGGCTCGGGCTAAACTGGACCCAACCCATTGTCATCCCTATTCAGCGCATGGTATTGGGAAGGATTAGGTGGGATGAGATTCAAATAAATATAATTATTACATATGACTGGGATTCCTATGCTATGTTTGTAATAAATGGGATTCACTCTTTGATTGGTTGTACATTAAATAGATATATGACCATCATTTGAAACTATTGAGAATAACACATATATGTTATATCCAAAATGTGAGTCTATTTTATAACCTCATTTTATGGCATGAGCCTAAAAACGATGCAGATCTAAAATTTATGTAGCCCCGAAGAAGTTTTCAATGGTAGGTGTTCAATCCCCACTGCTTTCTATGGTGGGGTCCACTTGAGCTTTAGATCTACCTGCCTTTTTTTGTCGCATGCTTTAAAATGATCTCGAAAAATAGGTGAATGGTGTGGATATAGCCCACACATCATGGTGGGACCTACACAACTTGCTAACATTAAGTGGAATTTGCACCAACCGAAATGCAATTCCTCCTAATCTAATTCCAAGCTTTTCCATTCTTCCCAAACATTGGAACGGACACGGACCAGATGCAATTCCATCCCACCTACCTAATCCCATCTAATACCATGCACCAAGCACACCTAAATACAGGCATCCTAAGGGCCCGTTTGGCACCTTGGATTGGAGGGGATTGGAGGGGTTTCAAATCCCCTGGGTTGTTTGGCAGCATAAAGCAACTGGAGATTGCCAATGCAAGGGGTTTCCAATCCCCTCAAAGAGGGGGTTTGTAATCCACGGTGAGAGCTTGGATTACACCTGAAATCATTACAATAGTTGCAGGTATAAATGTATGTCACTGTACACTATCATTCTACTGGGCACATGGCCCACTAACGATGATCAGCACCATCGAAACATTGTTCATGTAGATCAGCACTGTCCAAATATTATCCAATACCGTCCAAACATTGTCCATATTAATCAACGATTAAAAATCGTTGGTTAGTCACTCAAACATGATCTTGTGCTTGCGGTCCATCTAAGACTTGGAATTTCATCGTTTTTAGGCAAAATAGATATTTTAGCGGGCTTATCACAACCATAGTGTTAAAAATTATATATCTCACTAATTGGGGATATTAAAGTTGATTTAGTAATTAAATTCAAACCCCTGCAAATATGTCATGTATAAGTATTTTTGAACTAAAGTTGATTCACACTCCAGGGTGCCAAACACACCGAGAGGATTGCTAATAAAGGGGTTTCCAATCCCGGGGGTTGCGAATCCGGGGGGTTTCAAATCCACGCTCCCAAACAGGCCCTAAGGGAGAGGAGTACATAGTGAACGACGTGGGAACATTGTACTTTTCAGGTTGCACGGGGTCCCATTCAACGGCGAGTCATCATGGATGGCACATGCACCGACAATCTCGTGTGTAGGAAAGAAAATCTTGGCCCTTCAATTTGTGGCCAGTAAGCGACACGCGTAAAAGCAATCCGGAATAAAGATGGGATCCATATGACATTTGCAATAAAAGTTCAGACGGCAATCCGCTATCACAGCCACCAGAAAAGGATAGAATTTGAAAGCCCGTAGGCGATAGGCAACATGGAAAGATATGGGGAATCTCGCGACATGACTTTCATATCCCAATGACGTTTCTCACTTCCATCGCCCGCACACTCACATTCCAATGATATTTCCACTTCAAACCTCGTAACTCAATACTCAATGGAATTAAGGTACACGAGTTGGTGGGGTCCATATCCACACCCCTCCGGAAGTGGATTGGCTGGTGTACCACACACCAGCTATATAGCTGGTGTAGATACGTGTCGTGAGAAGACGAGCGTGGTTCAAAGGAGATCAAAGTTACATGGCCCACAGTGATGTTTTTATTATATCCACGCTATTCGTCCATTTTTCAAGATCATTTAGAGCATTAGAAAAAAAAAAAAAAATCATATCTAAAGTTTAAATAAACTACACAAAAATAGTAGGGCCCATCATAATGTTTATTTTCCATCCAATAACGTAAAAAATACATGGACGAAGAGCAAAAACAAATTTCATGTTGATCCAAAACTTATGTGTCCCCCAAAAGGATTTCAATGGTAGTGTGGTCCAATTGATCTTTAGATCCTGTCTTATTTTTCAGCTCAAGCCTTAAGTCAAGCTCGCTAAATGGATGGACGGTTTGGATATAGCTTAAGCCTCAATACATCAGCTATATAGTTGGTGTGTGACACACTAGCCAATCCGCTCCCCACCAGTGGTTGCCATATTAGTTGGGCCCCATTTGCCTATATCCAACAGAAAATAACGTCGCCCCCGGCTGCAGTAATGGGGATTGCTAACATCTCCCCATATGTAAGGATGGGGATTGCCTGGAGACCTGTTCACCAGGGAAATCCTTAGGGGTCGTTTGGCACCTTGGATTGGAGGGGATTAGAGGGGGTTTTAAATCCCATTGGTTGTTTGGCACCATAAAGCAACTGGTGATTGCCAATCCAGGGGGTTTTCAATCCCCTCTTTGAGGAGGTTTGTAATCCACGGTGAGAGCTTGGATTACACCTAAAATCGTTTCAATAGTTGCACGCATAAATGTATGTCACTGTACACTATCATTCTACTGGGCACATGGCCCACTAACGATGATCAGCACTGTCCAAACATTATTCATGTAGATCAGCACCGTCCAAATATTATCCAGCACCATCCAAACATTGTCCATATTAATTAACGATTAAAAATCATTGGTTAGTCACTCAGACATGATCTTGTGCTTGCGGTCCATCCGAGACTTAGAATTTCATCATTTTTAGGCAAAACATATATTTTAGCGGGCTTCTCACAACCATAGTGTCAAAATTTGTATATCTCACTAATTGGGGATATTAAAGTTGATTTAGTAATTAAATTCAAACCCCTGTAAATATGTCATATATAGGTATTTTTGAATTAAAGTTGATTCACACTCCTTGGTGCCAAACACACCGAGAGGATTGCCAATCCAGGGGGTTTCCAATCCTGGGGGTTCCAAATCCACGCTCCCAAATTGCCAATCCAGGGGGTTTCCAATCCTGGGGGTTCCAAATCCACGCTCCCAAACAGGCCGTTAGTGACCCGGCCATGTGGAGTCCACCAAAATGTATGTGTTTATCCATACCCATATCATTGAAAGGTATGAGCCCAAAAATGCCGTAGATCCAAAGGTCAAGTGGACCACAACACTGAAAACAGTGGTGATAATGACATCCACATGTGAAACCCAGTATGCCCCACACCCGGACGAATGGAAAACACAAATACCAGCTTGATCCAAAACTTCCGTGACCCAATGATGTTTTCAACTACGGGCATTCAATCCTCACTATTTTCTGTGGTTCTGTCCATTTCAGCGCTGGATCTACCTTATTTTTGAGCTCATGCCCTGAAATAATCTATAAAACAGATGGACAGCGTAGATAAAACACATACAGTGGGCCCACAGAGTCAGGTCACCGAATCTCCAAGGAATGGGCGTCCAATCTGTACTAACTGAAAAGTGAAAACCCAAGTATGTTGATATAGTATCTATAATGCCTATTCCTAAAAAAACTGAAATAACTGACATAAACGTTCCAAAGGGAAAAGAAAAATGAAGAGAGAGAGAGTAGATCATCGCAAGAATTTTATCATCTCTGCACCAAGAAAGAGCTTAACATGCCTTGAAGTCACACAAACGGTCCAGATTCATCGTACCAGTGGACCCAAGTAAGTTCCAGTGGCCCACCTCCTACAGCACTACAGAATCCTTCCACACAGGAAAGTATTAGAAATCACCAAAGAAACCAGTTCTAAAAATTAAGCCCATCTCAAAACTGAAACAATCAGTTGAATAATTACAAGAACATAGTTTCACAAAAACATCATTTCCAACTGAACCGAAACAGCCATTACAAGTACAACACTATAGACATGAAACAGAGACCAATATCAAGTTAGAATACCTTTATCACCCTCTATCAATGGAACACAACGGCCCACCGAGGACCGCCATTTCTCTATATATGTGATCGAAGAATCCAACGGCACCCATGTTCAAGAAAAGCTGAGGAAATTTTCCTCTTATTCGAAGAAAATGAAGTAAGGGAGAAGGTGGACGGAATTCTGGATATGAAAGATGAATGTAGGCGGTTTGGATACAAGCATTTTACTTTTGGGTTTGCTCCACCTTGGCTCGGATTTTCTGTTCCAACACCGATATCTCAGTCTCGAGGCTGAACATCCTGTTAAGGGCATGCATGTTTTCTAGAGTCTCGTTCAGAGTCCGGCTGTCGCTACCATCGCATCTCAAATGCTGCATGGGCCCATGAAGAAGCTTGTTCACTATACCACGGCTGAGATCATCCACAGCCCGCCTTGTTTTCTTTGGGAGTTCCTCGCCCATTTTCGACAAGCATTTCTCCAGCTCTGAAACCCGGATCCTCTCTGCATAGGACCTTAGCTTCTTGATGGTAGGGACGGTTTCTAGCGAGTCCCGCCAAGCCTCGAACTGTTTTGATTCTTCGGCAATGATTGCCTGAGCTTCCATTGCTTTCCTGTGGCGATCTTCCTTATTGGCTTCGACTACTTCCTTGAGATCGTCGACATTGTAGACTCGTGCAGACTCGACATTTGAAACGCAGGAGCCGACATTCCTGGGGACCGAGATGTCGATGAAGAGCCTCAAGCCTCCAACTTCTGGACCCACAGAAGGAAGGTCCTCGACGTGCTCTTTCAAGAACAATGGTGTCTCAGATGCTGTGCTGGTGAATACAACGTCAGCTTCTGCAGCACATGAGAGCATTTCCGTGATGGGTTTGTAGATTATTTCAATATCTTTCAGTTCCTCGCGGATGGCAGCCACTCTCTCCTCTGATCGGTTCACAACCACCATCTTGTTGCACCCTTTTGCAACCAGATGTTTGATGACAAGCTTCCCCATCTTGCCTGCTCCAATCACCAACATTCGAGCAGAGGGAGACTCGGACTTTGGGAGCTTCATAAGGGCTAGCTCAACGGCAGCCGAGCTGACAGAAACTGCCCCAGCTGCAATGTTGGTCTCGGTTCTGACCCGCTTCCCGACAGTAATTGCATGCTTGAACAGTCCACTGATATTTCTTCCGAAGCCTACAACACCTTGCCCGACTTTGACAACCTGTTTGACTTGGGCAAGGATCTGTCCTTCTCCTAGAACCAACGAGTCAAGCCCTGCAGATACTTCGAATAGATGCTGCGTGGCATCATTGTCGCGGAGCAAAAACAAGTGCTGCCGAAGCTCTGAAACAGGAATTCCACTCGTCTGCCAAGGAAAAAACAAGAAAAAGAAGAAGATTAAAGGATGTTTTGAGATTTTTCATTCAATTCATAACCATAACATACATCAAACTCTAGTTTCTACCACATTCCAATTTCAATAGTAAGTACAAGGTTGGAAGCTGTAAGTGAAATCCAAATGCAAATGAGTATCAAAGAATTGTTGATGAGCCGCAGGATTTGCCATGGTTTGGTGATCCAGACGATTGATCAGATGGACCCCACTGTAGATGGGGGATGCCCCAATATTTCTAGAGATTTTGGAGCCCGTCTAGGCTCATGGGTGTCCATGGTATAAAAAAAAATAATTTTGAATTAACGATGAATACCTTTGACATCCACTCGGCCACTTCCCGAATTCCTCTGTGCCAAGATAGAGCCACCACATAAATCTCCATTCTGTTGCAGGTGCTAAGAACAGCAGCTTCTTCTATGTGATTCAAGCCACATAGCTCCCCAATAGCACGATGCCATTCCGCTTCAGGTATGGCAAGCTTTTCACGCATCTCGACCGGCGCTGTGTGAATACTAAGCCCTATGACCAAAATGCTGCTCCTTTCCTTTGTGTATCCTGATAGAGAGTAGATTACAATATTTATATTTGCAAAAAATATGATTTTATTGATTAAGAAAAATTGAATGTTATTTTTCAAATAATCATGCCATTGGTCAAGAAAAGCAAACTAATTGTTTTTCTTTTTATTGGGTTGAGAAATGAGATGAAAAGACTTCCATTTTTTGCCAAAAGCTTGAAGCCATTTATCCAATTTCCTAATAACAGGTAGAATCAGAACAGTTCAATTTTCCCAGGTTACAATCTGATCATCATGAATTGTGAAGCTGCTTGTTCCACAATCCAGAGGATGCAGTCCAAGTCACTGGAAACAAAGGGTGCTAGAGCAAGTTAAGAACCATACATCCAAACCCAACAAGAACAACAAGAATCCCAGTATGCAAAGATATAAATAAATTAAAAAACCATAAATCCCAAATCCAACAAAGATGATAAGTATCTCAGTCAGCAACATGGGATTATGAAATTTAGACATTTTGCAATCAAATCTCACGAAAGTAAAGTGAACAAATTGCCTCTAAGAGGGGGAAAACCCCCAACGAGAGAATTCCTGAAGAAAACGAATTCAAAGAAAAGCAAACGGTCCCAACAAATCCTAAAAATGACAGATTTATAATTACTGTCAAAATTCTCTCTTTCAAAAGGCCCAAGAACAAAGATCCGTAAAATTTCATATTCCTAGTGATAAAAACGAGAGCACAATCTCTTGAATTAATGGCATTCCACCCCTTCACAATTTTAACATAACATCAAAATTCTCAATTACTTCACCCTTTCCCGATTTTAACAGCCTATTAAAATTCCCAATCACCCACATTGAACTGCAGATTCCATCGACATACTCCCATGCAGTGATCTAAATATCAAGAGTATCGACTCATATATCGGCCGATACTATCAATATCTCATGCGGATATATGTGATACATTGCGATACATCATGATATGTATCGGCAATACATTCCCCCACTAGAAATTCGATTAAATTTCTGAAAAAAAAAAACCCATAAAAATCCATTTTCTCCCAAATTTTTTTGGGGGAATCTGTTTTCATACCTGTATTGCATGATTTATAAATTATATGAACTCATTTTCGATATAATTGCATCATTTCTGTTAGACAGCACATAGTTTAGGACCCTATACAAAGGAAACTTCCTATGCCTACTAGTTTTTGTGATCTTTTGAGTTCTAAGTATGTAATCGTGTCTCTTTCAACACTTCCTGCAGTATGAAATTCTCATCTGCATATGATGAACTACAAATGCAGAAGAAAATCCAACACGAGTTTTCCAACAATTGCCAAAAAAAAAAAAAACAAAAAAAAAACAAACAAAAAAAAGAGAATTTCTGCTTTTCATTCAAATCCTCCACTAAGCAATTCTAAATCAGAAAACCCATAAAATTCAATAATCAGCAAAACTTCTCCAACGCTAGCAACAAAACACAACCTCCCAAAGAGAAGAATCAGCCCTCTTTTCCAACTAAGCACTGAAATTCTCACTCACCCATTCTTAAACTGAAAACCCATGAACAAAACATAACCAAAACGTACAGAATAGCGACATTTTCCCACTAACTGTTAGAAAACACAATCTCCCAAACAAAAGGATGTTCCTGCTTTTCATTCCAAAAATCATCCACCTTGCATTCTAACTCTCACTTACCCATTCTTCAATTCCAAAATCCATTATCAGAATCTGACAAAGTGTAGAAAATCAGCAATTAAAACTGCATGAACCCAAGAATCCATCAAGAACACCACACACATTCTTCTGTTTCTTCATGACCTTTAGCGAGAATAACAAAACCCTCAGTCCCTACCTAAATTAGGAAAAACCCATCAACCAAATTCCACAAACAACACAAAATCCATGACCCTTTCCCCGAATATCGAATTCACCGCAGCAATCGAAATCAAACACACAATTCCTCGAAAACAACAGCTATTTCCTTGATTCTACCTAACATCTGCCGTAAATTACAATAGTACCATGAACTGATTTCCAAAAAAGCACATAAACGCATTCCATTCTCGCCGAATCCAAAATTCCCCATTTTGAAAACATGAATGAAATAAAACCGATGAAAGAAAAAATGCGGGAAATCGACTTACGGTCGGCAGCCGACGTCTTGAGCTGTTCGAGGGCGGAGACGCTCGAAGCTCTCGATTCGGCCGTGTTCTCTTCCTTAACCAAGATATCCGACGAGGCGTCGCACCTGGGGCTCGAGAAGCTGCGCCTTTCAAAGCTCCGTCTCCTTGAATTCCTAGCATTCTTGCTAGAAATCCCGATTTGGGACGAACAGATGGAAGGTTTGCAGAGGAAAGTTTCCATCTTTGCCCCTGCAAACGCCGTGGCGAATCCGTTGGCAGCTGCCATTGGAGAAAGGGGCAAAGCAGAGAAGAAGCAGAGCCCTTTCAGAAGAGAGAGAGAGAGTCTTCAATGGTGATGGTTTGGGGTCTTGTGTTGATGTTGGGGATGTGAAAAACAACAGAGGTTTGGGTTGGTGAGGAAGTTTTGCCACGTGGCAAGATCAGAGTGGGCCATTCCCAATTGATCTATCTGTTCTGTGATTGGTGGATGCAAGACACGCTCTATCCACACTGCCCCATCTGTGCTCTCTCTCTCCATTGAAAATCTCTCCCACTCTCTCACCCCCCTCTCTCTGTCTATCTCTGATGTACTGAAATAAGACACGTTGGGATTCTAGCCGTTGGATTTGTGACCATTTAAATGACATAAACCGTTTATTTGATAGGGTACGGATTGGATGGGGGATTCTTTGAAAGAAATTCTCAGATTGAATATTAAAACTGATTGATTCTATAAAGTTTATTATGACCGTTTATTTTGAAAGCAAAAAAAAAAATCAAATAATTCGTGGGTCTAAAGAATCGTATTAAAGTTTTATTACATTGGAAGTGATATTTTTCATATGAACGGTTTGGATCATTGATAGATGATCCAGATTCAAAGGCTAAAGCCCCGGAGAAGTGTACTGCGATGCTTGGGAATTGGGATGTATTCGAGCAAAGCTGTTGAGAAACACTTTAATACTCTGGCAGAGCGTGGCGGATGATACACGGGTGGTTAGAAAATACAATTATAAAAGTAATAAAAAAATATACGGTCTAAATAATGGGTACCAGTGTAGATATCATGAACAAAAATTTTTTGTTATTTTTTTCATTTAAATATGAGATTGAAGGGAATTTATGGACGGTTGAAATGAACTTTATTTAAAAAATAAGTGTCCACGAATCAAAGGATAGGATTTTTCAACCAATTCGAAATTCTGTTACTTAGAGATGGTGGGGTCCATAATTCAGTCAGTTTGATTGAGTTAATATATGCTACGTGTACTATTAATAAGCGGCTGCGTATCAAGCGTCATATCCAGACAAAGTATCTACTGACTTCCCTGGCTAATTCTACACGCGTGTAGAGCTGAACATCTCTACACGCGGGCAGTGATGGAAAGATCATTTACTAGACACGTGTCACATTGAAACACATACGCCCGCGTGTCGATGTCTACGGCTCCGATGTGCGTGTGGAATTAGAAAACTCCAACACGCCACCACATACGCTGACAAGATAGACAAGGGCAAAATCCAAGCCGTCCATTAGGTCGGCCTGAAAGTATGGATATTCGCATTCTAAAATCAGGATGGAAAACTCTGTAAGTGGGCCACTGTGATAGAAAAAGGAGGACGGCCTAGAAAACTTGGCAATTTTTTAGCCATATTGTACTTTTTAACACTGTAGCCATAATTATTAGACGGACCTGATTCTTCGTAAGGGAAGTGAAAAAGGGTGGACCTCATCATGGATGGATTGGATCTCATATACATATCCCAAGCTCGAAGTTATGGTGGTATGTACGAGAGCTATTTTTTATATACACGTGCCGTGCGTGGTTTTAGCAAAGCCACCTGCAAAGCCTTTGGCAGGAAGTTCATGCGCTGGGATGATAGGTGGGACCCACCGTGATGTTTGGGAGAAATCCACACCGTCCATCCATTTTGTCAGGAAGTTCATGCGCTGGGATGATAGGTGGGACCTACCGTGATGTTTGGGAGAAATCCACACCGTCCATCCATTTGTGAGATCATTTTAAGACATTTAACCAAAAAATAGGCGGATATAAAACTCAAGTGGACCATATGAGAGGAAAAATTGGGGAAAGAGTTTCCTAGCATTGAAACCTTTCTAGGCTCCACCATGATGTTTAAATGCTATCCAAACCGTTTATAAGGTCATTCCCACTAAGATGAAGTGAAATCAAAGTAAACTTAGCCTCCTACGAGGCAGTATGAATGTTTCAACTGTGGTTACTAAATCCTCACTAAACCTTCCTTGGCCCACGATGATGTTTATTTGTAATCTAACCTGATCATAAGGTCACACATATATGGATGAGGGAAAAGGGAAACATCACCTAGATTCAAAGTTTTTGTGGCCCAATACATTTTCAACAATAGGCATTCAATTCACACTGTTTCCTGTGGTGTGGTCCACTTGAAATTTGGATATGCTTAAATTTTGATTTCATGCCCTAAAATGATATGATAAAACTTATGGACGGCGTGGATAGGACTCATACATCAATTTGGCCCCCACATAATTTACTCAAACGCAATCGGCTTCCAGCTTCACGTGGAACAAGTGGAGCCAACGGTTGGGTAATCTAGACCACTGAGTCCATGGTTGATGGAGTATGCGGAAAATATTAGAAATAAAAATAGCAAAATAAAAATAAAAATAAAAATTCTTCAGTTGAATGTGGACCATTAGTTTTATATTGTTTTTATCTTTAAGGTAGAAATTGAAAGGTTAAGATCATACTTTCGAGCAGGACTTTCTGATATAGTCCATTCATGTAGGAATACAACATACCAATGGTTCTGATTGAAGATGTACAGGAGCCATTTGTCAACGTCGGAAACGCCGGTATACCATGCAAAGGTGCGGACCACGTATTGTATAATTCGTCTCAAATGGAGACGAAATTTGCTAGGATACCTCCCGACGTATTGCTTTCAGATACATCTGGAACTTTAGTCTTTGGATCTAGGGTTATATTTCAACGATCCAAACCGTTGATATGATAATCATCACCATGTATTTGGTATTTCCAAAAAATAGAGATAAAAAAAAAAAATCGTCGGTGGGAATATTTAGAACGTATGAACATTTGATTCTTTTTTCTTTGATGTAAACAATCTCAATAACATTTCAATAATCCATGGATTAAAGTTTTAAAACCTTATATTTTTATTTTTTATTCCGTTTTCCATGGTGGACCCACCATATGAACGGTTTGGATCATTGAAAACATCCTCGATCCAAAGGTTAAGATCCCGACGTGCCCTACTGTAATACGTCCAGATGCATTCTTACAAACATCGAGAAGAGGAATCATATGAGAATGTCCGACCGAATCTTTTCCCACCCGAGTTTTCAGTTCTGACAAGTGGGGGCCATGCTTCTCTAATCCAGACCGTTGTTGTGTTGTCTCCCATTATGGGATTATGGATGGACGATGCTTAAAATGTCTCGAAGTCTGGAAGATCCTAGGCACTGAATTTTCAAACTTTTTTCAATCTGAACATGAACTATTGCTGAATTTCTCTTTTTAACCGTTTATCTATTGGCCACAATTCCAAAGGCTATTTTTTTTCCTCTCTCGAGGAAATCTTTTGGCCATCGAACATCTAAAGTGGTATGCATCAGATCAAGGGTTTGGATAAGAGATCGTGGACCCCACTTGTTAAGAAGAGCGTGGAATTTTCATCCGAGAAAAAAAGACTCGATTTTGTCATTATGATAGATACGTGGATGAGAGGGGACGCGGATTGCGTCTACTCCCAACCGTCCCCAGCTGGGAACGGACAGGATCTTTGAGTGGCCACTGTTATGTATGGGTCTTATCTTCACCGTCCATTCAATTTTTTCGTATCATTTTAGTGTATAAGACCAAAAATTAGTTAGATCCAAGGCTAAAGTAGACTACACAATGGCGATTAAACTCCTACCGTTGAAAACTTCTTGAGGCCCACAGAAGTTTTGGATGGAGCTGATATTTTTTTTTTAATCTTCATCCAGGTCTATATGACTTTATGAATAAGTTGAATGTCAAATAAACATCACGGTGGGCCCTAGAAAAGTTTCAACGGTGTGAGTCATTATCACCGCTGCTTCCTGTGGTGTGGTCCATTTCAGCATTTTATATGCCTAATTTTGTTTGTGAAACCTAAAATGATATGAAAAAATGGATGGACGGTGTGGATAAGACCCATACATCACGGTGGACACTCAAAGCTCCTGCCCGTTCCCAGCTGGAGACGGTTTAGAATCCTGCTCGCAGGCAAAAGTGCAAGATCTGGTCCATTCATCAGACGGGTGCCAATGCGTACATGGCTTGGCTACTGGTCTGCTAATCAACGGAGCCAAATGGGTGTGATATTAATGGACGGTTGGAAAATATTCACCAACTCTCCGGTCCATATTCATTGGGCCTACCTATGGGCCCACTTAGTGACAAAAATAGCAAATTCTTTTTTGATAGAACACAGACAACGGGGGCCCACTTTTGTTACAAAAAACGGGCTTCAAATCACATAATTCAATCCACAGCATTCTTGACAAAATACAATTTTGGGGAAATAAGTAAAATAAAAAATAAAAAAAATCCACGGATTCCAGTATTATGTCATGATATTTAGGCCGTTAAATTGGTTGGAATATCAGATGGCTTTTGAGGCCCAGTCAAATCTAGGCCATGCTTGAGGAGCCCAGATGTAAACTAATTATTGGTTGTGGGCCATCCAGGAAAATGGAATGAGCAATGTTCCAGATCAAATGCGTGAAAATCCTCTGATTGGACGGTCAAGATTGCCTGAACTTTCCAATCCACCGTTTATCAGTGTAAAGGAACTGCAGATATTCTCATCGGGAGATCCTAGCCATCCGATCTTGGGCATTTTTTTCTACCAAAAGAAAGCCATTTTATTGCTGTCTTAACCATCTTTCTGAGGGTCTGGATTACCCCGTGGACTATGGGACCAGCTAAAACAGATATGTGGCCCTGCTAATCTATTCGCGCGAGTAGGTTTACAATCCTTGTCACAGGCAGACTGCACACATGATCCAAGCCGTTCATCAGGCTGGTTACAAGCGTATATACCCTGACCAGAAACTAGACCAGTCAGCTCATCAAATGTGCCACGTGTGCAAAAACTGGCCGTTTAAAATGAATAGATGGACGTCCCACATCTACAAGTGTGACCCATGCAATGAACGGCGCGCTGATGAACAGCCGGGACACGTGGCACCGGTGGTCCTGTAGGGATACAGTTGAAGAGAGAGAGAGAGAGAGAGAGAGAGGGAGGGAGATAAGGTGAGTCCAATGCAATCTGTCGAATCAATGGCTTTGTGATGGAGATTGATTTTCTTAGATTTCAGGGCGCTTTCAGCCACACACTTTAAATGTGGTTTTCTTTGACGAAAGGTGTGGAGAAGAGCCGTCCTCACGTCTGAGATATGTGATTTATTCATAAGCTTTTTTTTTTTTTCCCAAACGCTTTTTCTTGGAAATCATTTTTCTCGTACACTTCTGCCGGATTTCTTACTTCTGATATCACCACCACATGCCTTTTTTTACATAAGTACTCGTATTCTACAAATGCTGTACGTGGGGCCCACCTGGGGTGTGTGTGGTAACTTCATGTAAGTAGGATCTCCTATAAGTATGGGTGTACATTGAGTCGAACCGAGTCGAGCTAGCCTCAGCTCGACTCGGCTCAAACATTGGCTGACTTCAGCCTGAACTCGGCTCAGCTCGGTCTTTGAGCTGACTGGCCAGCTCGGCTCGGTTTGGTCACCAGCTCAGGCCGAATTCAAGCCAAGATCGAGCCCAGTTCGTCATGGGGGCATTTCCACAAACACCTGAATTGCAAAAAAAGATCCAGCGGTATAAAATATTTGGGTGATTGGATAGATTGACAAAAAGATACTATACACGGTATGCAGCCTTTTAACTGATGGGAACAAAACATACATTATACATTAAACGGCGAGATGTGCGCGTACTTACATGATTTCATGGGTCATTGGCATGTTTAATGTTACACCAGTAGCTTAAGTTCGTCGCTACTTATAACCATTGAGTTTGCTTTTGCTCTTTGCCAGCCAGCTGGTGCCTCTGCAGCTCTGTGTATTTTAGATGCCCCGTAACTCCCTCGGTTGCCAGCTCCTGAGGTACATCACAATCAGAATGGATTGGGTCCCAAAAAGCAGAACAGGAGCAGTCCCAATCATCAGTTTGAACTTCAAAAAAAGGTGCCCCGCGCCAAACCTTCCTTGCCACCAGCCACGTTTGGTTGAGTCATTTTATCAAATAGTTGGTGAGCAACATCAATGACAAAGTAACCGAGTTACCAAACTGGTTCGATCCGAGTTGGATTTGAGCTGAATTCGATTCGAGTCGAGCTAGGGCCTGCTCGAACTCGGCTTGAACTCATTTTCAAGCTCAAAAAATCAGCTCGACTCGGCTCGAACTCAACTTCGAACCGAGTCAAATCAAGCTTTTTCGAGTTGAGTTGAGCGAGCTAACCGAGCTAGCTTGGTTCATGTACACCCCTACCTAAAAGGCTGATGCTGGTCACCCCATAGAAAAAACTACTGGCAAACCGAAAGCAAATTGCGTACTTAGTAATTGGGTACAATAAACTCTATGAGGCCCACCGTAATGTATGTGTATTATCCATGTTGTGCATTCATTTTTTTTATAGATCACTTTAGGTTATTAACCCAAAATAGAAGCATATCCAAATCTTAAGTGGACCACGCCATAGGAAACAATGTGAATTGAAGTCTTACTTGTTCATCTCTATTGTTGTTGTCAATTTCTACGAAATTCTCAATAAGAGTAAGTTAGGTGTGATTTGGATGTAGTTGTGTCGTGTATTTGGAAATCTGTGGAGGATTTAACAATAATAGAGTTGAAGCGCATTGAGCAATGATATGTCATCCATTAAGTGGTCTATTGAAGAATGATTGTATAAAGCAGTTACGGGACAAATAGCAAGAGTAGAAGTAAAGAATGCTATGTAATGTTAAACGTATTATTATGGTAATCATCACAACGTGGGAAGCATCCATATGGTTGGTTAAGACTATAAATAGCGGAGGAATTTAACAATTTTTTTTTTTATCTCATACAAACTCAATCAAACTCAATATATCTTTCAATTATCTGTCATTTACATTTTTTAGTGTAATCAATTTATCTTTTCGCCTGCTGTTTATATTTCATAGTGTGATCTATAGCGTTAATCAAGTAGCTGATAATTTAAGCATATACTTGTACGCTAAATTTAGTTCTTCATAAATGAAGGTATTTTGTAGCTGCTTTACATGATCGACTGTAAGAATTCATTTCTCAATTTTTTATGACATGTATTGAAAAGTTCTTTCGTACGAAAGATAAAGGTGTAACCCATCATTAGAGAACGAACCTCACCCTCTGCATATTGTTTGATCCCATTTACATACTGAACGAGTTGCTAAATATGCGGTCGATTTCATTCTATCTAGGTCATATACTGCATATCTGCCTATCTTGATACTTAGGATCATAGTTATTAAGTTTAAATTCAGCCGCAAATTCAATTCTAACACGCTTGCACTTGTCATGTAACCAAATTGAAAAAAAAAAAACATACAACACTACTATTCAAAACTTTTCAAAATTCACAAAAGTTTTGGATGAAGTTGGTATTTGTGCTTTCCATTCATCCATATCTCTGTGATCTTACGAATAGGTTAGATGACAAATAAACATTATTATTGGCCTTACAAGGTTTCAACAGTGCCCGACATTATCCCCACTATTTTCTATGGTGTGGTTTATTGAGCTTTGGATATGCTTTAATTTTGGGCTCATGCAAAACTAGATGAACATTGTGGATAACATACATGCATCAATGGTGGGGCCCACAAAATTAATCATACTGAGTTACTTATGTGAGCAATGTGCTAAAAAAAAACATTTATATCCATGTGGTGGCCCATGTGATGGTTAGATTGGCTTTACTACAAGGTGTAAAACTTACATTGATGGAGTGACAACGCTGCATGGGTTAGGTATTTCTAATCCCAACTGTAGGCTGAGCCAGAATTCATACTACCCAATCCTAACCCAAAATCCATCAGGCTGGTCCAAGACCATGCCTAACTCACGAAGCTTAGGTAGATCCTGGGTGGATACCTGACTGTGGGGCCCGCCGTGATGAATGTGACTGATGTCTATGCTGTCCATGATGAGGATTTTCTCCTCATTGCTGGGTTCGATGAAATTAACCAGTTTTGAGTCCTGTTTCGATATCATTGAAGGACCTTAGATGATATCAAAGGCTGTCATCGAGAGACCTTCGATGACATCGATAATTGTCGAATTTTTCACCTCTGGTCGCTGGACAGTTTTGGTCATGTTTCGATATCATTGAAGGACCTTAGATGATATCGAAGGCTGTCATCGAGAGACCTTCTATATCATCGAAGAGTTACGCAGATGCAATTGCGGAAACGCAGATTCTGTGGAATTTGTTTCCTATTTTGATTATACCTCTTTCTATTCTTATATAAAGGGGTGTATGCGGGATTGTGGTGGATTCTAGGGTATTCTAAGGTTTCCTAAAGGTTTTCTAGGAGGGCTTAGGGCTATCAAAGGTGAGAGAGAGAGAGAGAGAGAGAGAGAGAGAGAGAGAGAGAGAGAGAGAGAGAGAGAGAGAGCTTGTGAAAGGAAGGCTATGCTCGTAGAGGTGATCTACCATATCTCAGCGCTTACACGTCCTCGTAATCGGTGAGATCTCTCTGTTTTCTTTATTTATTTTTTATTGTTTATCTATTCCTGCGTGAGTGAAGAAGGTTGTAATGTTCTACTTCATAGTAGATTGTTGATCTGGACGAGGTCCTGTGATTTTTACTTCTTTAAGGGTTTTCCACGTAAGAGGCTAGATCCTGGTTTGATTTATGCTTTGATTTATTTCATCTCGTGTTGTGTGGTTTATGCTTTGATTTATTTCATTGCATTATTATTCCATAATTCTGGTTTGTTTTGGGAGGCTAGATCCTAAGGTTTTGTGCAAGGCCCCCAACCGTCCATCCGTTTTGACAGCTCGTTTTAGGGAGGGATCCAAAAAACTAAGCCAATCCAAATAATAGGTGGGTCACACCACGAGAAATAGTGATGATTGAATACCCACCATTAAAACTTCTCAAGGGCAATCAAAATGTTTATTTGCCATCCAACCTGCTGATAATAAAAAAAGACCAAAATTAAGGTACCATGCAAGCATCACCTTCATCCAAAACTTTAGTGGCCATAAGAAATTTTTAATGCTCAATCACCACTTTTTCCTGCGATGCAGTCCACCTAAGAATTAGATCTACCTCATTGAGCAATAAAAAAAAAAAATACGATTGACGACAGATGTAAGGAACATGCCTCAAGGTGGGTCCCATAGTCAGGGATCCACCCACCTTAAAAAAATAAAAAATAAAAATGCACACACATACACTCACGTTGTAGTGGGAGTTCATCGCCTATGTATTCGAAACCTTCACCAGTGGTTGAAACTCCTAAGATTCTACACCTAGATTAAGAGATCTATCGAACCCACGCCAGGCTAACTTATACAAAAAAAATTATTTACCTACGGCTAGATCAACCTAGCCATCTCGCAACCACTTGCACACGTATAACATACAAAAACTAATAGAGATGGCAAGTTACATCAGTCCAAGTAAGAAGGAAATTATAAAATTTCAATTCAAATCAATCATGCATCACGCATCTTACTTCTCACATTTACATCTTACACCACTTATATACATTAGGAGGAATGCTCACCTGCACACCTACCTACGTGAGCACTCATGTGCACCTTTGCATATGTGTCTTACACATAAAATCTGAACGACTCAAAACTTTAGTGGGCCATGACAAAAGGAGATAGTTTCATCCCTTGATTTACATTTATCTTTGCTATGGCCAACTAGAGTTTTGGATCAGGCTGAAAATTGGGCTCATAGAGTTTCAAGGGGTGCTGCATCACGTGAACCATTCAGATTATATGCGTAAGACACATATGCAAAGGTGCTCGCATAAGAAGGTGTTCAGGTGAGCATTCCTTTATACATTTGTGTGTGTGTGTGTGTGTGTGTGTGTGTGTGTGTGTATATATATATATATATATATATATATATATGTGTGGTGTGTGTGTGTGTGTGTGTGTGGTGTGTGTGTGTGAAATGGTACTAGTATGAGGTCTACCTCATGGGAACTTCCCATGAGGTCGAGCTCTATGGGCCCTACCATTATGTGCATTGAACATCTACCCCATCAGTCAGATGCACCATTCCATGGTGGGCGACGGGCTTAAAAATCAAGTTAATCCATGACTTGAGTGGGCCACACCACATACAATAGTTGAGATGGTTTACCCTCCCATTAAAACATTAATAATAATTTATAGGGCCCACCAAGATGTGGTTCACAAATCTAGCCCATTCATTGTGTGTGTCCCACTTAGATGAGCAGTCAGACCAAGTTTTAGCCGCATCCAAAACTAAGGTAAGCCCCACCAAGTGCTTTTATATTTTTTAGGCATATCTTCACATAATTTTACATGGTATGGCCCACCTGGGTTTTTTATACGGCTGGTTTTTTTAATATCCCATAATCTAAAGGGACCCATCAAATACATGGTGTTGATTTCTGACACAATCAGGGGGGATGGAAACTTCCCATGAGGTCGAGTTGTGTGGGCCCCACCATGATGTGTGTCGAACATCTACCTCATCAGTTAGATGCACCATTCCATGGTGGGCCCAGGGCTTAAAAATCAAGTTAATCTGTGACTTATGTGTGTCACACCACATACAAAAGTTGAGAGGGGTTACCCTCCATTAAAACATTCATAATCATTTGTCGGGACCATTGAGAACTGGTTCACAAATCTAGCCCATCCATTATGTGTGTCTCACTTGGATGAGGGGTTAGACCAAGTTTCAGATGCATCCAAATTTCAAGTGGGCCACACAAAGTGCTTTTATATGTTTTAGCTATGTCTTCACATGATTTTAGATGGTATGGCCCACCTACGTATACGGCTGATTTTTGGAATATCCCTTAATTTAAAGTGGACCCATCAAATGCATGGTGTTGTTGTTCGACATACATCATGGTGGGGCCCACGCAGCTCGATCGCATAGAACTTTTCCCATATATATATATATATATATATATATATATATATATATATATATATATATAATATATATATATATTATATATATATATATATAATTAAAAACCAAAATTTCGTTTCAAGAACTTAGGATAGCAATCTAATAATCTCTATACATCTATCTCATACATTCATCTTAATTGGATATGGATGAGTTCATATTAAATGGCACATCATTGATATGATACATGCAACATGTAATAAGATATGTGATATATATGAGAGATAAAGGGGTCCGGGTCAGATTGGGTTGAGCGAGGTAGCCTAACCTTGGCCCAAATTTGTTTAGGCTTTTAAATGCAAGATAAGCTCATTTTGTGGGCCTCAAAGATGTGACCAAACCTGACGCAAATAGAAAAACCAGCCCACAATCCCGAGGGTGGAGCCCGTCCATAGATAACCCTACTCTACAAGTCTCACTCTCACCATCCCATCTACTTTTCTGTAATTTTTATTTTTATCCAATGTTGGAGTGAAATCTTGATTTGAACCTTTGGACTGTCGTTTTTACATATACACATGGGCCAATGTGTTATATGAGTGCAAAATTTGAGTCATCCATCAGGTGGATCCCAATGTCGATGTCCTTATCCATCAATTAGGCTGGTCTGCTGATCAAGCAAACCAAGTTATGAAATACAAATGGGTGGATTGTTGAGAAAAGTCTTAAATCTAAGGTTTTGAGGTCGTTCGACCGGTCGTGGGAAGCTTCGACTGGTCGTGGAAGTCGCTCGACCGGTCGTAGGTTCGAGCCCTGGCACGACTCAAAGTCCAGTGAGTTTTTGCTGTTTTTTACTGTAGCTAGGACTGGTCGAAGGTTAGCTACGACTGGTCGAAGGTGGTCTACGACCAGTCGTAGGAGAGCTACGACTAGTCGTAGGTTACGCAGTTTGTTCCGCGATTTTGCGCGAAACTGCGGATTTGAGTCCTTTCGCAACTGGGATGCGGAAGGGAAGTTTCCTAAACTATAAATAGGTATCCCTAGGGCTTTTCTAGGGTATGGTGATGAATGCTAAGGCTTTCTAAAAGGGTTCCAGGGTTTCTAAAGGGTGTAGCAAGGGTGAGATTCGAGTTGTTCGAATCGGGTAAGTCCTTTCTCTTTGTAATTGATGCTTTCATAGTGGTGATCTGTCGCTTTGTGCCGTGGTTTTTTCCCCCAAGGGTTTTCCACGTTAAATCTGTGTGTTCTCTTTTCTTGTGTGTGCTTGGTGCCATTGGATTACCATCCTAGATCTAGATCTGTGTGATTCCGCAGGCCAAAAATCCCAACAAGTGGTATCAAAGCAATCGGTTGGGACACAGATCTGAATCTGAGGGATTAGTAATAATGGCGAGCGCTAGGTATGAGATTGAGAAGTACTCAGGGAAAAATAATTTTGAGTTATGGAAGATCAAGATGATGAGTTCCTTAATCAAGCAAGGCGAAGATGATGCTCTTGAGGAGCGGAAGTCCACCATGAAATGATGATTGGAATACTCTTGATAAGAAAGCCTTATCATCGATCCGTTTATGTCTCACGGATGAGGTTCTCTACAACGTCATGAGGGAGAAAACTGCGGCTAATTTATGGGCGAAGTTGGAGGATGTTTATGCGAAGAAATCCTCTGAAAATCGTCTGCACTTGAAGCGGCAGTGGTATAACTTCAAGATGGCAGAGGGTGGAGATCTGGAGGCTCACATCAGCAACTTTAATAAATTGGTTTGCAAATTGCTAGATATGGAGGAAGTGATGAAAGATGAAGAACAAGCATGTATGTTGCTGAATTCTCTCCCGGCGTCCTATGAGTCATTCAAGGACACTATGTGCAGCATGAATAAAACTCTGAGTGTCGACACTGTTATCTCAGCCCTTCAAGGGAAGGCTATGAGACAGCTAGACAGCAACATAGGGACATCTTCTGATGCACTGTTTACAGTGGGTAGGAATTCTGAACAAGGTATAGGTTCTTCAGGTTCTAGATCCAAATCCAAAGGCAAGGGCAAAGGAAAGGTAAAGTGCTGGAATTGTGGGAAGGAAAGACATGTGAAAAGGGATTGTGAAAATCCTAAATCTAAGAGGGAAGATTCTGAGGCTTCATGCAGGGAGGCTAACACTGCCACGTCAGATGAATCGAGTGGATGTGATGGTAATGTTTTGTCTGTGTCTTCGCTCAGACGGTCATACGATGATTGTAAGGACGAGTGGATGCTAGACACAGGGGCATCTTTTCACATGACTCCTCATCGGAGTTGGTTCACCAGCTATAGAGAGTGCGATGGTGGACAGGTATTTATGGGCAATGACATTGCCTGTAATGTTGTGGCTATTAATACAGTACGCATCAGGATGTTTGATGGGGTGGAGCGTACCTTGACTGATGTCAGGCACGTTCCTGATTTGAAACAGAATCTGATTTCTCTTGGTGTGCTTGAGGCAAAGGGATGCAAGTACACAGGTATTGATGGTGCTCTTAAGGTATCCAGGGGGCACGGGTAGTCATGAAAGCGCAACGACTCGATCATGTTTACAGGTTGATCGGGAGCACTTCAAAAGGTGGAGCTACAGTGGATGTAGCGGATTCCACCTCTGCACGTGTGTGGCATGATGGGCATGGCCACATGAGCGGGCAGGGCAGGAAGGCTGAGACGTGCGGACAGGGATACAGAGTAGGTGGAGCAGCCACCTGTGAGAAGAACCACATGGCATGATTGTAGGATATCGGCAAGGTACATGGACGACTCCAATATTGCAGGGGATTCATCTTCTATTCTGATGGCTCTAGGTGAGCCTGGTGCTGAGAAGTGGAAGGTGACTATGGGCGATGTGATGGATTCGTTGTACCAGACCGACATATGGGAGCTGGTGGAGCTTCCAGTGGGCCGGTGAGCGGTTGGATGCAGGTGGATCTTCAGGAGGATACGACATAGATACAGGGCGAGGTTGGTAGCGAAGAGTTATGCTCAGAGAGAAGGGATCGGCTTCTCAGAGATACTCGTGCCGACGGTATAGTAGGTATCTATCAGATCCGTGATTAGCACTGGTTGGCCAATGTGATCTTGAGCTATGATGTGAAGCAGAGATAAGAAAAGAGGTCAAGGAGCTACATGGTTGAAGATTGAAGACTTGGTGGAGATTGTTGAGAAAAGTCTTAAATCTAAGGTTTTGAGGTCGTTCGACCGGTCGTGGGAAGCTTCGACTGGTCGTGGAAGTCGCTCGACCGGTCGTAGGTTCGAGCCCTGGCACGACTCAAAGTCCAGTGAGTTTTTGCTGTTTTTTACTGTAGCTAGGACTGGTCGAAGGTTAGCTACGACTGGTCGAAGGTGGTCTACGACCAGTCGTAGGAGAGCTACGACTAGTCGTAGGTTAAGCAGTTTGTTCCGCGATTTTGCGCGAAACTGCAGATTTGAGTCCTTTCGCAACTGGGATGCGGAAGGGAAGTTTCCTAACTATAAATAGGTATCCCTAGGCTTTTCTAGGGTATGGTGATGAATGCTAAGGCTTTCTAAAAGGGTTCCAGGGTTTCTAAAGGGTGTAGCAAGGGTGAGATTCGAGGTTGTTCGAATCGGGTAAGTCCATTCTCTTTGTAATTGATGCTTTCATAGTGGTGATCTGTCGCTTTGTGCCGTGGTTTTTTCCCGCAAGGGTTTTCCACGTTAATCTGTGTGTTCTCTTTTCTTGTGTGTGCTTGGTGCCATTGGATTACCATCCTAGATCTAGATCTGTGTGATTCCGCAGGCCAAAAATCCCAACATGGATAATGAGATTTGGCTATCGCGTAAAAAATGTCTGCATTATCAATGTTAGTGAGGCTAAAATACAAAAGAAAATGGCCAAACGAAAAATCAAAAGGATCAAACAAAAATTAGGAGACAAGAGTCACACAAATTTATATGATTCGGCAATATGCGTAGTATACTCGACAACAACACTATGCTTTTTTCTTCAATACAAATAAGAGAAATGGAAATACAATACTTACCTCTTTTCCACACGTACAAAATACAAAGATAATCTAAAGATGAATACTAAGGAATAGAACGGCCTCTCTCTACCAATGACCTTTCTTATATAGGCAACAACATGATAAAAAACACCTAAAGAAAATCAAAGGGAAACTAGGCTTTAGCCATACGCAGTATGAATGAGAGAGCATGAGGAGTTAGAAAGAGTAGGGGACAGAGAAAAGGGAGATCGTCTCTCTATAGGAGACTTATTCTCCACCGCCCTGAACATTGGCCAAGTTTTCTTAGACTGTCCATTAAGCCTTCACATTGAAATGGTTTGGCCAACTTGAATGTCGGAATGCCTTAATTTCTGGGAAATTCATTAATCCTTCGAAAAAAAGCTCTGACTTAAGATTGGATTGTTTCAATATATATATTTTACATATATTGGGCAAGGGTGAAGAGACTCACAACTTACATTATAAACAACTCCCGTAGGAGCATATATTAGGGAGGCATATCTGCTGCTCCCGAGATTCAAACATAAGACCTTCTGCTCTAATACCGTGATAATGGTTATGATCTGGAGAATTCTTCCGTGTTTCTCTATCATATTACTTACTGTATTCTTAATGAGACTTTTATAGAGATATACAACTTACATATAAAAAGAATTATCAATTACAAAATCTACATGCATGGAATGAAATGATTTGCTATGACAGACATATACATTACGGTGGGGCATGTGAAGTTTCCAACAATGAGCATCAATATCCCACAGTTTCTTTTGGTGCAGTTCATGTGCACCCGGAATCTGTCACATCTTCTGTCTTATGGCCTAATATGAGTTGGCAAAACGGATGGACGACAATGCTTTCATGTATACATCATGGTGGGCCCACAAAAGTTTTCAACGGTGAGTGCGGATATGAAAGGATGCCCATCTACGTGCCCATCCGTATGTCCAAGACCCAAGTCATTTTCCACGGGTGTAAACGTGTGTTCATTTGCGTGCCTATCCACGTGCCAATGTAATAGCATGTGTGAGATCCAAACCATCCATGGATGTGGCCACACCATGTAGATGTCCTTGGCCAAAACTAGAGGTGGTTCACTTATCAAGTGAGCTATAGTTTTTAAAATAAGTGGATAGACAGAAAAAATTAAGGAAAGTGTTCATAAGCCATCCTTTGATTCCTGATGTTATGGCCCATTTGATGAGTGGAGTAGCTGATTCTTCGATGAAGGGTATCTACACATGGGACCTGTCTTATAAGATCTTACACGTATTTGTCATAGGTGGCAAGTGGGGTGGCGTGTAGATGGGCTCTCTTATACAAGTGTGCCGGATAGGCAAACCTCATTGTCAGAATAGTTGGTGGTGTAATAACTCCATGGCCATACATAGTGAGGCCTACTTGATGTTTGGAAGAAATCCATCCCTTCATTTGTTTTACCATCCCATTTAAGGGCATGAGCCAAAAAATTAGACCGATCCAAAGCTTAGGAGCACATGACATGAAATAGTGGGATTGAATGACATTATTAAACTATCTTGAGGTCACTGTGGGCCCATTTTGAGCATTGGATATGCCTCATTGTTAGGCCATGCCCTAAAATGAGCTGGGAAAACTGATAGACGGTGTGAATTTCTTACAAAAATTAAGGTGGGCCACACGTATGGTCGATATTGGGTCCTACGACAAAGTCATTGCATGTCTTGAGACAGTAGATAACTGGATAGCCATGCATAGTGGGCCCCACCTTGATGTTCATGAGAAATCCATCCCCTTCATTTGTTTTTCCATCTCATTTAAGGGCATGGACCAAAAAATGAAATCGATCCAAAGCACAGGTGGGCCACAACAGGAAAAGGTGGGATTGATCAACCCTACGAAAACATCATAGGGCCATTATTAGCCACTTTTAGCATTGGATCTACCTATTTTGAGCTGGGAAAACATATGGATGGAGTAGATTTCTCACAAACATCAAGGTGGCCTCACATATGATCTGGGTGGGGTTCCACACCAATTCCTTGTAGAGAGTGATAGAATTAGGGGTATACACGAGTTGAACTGGACTCAACCCGGCCCGACTCGGTCGCCGGGCCAACATGTCCAGCCCGAACCCAGCCCGGTCAACAATCGGGCAAGTTCGGGCCAGTTTCGAACCTTACAGCAAGTTCATAGGAAGGGCTTTGACAGGTAATCCGCGTCCCATTACAAGGCCCTCGATCAACGGTTTAAATAGTTGAACTATAGACTCTACAAAAAATCTAACTAGTCGGGACATTATAATTTTTTTTTTTTTTTTTTTGTATTTGGATGAATCTAGGCCGTTCAAGTTATACGTCTGTGAGGCGGATGAGTCACTGTCATTTCAAAGATGGGCGGTGAACTATCCCAGAAGGGTAAAGGGAAAAGGGACGGGTAAGGTTTTAAATATATATATATATATATACACCCCACTTGATCGAGTTGGGCCGAGTCAGGCTTCGGGCCGAATTGGGACCTATCCGAACTCGATTCGAACTCAGTTTCGAGCTGAAGAAAATGGCCCGTCCTGACCCGAACTCAGTTCCGCGTCGGGCTGAGTAAAACTTTTTCGGGCCGAGTCGAGTGAGTTAACCGGGCTAGCCCGGTTCGTGTACAGCCCTAGATAGAATAGTTATATTTTAAATGAAGAACATTTTGGCCTTTTAAATAATATAATTATAAAACCACATATAATTGATATGGTATACCATATTAGGAATCGAGGTATCTAACAATGGAAATTTAAGTGGATTATTTTAAATACTATAAAAGTAAGCCGTTCCATATTTCAAAAAGCTAACAATTACAGGAAAAAAAAAAAAATAAAAACTAAGTTCCAAATACAATTTTACTAACTTTCTCACAAGCATTTAGTAGAAAATGACTATAGTAGAATCACAAGAAAATATAGAGTTTGAAATTATAGTTAACTGCTACCAATGAAATTATTAAAATCATTAACACATTTAATAATGTTACATGCGTAAATATTTTACATTTTATAGTAAGGCATGGCCCACTTCATGATACTCCATGTAGCCTATCCTACTTCAAAGAGTATAAACCATGACAACCATCCGTCTTAACCCGTGGCCCACCATTTACACATGTACCATAACACTACTTAATCACCATTGCGACTAATGAATCCGTCGAAGCACGGACGCGTTTCCTGAGAAAGTCTTTTCCATGAAGTTCCTGCGTTGTGAATCTAGTTGGGGCCCATCATGATGTTAGTAAGAAATTCACCGCGTCCATCCGTTTTTTTAGCTCATTTCAGGAAGTGTGGACAAAAATGATCCGGATTCAATACTCAAGTGGGCCGAAAACGTAAGGATTGAACATTCACAGTTGAAATGTTCGTGGGCCAAAGAAGTTATGAATCAGGCTAATATTTGTGTTTTCAGTTCATCCCAGCAGGAATGTAATTATGATCGGAATGGATGGCATGTAAACATCACTGTCAACCCCAGGAAGGTTTCAACGGTAGTAATTCCCCTACCCACCTTTTCCTTTAGTGCGGCCCACTCTTTTGGTATGAATTTATAAAATGAGTTCACAAAACGGATGGACGGAGTGGATTTCTCAAAAACAACACGGTGGCCCTACCTAAGTTTCCACCGCAGGAAGTTCCGGCGAAATCCTTTCGTGGGAAATCCGTGTCCTCGAAGCTGGACGCGGATTTCTGCGCAAGGATGATGGGTGGGGCCACTTAGATGTTTGTGAGAAATCCACCCTGTCCATCCGTTTTTAGAGTTAAATTCAGGACGCGAAACAGAAAATTAGGTGTATACAACACTCAAGTGGGCCACACGAGAGAAAACAGTGAGAATTTAATAAGAACCGTTGGTATTCTTATGGCCATAAAAGTTTTGTATCAGGCTAGATTTTTGGTGTTTTCACTTCATTCCATTAGGAATGACCTTATAAACGGTTTGGATAGCATATAAACATCAAAGTGGAGCCTAGGAAGGTTTCAACAGTAGGAATTTCTTTCCCCAAATTTCCCTCTCGTATGACCCACTTGAGTTTTTCATCCACCATTTTCGGTATCACGTCCTAAATTGAGCTCTCAAAACGGATGGACGGAATGGATTTATCACATACATTGCAGTGGGCCCCACCCAGCATCCTTGCACAGGAACTTCCTGCTAAAGGCTTTCACAGGAAATCCGCGTCCCTCGAAGCTCATACATCAGTTCCAATGGCAGGTTGCCATGTCAGCACCCTAACAATCGTCATCGCCACGTGGCAGTACAACACAAACTAAGCAACCCTTCCATAAAACTCAAATAAGCTTGATAGAAAGCAGTTGGTCCACCAGCTCATGGTTTTCTATAGAATACCTTAGACACATGTCCCTAAAACCCTAGCTATGTGGTCTTGAACTTTGGTTAGGTTCACCTACACTTGCTTTCCTTTCATTTCACTTCCCCTTAGCCACATGATTAGATTGCATTTCAAGACCCACCCTCCTCTCTCAAGAATACCATAGTTTCAAGTCTTACTACATTAATCTACCCTTTTGCCTATTCAAGAAAGTGGGCCTCAATTCAATATCAAAACTGCAATTTCCCACTCATTTTAAGTATGTCCGCTTGCTTTTGTCATGCTTAAGACATTAGCTTGCAAAAGTCAAGTGGTCGTTTTTGGGTTATTATAGTGCAAATTGAAACATATTTAAATGGTCCAATTGACCCATTTTCAGTACACATCAAGGTTGCTTGAACTTATTTTAATATTTGATTGATGGACTCAGCACGCGGACCTGATTGTAGGACTCGGTAGTTCAAGTAGGTGTGCAATGGGCCTGGACCTTGCTCTTGCTCGGGTGGTAGACTCTCAGGAGTTTCAACACCCGGTCAAGGGTTCGAGTATCCATCGGTGGTGAAAGCCCACTACGGCATGAGTGTGTGTGTGCGTGTGTAAAAAAAAAAAAAAAAAAGCTGTGCAATGGGCCAGGTTGGCCCATCAAGTGGTGGGAATGGATTCGGCTGACCCGTTTACTAAATGGGTCAATTGTAGCCTGAAAGCCCACCAGAACCATCACATGTGGCCCACCTGGTCCACTTAAAATTCATCAAGCCCAAGTTCGACCTGAGCCAGAGCTACCTAACTCGGGCTTAAGAATGGAATATGAGGCTAAGGATAGGGATCACCTGGACCAATCAGGACATACATGTATAAATAAACCATCTGAACTTTATTTTATTTTGGGTTTTGGATAGGGTCGTTTTGGGTCATCTTGCCAAACCGTTGATAGACTATATGGGCGGGACGGGTCCCGTAGGGTTCAACCCAAGCCTGACCCATTTGATTAAATAGGTCACATTTCTATCTCCACCTGCTACCCATTTAATTTAGACAGAACCCACCTCAAAAAGTAGGTCAGACCAGCCTAACTGCTCCCGCGCCTACCTGCATTGGCCCATGTTTGAGATGGATTTTCTATTGCAGCACAGAGCCTTGGTAAAACATTTCAATAAGAGCTTTTCTTTAGAGCTAGTTGTTGTCATTTTTAAAAATTATAGCAACTTCATCTCAAACAAGTTTATCCTTTCATGTCTCTTTCCTTTGATATGGTCCGTCTATCATGTTGGCCATTGGATGTAGAACGTCTACTATATGGAGCATATCTTTGATGTGGACCATCCATCTTGTGGGCCAAACCTCCAAACTGGGCCATCCATCACGCGACACCCATCTTGGATGTTGACCACACATCATTAGGGGCCAACCTTTGATGTATATCATCCATTACATGGAGCCCACTTTGATATAAGTCATCCATCATGTATGTCTCACTATCAATGTTAATTGTCCTTCATGTGGGGGCTTTCAATGTCCACTATCCATCATATGCAGCCCACATTTGATTTACCATTGTGTGGACCCTGCCTTTGAAGTTGGTTGTCCATCATGGGAGGCCCCCTTGGATGGCGAGTGGATTAGATGTGGCTGCGGCTTCACCCAATATAATGTAGCCTTGACCATGGGGCCGACCTTGATGTGTGTAGCATATCCATGCCATCCATCCATTTTTCCAGTTCATTTTAGGGCATGAACCTAAATTTGAAGCAGATACAAATCTTAGATGGACCACACTACAGGATAGTGGTGATTGAATGCCAACCATTAAAATCTTCGCAAATACCACCACCGTAGTGTTTGTTTGCTATCCCACCTGTTGATAAGGTCACGTAGACCTGGATGAAGGGAAAAAACAACTATCAGCTTGATCCAAAACTTTGGTGACCCATAAGAAGTTTTTAATGGTCAATCACCATGTTTCCTATATCATGGTCCACCTGAGATTTGGATCTGCTTCATTTTTTATCTCATGCACTGACGAGAAAAACAGATGGATGGCGTGGATATACTACACATACATCAAGGTGGGCCCCACGATCAAGGTCTCACCTAATTCACTCCCCCTTGGATGTGGGCCATTCATCACTAGAGGCCGACATTTGATGTGTACCATATCCATTATGTGGGCCAACTTGATGTGGGTCGTCCATCATGTGGGGTCACATTTGCCCACTTTTGATTGGGGTCATCCATCATGTGGGGCCCACTTTTGATGTTCCGTTCATCGTGTTGGGTGCGCATTCTCTGTGGATCATCCATCATGGGCCACTTTGGATATGGATTGTACATCATGCAAGACCTTATATGTCAATCATCCATCATGAGAGGCCCCACCTTGATGTGGACCATTCATCATGTGGGCTCCAACTTCAATATATGTCGTTCATCATGTGGGCCCTCCTTTGATGTTAACCTTCCATCATGTGGACTCATCTTCAATGTCCAACATCCATCGTGTGGGTCCCACCTTTGATGTGGACCATCCATTAGGTGAGTCCCACTTGATGTGGATCATCCATCATTGAAGCCACACTTTAATGTGACTATCCATCATGTGGGGCCCACCTTTGATGTGAACCGTGCATTATGTGCCACCTTGGCTTAGACCATTCATCATGTGGAGCCCCACCTTCAATATAGGTTGTTCATCATGTGAGCCTACCTTTGATGTCAACCAATAGGCCAACTTCAGTGTCCACCATCCATCATGTGGGTCCCACCTTTGATGTGGACCGTCCATTAGGAGGGTGCCTACTTGTAATGACCCGAGATTTTGGTGCACTTGCATGCATATGCATACCATGCACATTTGTATGCATCAAATATTCATGTATAATCATTCCATTTATTCATGCATTCATGCATGCATGTGCACATAAGGTATGCAAGTTGTGATGTGTGATTGATTAATTCACTGTGACTGATAATTTGTATGGTTTTAGTGTGTGTGTGTGCGCGCGCATACACTCTATTTACTTATAAACATAAGATCAATCGTTCATTCATTAAATAGCTTAAATCTAACTGTGAAACATACACAAAATCCAATTGTTCATAAGCTGTATCGGGTATGCGGTCACCTACTCATCCATCCATTTTCAGGATTGTAGTTTAATCATCTAAGCCGTTTATTCGATGATCCATCTGATCAATTGAAAACCCATCTTGCACCCATGTAAATATGAAAGTAACCGTACATTAATGTGTATATTGATTAAAATATTAATTGTTTGATTATTTTACCTATATTTTATCATTTAACCATACATAATACCTGGATTCGCCAATTGGGACACTAAAAAATCAAATGAAAATCACTATGATGATTTTCACATTTCTCTGGATAAATTTAATAGAGTACTTACATTGGAATATGATTTAACAAGTTTTAGAGGGCCACAAGTCATATATATTTTGATGGTAAACTCATAATTTTAAAATAGGAGAAAATTATCCATGTATCCATACATACAATCGTAAATCCGATGCCCCATATCTTACAAATGGGTCATAAAATCAATCATACATCGACCTCTACTCGTTGAGATACCACATGATCCATTTAAATCTAATTTTCAAAACATCACGACCATCCATTCATGTAAGGTATAATTCTTTAATGGAGTATATTTAAACATGTGTAGAGCATTCCCATTTAAGTTTTAACATTTTAAAGGGTTAATACTATGTATTAAATATTATTAATTTTAAATAAAATATAAATATATATATTAATTAGTATTTAAGTTATTATCAGGTGAGTATTGGATTTATCAAAGAAAATGCATGTGACTATCATTAGGGGTTACTACTCTAGACCACCCATCACAATGACCAATCCAACATTTTCAAATCATCCAAATTTTATTACAAGATTAGCTAACCATCCATTCCTTAACTCAAACCAACAAAATGAAATCGTTAAATTCATACAAAAATGTACACCGTCCAAAGAACTTCTCAAATAGTCATCCACCATCCAAATTCATCTATTAATTTGACCCATCAACCCACCCACCTGATCAACCATCCATTGTACATTAATTATTTTACATTTATGCCATGTATACACTGTTCACACATGAACAACCATGCACCACATGCATCACTTCATATACACACGTGATGCATATTTTTGTAACAAATGAATCGAATGTGGTGGGTGTTTCACTTACATGAGGGGCCACATAAAGAGAACGGTTTGTTCTTTTTCCCACATGTGTACATTATGCATGGTGGGACCCTTGTATTATAAATAGGGTCATGGGTTAGGCACGATAAGAAAAAGTGTGGGAAAAAAATAAAAAGGAGAGAAAAAAAACATAGAAAAAAAAAAGATAAAAAAAAACTTTGTAAATATTTTATCAAGATGGGTGATCCATCCCTGATCTGCAATTTTTATAGTTGTTTTTATTTAAATTTTTTTTTATTGTTATAGTTAATTGATTTGAAATTTGAAATTTGCAGGAAACAATTGTTTATCATTGATATTGTTTTATTATTGCTGACATATGTAGAAAAATAAAGATTTTGCAAATTAAGATTAAAGAAAAATCTAAATTGAATTTCTAAATTAGTGAATTTAATAAGAATTTTTTTAATTATTTAAATACATATGAATTAAAATCAAAATTATTTCAAATCTTACTTAAGTTATATTTAAAATTAATTTTGTTTTGGGTGAAAGACCTTAAAACCCACTGGATCCTTTGGAGTCTCCTTTGTGTACGGCGTATGAGTATAATTGTGTGCGCAGACATACGCCAGAGGTACAACTGGAGCAGCGGTCTGATCAGCTAACATATAAATGAGTCCCTCACCTCGAGGTACTAGTGTGTGGGCTTTAATGCAACGTGGTCATCCACTTGGGTACGATGTTGTAAAAGATAATAATTATTTAATTTTGTTATTTATATAACTCATGGAAAATTTGGGATTCGGAGCATCTTTACAATTCAAGTATTGCATTCATCTCATCTTTTAAGATTCGGTACTTTAATTCATGTTTTAAACTTTAAACAAATTATTTCATTATTTGTTCATTTTATATAATTATACAAATTTCATATTTGGGTTGGATATGATCTTATGGACTGTTATGCTCACCCCCACATTAACAGTGTTTCAGGGCTTGGGATTAGTCAGTAGAGGTGTTACGAGTCGAGCCAAGCCGAGCTTTGCCCAGCTCGTGCTCGACTCGGACTGCTCGAGTCTCAGCTTGTGCTCGGCTCGGCTCGGCCTTCGAGCTCGGAACAACAGCTCGTGCTCGGCTCGGCCGAGTTCGGGCAGAGTTCGAGCCGAGTTCAGGCAGCAATGACAGACTTAGGATTTAGGGAAATGGTTGAACGGCGGCCGTGCGGGTAAGGGAGGAGGGGGAGAGTAGAGAGATCGGACGGCGGCCGTGCGACGGTGCAGGTAAGGGAGGAGGAGGGAGAGAGATGAGTAGAGAGGGCCGTGCGGGTAATGGAGGAGGGAGAGAGTAGGGAGATCGGATGGCTGTGTGTCGGTGCGGGTAAGGGAGGATGAGAGAGAGAGAGAGAGAGAGAGAGAGAGAGAGAGAGAGAGAGAGAGAGAGAGGTTAGCTTAGCCGACTAAGAGAGAGGGAGGAAGAGAAGGAAGAAGAGAGGGTTAAGGAGGAGAGTCTAGGGTTCGGGCGGGCTGGGATGGTTTTTGGAAACGGGTAGGTTTTTTTTTTTTTTTTTTTTAATAGGAGTATATATACCCTGTACCGAGTCGAACAGAGTCAAGCCGAGTTCGAGCAGTATTCGAGTCGAGCCGAGTCAAGCCGGGGCAAGATCGAACTCGGCTCAAACTCGTTTCGAGCTCCAAAAATCATCTTGACTCGGTTCGAACTCAGCTTCTATTTAAGTCGAGTTGAGCTTTTTCGAGTCGAGTCGAGTGAGCTACCGAGCTAACTCTGCTCATGTACAGCCCTATTAGTCAGGGGTGAAGCAAAGTGATGATCTGATCGTCCCTCTAGTCATAGTGATCTTCTCTATTTATGTTAAAAAAAGTTTAGTGAAAAAAAACTCAAAAGCGATGAGTCTAAACATTGTATTAGACGAATATTTAATTTATTGCAATCTAATTTTTGTTTAAATTTATGTTTGAGAATGTTTAAAAATTTAATCACAACCTGGGATTCGGAGTCGGGTCTAGCCAACTCGGGCACCGAATTTTGGAGCGTGACACCACTGGATGTAGATCATCTATATATATAACGCGGGGCCACATTTTGATGTGGGACTAACCATTGATGTGAATTGTCCATTATGTGGGCCCATCTTGATGTGGACCATTCATCGTTTGGGGCCCCACATTCAATATGAGTCGTTTATCATGTGGGCCCACCAAAGAGAGAGAGGAGGGCAAGATGGGAATTAGCTAAAAAGTTTAGAAAAAAATTTGTCCAAAAATTAAATTTACAAATGTCCAGTCATTATAACAAATAAGTTCTTAAAAAAAAAATTAATATCTCCATCCTAAAATTTTAAAAGGTAAAACAATTTACGTCTGAAATAAATAAACGTCAAATAAATCATTATCAAACAATCTATTTTCATAAAAAGATTTATTTATTTATTTATAGAAATAAGCAAATAAGGAAAGCTTCTTTTCAGCCATAATCAATGGGCATGTTTGGTTAGTTATTAAAGATAGTAATAATTGTAAACATTTCTCATATGTAACATGACAACTGGTACCTCATCTTTATTAGAAGCCCGACACGAATTTATTCCAAATGACAAAAGTTCTTCATTTTAAGAGTGTGTTTTACATACGTGTGGGACTCAACTTTTCACAAGCATAAAGGGAAGTCCACCATAAAAATTAGACATAGAAAAGATTGGGCTAATCCAATCATTAAGTGGGCCAGACCATAGAAAAGAATGTACAACCACCTAAAACCCTCCAAATTCACAAAATGGGCCACTTAATGGTTAGATGAACTTGATATTTGGGGTGTCACATTTTCATGGAGTGACCATGCTCAAAATGGTTTGACAACACTTCTACTACAACCGGTTGCATATAAGACAAAATACTCAAACTTTAGGCAAAAGCTTCTTAACTTAGTACAATATTCAATCATATATTTGTTCCTCGCCTAAGCGACACAAGGTCCTGATTTAAGCGGACCATGTTCTTATATAAGAGCATAATTAGCAGACAGACGGTGTCCAATATTCCTTTGGTTGATGATAACAAATATAAAAGATGAAGTAGACAAAATGCTAAAGATAACAGTATTAAGTTTTTGAACGGGGGAACCAAAGATAAGAGATAAAAATGATATGATCAAGTATTTATGTCATTCTCTTCTTTTGATGTCATTAGAATTCGCCAATGGACAACCAAAATAGACATTAAGGGGGTATTTGGACCGTAAGTTACTTTCGATAGGCTACTCATGGCATGACTAGCAAATGAGTATGCTTGGTAAAACTAATATACTTATAAATTTAAAAAAAAAAAGTAGAAAAACATGTTTAGCTTCCAACATCATAAGTAATTATCCCTCAAGTTTGTTTGGTCCCCCTCACATCTACCATCCATCATGTGGGGCCAATCTTTGATGTGGGTCATTCATTGTGTGGGCCCCATCTTTGATGTGGGCCATTCATCATTATGGCCTGACCTTTAATGTGCATTATTCATTACGGAGAGCCCACCTTTGATGTTGGTCATCTATCAAGTGGGGTTCGCCATCAATGTTATTGTCCATCATGTGGGACCTACCTTCAATATCCACCGCCCATCATGTGGAGCTCACCTTTGATGAGGACCATCCATCATGCAAGGCCCGCCTTGGATATGGGCCACTCATCATTCGGATTGACCTTTGATGTGGATCATCCATCATGTGGGGCCTACCTTGATGAGGACCGCCCATCTTTTGAGGCCCATCTTAATGCGGATCATCCATAATGTGTGGTCCACCATTATTCACTGCCCATCATGTGGAGCCCACTTTTGATGTGGGTTGTCTGTCATGTGGGCCCCACCTTCAATGTGGGTTGCCGATCATGTAGGGCTCCCCTTGGATGTGCATCATTCAACATTAGGGGTCGACCTTTGATGTGGACCGCCCATCATGTGGGGCCACTTTAATATGTGTCATACATCATGTGGGGCCCAACTTCAATGTACATTGCCCATCATGTGGAGCCCACCTTTGAAGTGGGTCATCTATCATACCAGCCCACTTCGGATGTATGCTTTTTATCACTATGGGTTGGCCTTTGATGTGGACCATCCATATATGAGTCCACATTAGTATGGGGTCATCTATCATGTGGGGCCCACCTTTTATGTAGACCATCCACTGTGTGAGCTCCAGGGCCTCTTTTGATATAGACAATGAGAGAAAACCTCCTTTAACATGGACCGTGAGAGACAAGTAGAAAAGTCATAATTTAAGAAACTAAAAATAATTGCTTATTAAGACAAGTAGCTTTTGGCACATAAATTACTTTTACAATGATGCTTATCAAACTAACTTAAGTGAAAAAAATAACTTAATTACTTAATATAAGTTAAAAAGTAACTTATTTGATGGTATCCAACGGGACCCTAATTTTAAGCGGAAGAATAAGCTATCTTATTGAAAATAAGGTGGGCATTGTAGAATGCTAAAAAATTCATATCTAAAATTAGTTTTCAAGCAACCACTTAAGTTTTAGTGAAAACAACTTTATAAGGTTGCATTGATTAGTTGAAAGGTTTGAAAGAGAGCGTAGTTCGAAAGAGTAGTAGACATTAAACATTTAAGCTGCGCGAAAAAATAACTTAAATATGGCTAATCCACATTATCAAAATTAATGAACAAACAACGATCAAATTCAACAATGGGTGTGGCTTACTTAATCGTGGATCAACTATTTATATTTTTTAATTTCTTGATAATAAGTGCTCTCGTTGTGTGGTGGCAATATTTTACATGGTTCTAATGTCTTGCACAAGGGGTCAATTATATGTGCAAGTCTAAGTTACCTGAAGTAGCCTCCCATGAATGACCGCTATTTGGTAGTGCGAATACTTTCATGAAAATGGGTCCTTACTCATGCCTCGGTGGGACTCATGAGAGCTTTAACATGAGGTCATGAGTTTGAGTACCCATCGTGGTGAAATCCCATTATCGTGTGAGTGCATGAACGTATGTGGGGTGTGAATGCATGTGTAAGAAAAATAAAGATAGAACCTTCCATGTCAATCTCACATGTAAGGGATGACACATGTCTCTTTCTCTCTCCATTATCTTTGGGGCACCTAATGATGAATGATTTTTTTTTTTTCTTTCTCGTCACATAGTAACACTTAAGGTGGGTCCCACGTGATGGACGATCACATAAATATTCAGGCTTTTTTAATATAATTATAAATACCCCACTCCAAAATGAGATTGAACTACTCTTCGAACCTCAGCTAAGCTTTGATAAAATTGTATATGGGCAAACTTAAAAACCTTCAAAGATGCAAACCGATTAAATGAGAAGGAATCTTGGAACTTTTCGAAAACAATTAGGGCCTATTTGGCCAAGCAAATCCCACGGGATTAGGAGGGATGGGATCAAAATTAAGGTAATCATCACGACGTCAGTGGATTGTTGAACTTCCATGGGATGGACTAATCCCGGGACACGAATCGAGCTCTTGTTTGGGACATCACATATATCCCGTGGGACGTCTGCCATATCCCGGGATCATGGACGTCCGACCTGTTTGGTTAGGCGTGGAATTGCACGAATCCCTCAGTTTCCAATACATCCACCCGTTTGGATGTAAGAAGAATCCCAGGATTTGCACCGGTTTTGTCTATTCCCCCTGCTTCCAACCAATGGCATTGGTCGGTGCGCTGTGGGCCCCATCATGAAATATGTGTTTCCCTTCAGCTGGGTTGTAAGAGGATTTCAACGGTGGATCAAGCTGATCTTTGTTTTTTCCCTTCAGTTGGGTCACCTACTCGTAATCAACAGTACAGTGGGCCGTAGGAGGATTTCAACGGTGGATATCCAATCACTATTGCTTTCGTGTGGTATGGTCCAAAAGAGATTTATAGTCCAAACCGTCAAAATGTCCAGAAAAAAGCTGATGGTCTGATTCAACTGAAGATCCACACATCACGTCAAGATTGCCTAATCTGGACCGTCCAATCTAAGTGCCCAGTCCAAATCGGTTTGGAATGTTAGGCAAAAAACATGTGGTGTCCAAATATTCAGTAGACCACACCAAATGATTCTGTCCACATAAACAAAAACCCCCATCATCAATGTATTAGGTCCACATATCTAGTGGGCCACACCAATTGGCAGTGGTTTGAGACAAAATTATCGACAATGTCAGTCAGTCGATAATATACAGGTGTGGAAGGCAATTGTTAGTCTCAAGGCTAGTCCAAAAAAATAAAATTAAAAATCAATAGTCCTTATAGAAAAGAGGAAAGGAATGGACAAATAGTTCATTTACTTGTATATACCTACAGAATTACAGATAATCCATCTGCATAGAGCACCACATCTATATGCAGATGGATGAATGATAGCAAGCAAAACATTATGTTTTAATAAAAAAGAAGGCATCGACCAATAGCAGGAGGACTACATTTACATGCAGATAATAAAATAGAGAGAGAGAGAGAGAGAGAGAGAGAGAGAGAGGAGAGAGAGAGAGAGAGAGAGAGAGATTGTTGGAAAAACCATAATCCATAACTAAGGTGGGAAGCACAAAAGGGAGCAATGTACAACCATTAAATAACGTAATATTTAAGTGATTAGGGCCACCTGATTTTTCAACAGCTTGGGTTATTCTTCGATCCCTCCATCCTGGTGAGGGTCTTTGTTTACACCGACCTACACATTCTAATCAATTGGCAGCATCACATGGTGGAGATCTTTACATCAATACAATCAACCAAGGAAACATCATAGAAGGCCAACTAAAGACAAAGCCAGGCTAGCTTACCTTAAGTGAGGTATGTTATAGGAAAAAACAAGAGAGATAATAACTGTCATATATACGTGAACAAGTAAATTGATTGATAAATAGTAACTGATTTCCATACCTAATGAAATGTAACAAGTCATAAGCGCTTAATGGCTTAACAGATTGCTCACACATTAGAAGCTTAAAAATCATTTCGAAAATAAATCAAAAGGCCCAAGAATCATAACAAGCAGGGCCCCATCTCAGAATTAAAATCCTTCCATTTCTGGCATCAATCCGTAGTCGGACCCCCAAAAATACCTTTTTAAAAAAAAACTCCAGCAGACACTATAATGAATGGAACATGATAATCACAACATGCAGATAGCACAACCCCCAAATTATAGCATAAATCCCTAATCGGACCAACATGCAGAAAACAAAACCACCATTAGGATAGCATCAACAGTGAAATCCCTCAAATAAAAACTCCAAATTCTAATTTCCAAAACAAGGGATCACAACATGCAGATAACACAACCGTCAAATTTAGCATAAATCCCTAGTCGGACCAACATGCAGAAAGCAAAACTAGCATTAGGATAGCATCAACAGTGAAATCCCTCAAATAAAAACTTCAAATTCCCTTGTAATTTTCAAAACAAGGGATTACAACATGCAGGAAGCAAAACCCCCAATTTCTAGCATCAATCCATAGTCGGATGAACATGCAGGGAGCAAAACCCCCATAAGAAAGCATCAACAGTGAAATCCCTCAAAATAAAAATCTGGATAAAATTTTAATTTCTATAACAGAGGATCACAACATGTAGGAAAAAAACCCCCAATTTCTAGCAGAAATTGGTAATCGGACCAACATGCAGGAAGCAATCAACCCATCAGGAAAGCATCAACTGTGAAATCAACAAACGAAATACAACTGAGATTAGTAAAGAAGTATACAAGGAAGCTTCAATTCAGACGGAGAGGGAGGCGTACCTCGGCCGAAATGGGTCAATTCAAACTCACAGGGAGGAAGACGACCACCATGGCCCGGATATTTGTAGACATACCTGTCCGAGCCAAAAATTTTCACTCCTGCCATCTCCAGCGTCATCACATCCACCTGAAATCTTCCATCCCGTCGTTCGTACGACTGGATGGGAGAAAACCCCATGGGATGGGCTCGAGGACACAGCGAAGGATGGTAATGAATCCAAGAGGGATTTCGCAATCCCTCAGCGGCAAGACCAAATGACCAAAAAAATTTCAAATCCCGTGGGATATATGCCAGCCCTAACAAACGCACGGGATGGACAGATGGGATATGACGATCCCATCCCTCCTAATCCCTCTTAATCCGCCCGGCCAAACAGGCCCTTAACAAACTTGATCAGCAAATTCAGAACCTGACCAAACAAATTCTGCACAATCATTCAAACTCTTCAAAAATCCTCTTTATGCCTTTTTTCAATGAAGTTCTCACTAACTGACCTAAAAAGCACCAAAAATTCAAAAAGTCTTGACATCTCTTAGAAATAAACAACTATCAATAAAATAAAAATACAGGCTTGCCATAAGCCAACGGTGATGTCATCACCCATACTTTTATTTTTCATTCCAACAAATGTCAAGAAACCGCTAGATTGAAGGAAAAGATGTCAAGTGGACCATCAATCCACCATAAGATGAGCAACCAAAGGTGGGACCACATGATAGATGGTCAATTTCAATGATCGCGCGGTTTTTACGTCCATTTTACTAACAACTAGTTGGATGGTTAAATCATTTAATGAAAGTGATTTTGGGATGGATGGGCAATCAAAGGTGGGCAACACGTGATTAATGGTCTAGATTAATGATCAAGTTCTTCTACTATGATTATGGAGCATACACTTGTTAGGGGCCATTGTACAAAACCTTAGGATCTAGCCTCCCAAAAACACCAGAATTATGGGATAATAAAGCAATGAAATAAATCAAAGCACAAACCACACAATACAAGAAATTTTTACATGGAAAACCTTCAAAGAGGTAAAAACCATTGGACCTAGTCTAGAGCAACAATCCATTATAAAGTAGAACGTTACAACCGATCACAAGCACGCATCACTTGGATCAAACCTTCTTCACTCACGCAGGAGTAGATAAATAATAAGAGAATAAAAGAAAAACGGAGAGATATCACCGATTACGAGGACGTAGAAGCGCTGAGATATCAATGGCACAATAGATCACTCTATGAGCATAACCTCCCTTCTACAAGCTTCCTCTCTCTCTCTCACACCTTTTATAGCCCTAAACTCTTTAGCAAACTCTTGTAAAGCTTTAGGAAACCCTCTTGCATTCCCTAGAAAAGCCCTAAGAACCCCTATTTATAGTTTAAGCAACTCCCTTCGCACCATGACGAAAAATCGCCTCAAATTTATGCAGACTACACAAAATCCGGACATGAATCTGCGTAACCTCGACTGGTCGAGTGGAGCCTTGACCGTTCAAGCAGACTCCTCGACTAGTTGAGTAGCACGGAAAAATACAAACCAAACTCATTGGAGTTTGAGTCGAGCCAGTCCTTGACTGGTCGACCAACACCCTCGACCGGTCGAGTGACGAGGAGAAATTCCCATCAAATCTCTCCCTTTTCGACTCAGAAGGAATCCACCTTCTTCAAGCCAACCCGGTTTCTACAAACCTCAAAATTACCCTTGAGCAAAGCCTTCGTCATCATGTTTGACCCATTGTTGTCCGTGTGGACCTTCTCAAGCTGTAATACATTCTGTTCTAAAGTATCCCTGATCCAGTGATACCGAATCTCCATGTGCTTCGACTTGAAGTGCTGACTTGGATTCTTGCTCAAGTGTATAGACTTTAACTATCGTAATAGACCACATGCTACTTCAGGCTAAGTTCCTGTAGGAACCTCTTCATCCAAAGCATTTCTTTAAATGCGTCTATGACTGCAATGTATTCGGCCTCTATCGTTGACAATGCTACGACCTTTTGTAGCTTGCTTTGCCAAGAGACCGCTCCCCCTGTAAACGTGAACATGAATCCCGATATAGACTTCCTGGAGTCTATGTCACCTGTCATATCTGCATTTGTGTAGCCCTCTAACACAGGTTTTTCATCACCATAGCATAAGCTCAACCTGGATGAGCCTCTTAGATACCGTAATATCCACTTCACCGCTGCCCAATGTTCTTTGCCAGGATTGACAAGATACCAGCTGACAACACCAACCGCATATGTTATGTCTGGGCGCGTACACACCATAGCATACATCAAACTTCCTACTGCTGATGCGTAGAGTATCTTCTACATCTCATCCACCTCTGCCTTCATCTTGGGACACTGCCTGTCGCTTAATCTGAAGTGACCATCCAGTGGAGTACTAACAGGCTTCCCTACATTCATATTGAACCGCTCTAGGACTTTCTCAATATGCCACTCTTGTGACAACTAAAGCTTCCTACTGCTTCTGTCACGGGTTATCTCCATTCCTAGGATCTGTTTAGCTGGGCTCAAGTCTTTTATCGCAAATGACTTGCCCAACTCCTGTTTCAGCCTGTCAATCTTCTTGATGTATTTTCCCATGATGAGCATGTCATCAACGTATAACAGTAGAACTAAGAAATCACCATATGAGAACTTGCGCGTGAACACATAGTGGTCCGACTCCGTTCTGTCATATTCATGCTTTAACATGAATGAGTCGAACTTCTTGTACCATATCCTTGGAGCTTGTTTCAGCCCATACAAGCTCTTCCTTAGCCTACACACCATATGCTATTTGCCCTTGACTTCGAACCCCTCTGGTTGGTGCATGTAGATATTTTCTTTCAAGTCACCATGGAGAAAAGCAGTTTTAACATCTAACTGCTCTATCTTCAGATCCATGCCAGCCGCCAACCCAAGCAACACCCGTATGGATGTCATCTTCACCACTGGTGAGAATATCTCTTCAAAGTCTATACCTTTCCTCTGACCAAACCCTTTCACTACAAGTATGGCCTTGAACCTCGTCTATGAATTCTTCTGATCAACCTTCTTTCTGAACACCCACTTGTTGCTCAAAGATTTCTTGCCCTTAGACAATTTCATCATATCATAGGTGTGGTTCTTATGCAAGGATTTCATCTCTTCTTGAATACCTTTCAACCCCCTTATGCTCATCGGCTAGGGTCTTAGAATAATCTTCTGGCTCTCCCCCATCAGTGAGTATAATGTACTCATGCGGCGAGTACCTCTTAGACGGCTGTCTGCCCCTGGATGACCTCCTCACCTGTGGCTCAACAGGTGGATCAAGTGAGGGCTGCTCCTCTGGTCCATCTTCTGTAGGAACTCCTTTGTCCTCTGCACTTTGTTGTACTCCCTTGTCATCAGGCACCACGGGAGGAATAACTGGATCCACGTCCTCTAGTTCACCTGAGCTAGGCTGGTTCTTCTCTGGCTTATAAATGTCTTCTATACATTGATCTTCAAAGAATACCACATCTCTGCTCCTGACGAGCTTCTTCTCGGTCGGATCCCACAATCCGTAACCGAACTTTTCATCACCGTACCCCAAGAACACACACTGCCTGATCTTCATGTCGAGCTTAGACCTCTCGTCCTTTGGTATGTGAACAGATGCCCTGCATCCAAACACCCTCAGATGACTGTACGATGAATCCTGTCCAGTTCATACCTTCTCAAGTACTTCTCCATTCAACAAGGCTGATGGAGACCTGTTTATCAGATACACTGCCGTGTGCATTGCTTCTCCCTAGAACGTCTTGGGCAACTTCGCATGGGATAACATGCATTTGATTCTCTCTACAATGGTACGATTCGTTCGTTCAGCCACACTATTATGCTGGGGGGTTTTGGGAACCGTTTGTTAATGTCGTATACCTAGGGACTTACAGTACTCATGGAAGTCACCAATGTATTCACCACCATTGTCAGTGCGGATGCACTTCAATGATCTACCTGTCTCTCTCTCGACCATAGTATAAAACAATTTAAACACACCAAAGACCTCGTCATTGGATTTCAAAGCATAAACTCAAACCCTCCTAGATGCATCATCTATAAAAGTGACAAAATACAATGCCCCACCCAAGGTTTTTGTCCTCATACGACCACAAACATTAGAATAAACTAAATCTAATGCATACACTTTATTCACATGAGAAGTAGTTTTAACAAATGAAACTCTATATTGTTTCCCTGATAAACAATAATACATGTTTTGAGAGGTATATCTGTTACGTCTTGAAGGAGCCGCTTCCTCGCTAGTACCTGAAGCCCTTTTTTACTCATGTGGCCTAGATGCCTGTGCCACATGTCAACAGCTAAATCCCCCTCTGCGTTCAACCCACCCTTGCACACATTGACGCTTGCCTTAAACAGGGTGCAACGCTTTTTTCCTTTGGCTGCGATCAACAAATCCTTGATGATCTTCTAACGCCCACCAACAAAACGGCTTTCATAGCCATCATCATCTAACATTCCCGTCGACATTAAGTTGAGGCGAAGGTCTGGGATATGCCTCACATCCTGAGAACCAATGTGCAGCCCACATCGGTCTTCACGTAAATATCACCGACCCCTACGATCTTCGATACGCTAGAATTTCTTATCTTCATGGTCCCAAAGTTACCTGACTTATAGCTTGTGAAAAAGTCCCTGCGTGGAGTCGCATGAAACGAGGCTCCCGAGTCTATCACCCAGTCGGTGTCCTGACTCGTAGCCGTGAGATAAACATCATGATCTGGAGAAAGAATAACTACAACATCGCCATCTGAAGCTACCGCAGCGGAGTCTGATTCATCTTCCTTCTCTTTTCCTTTTCCTTTCTTGTCGTTCTTATTCTTACGACATTCATGCTTATAGTGGCTCTTCTCGCCACAATTCCAGCATTCAACGTCCTTTCTGGTACTCGACTTGCCTCTTGATTTATCTCTGGCTTTCCAGCCTTTTCTGTTCTTACCTCTCCCCCGTTCTTGTCTCACAAGGGCCTCTTGCTGAGTAGACCCCTGAGACTTCCTCATTGTCTCCTTATTGAAGAGATAGCTAGTTACCTATTCCATGGATACCTTTCCATCTGACGCGGAGTTACTTAGAGACACAACCAATGTCTCTCAACTATCAGGCAATGAACTAAGCAATAACAAAGCCTGTAATTCATCATCCAGGACCATCTTCGTAATAGAGAGTTGGTTCAATATATTGCTACCTTCATTCATGTGCTCAACTATAGAACCACCATCTTTGAACTTGAGGTTCACAAGTCGTCTTATAAGAAAAATCTTATTACCGGTTGTCTTCCTCTCATATAGCCCTCGTAATTTCAGCCATAGGCTAGCGGTTGAGGTCTCCGTAAACACATGGTGGAATACAGAATCGTCCAACCATTGTCTAATAAACCCCACCGCCTTCCTGTTCAATTTCTTCCAATCATCATCTATCATATCCTTTGCCTTTGCTAATATGCCTTGAATTGGAGAATATAAGTCCTTGCAATAAAGCAAGTCCTCCATCTTAACCTTCCATATGGTCCAATTAGAACCATTGAGAGTAATCATCCTTGATGAGCCACCTTCCATAATTTGGAACCGATCCCACTCTGTTCAATGAACTTAGCTTTGATACCACTTTGTTGGGGATCGTTGCACAAAACCTTAGGATCTAGCCTCCCAAAAAACACAAGAATTACGGGATAATAAAGTAATGAAATAAATCAAAGCACAATCCACACAACGTAAGAAATTTTTATGTGGAAAACCCTCAAAGAGGTAAAAACCACGGGACCTAGTCTAGAGCAACAATCCACTATAAAGTAGAACATTACAACCGATCACGAGCACACACCACTTGGATCAAACCTTCTTCACTCACGCAGGAGTGAATAAACAATAAGAGAATAAAAGAAAAATGGAGAGATCTCACCGATTACGAGGACGTAGAAGCGCTGAGATATCAAGTGCACAATAGATCACCTCTATGAGCATAACCTCCCTTCCATAGGCTTCCTCTCTCTCTCTCTCTCTCTCTCTCTCTCTCACACACACACACCTTTTATAACCCTAAACCCTTTAGCAAACCCTTGTAAAGATTTAGGAAACCCTCTTGCATTCCCTAGAAAGGCCCTAGGAACCCCTATTTATAGTTTAAGCAACTCCCTTCCGCACCATGGCGAAAAATCATCTTAAATTTATACAGTCCGCACAAAATCCGGACATGAATCTGTGTAACCTTAACTGGTCGAGCAGACTCCTCAACTGGTCGAGCAGCACGGAAAAATACAAACCAAACTCGCTGGAGTTCGAATCGAGTCAATCTTCGACTGGTCGAGCAGCACTCCTGACCAGTCGAGTGAGGAGGAGAAATCCCCATCAACACTTTCTCAACTTCTACCTAGATGGTTGAACTAAAAACTTGTTGTGGGCCACAAAGTTTTGGATCAAGCTGATATTTGTATAAGTATCGTTAACTTAGCATTAGACGAAGGCAATAGGAGAGGTGATTGGGACCGGTACCCTCTACAACACCTGTTGAGCCCACCATATTGCACATGTAAATCCACTCCGTCCATCAGGTGAGAACTCTTATTTGAACCGTACATACAAATGATCAACCTAATAAAATACTCATATAGGCCACACCATTGGGAATACTCTAAAATTGCTCTTAAAACCTCTGATTTTACATGGTGTGGTCCATCTGAATTTTGGGTCAGGCTTATTTTTGCATCTACACATGACTAACGGGTTTGATGAAAAAGAAACACCATGGTGGCCCCACATTCAAACCTATGGTTTCACCCATCATGTGTCCCACCTAAGTTGTGGATTTAGCTGATTTTTCTCACAAGAGCCTAGAATTGAGAATATGACATGATAGACGGATTGGATTTTAGATATGTAATATGGTGGGTCCAAAGAGCTTGGATGTGAGGATACTGGTCAAGGCCATTGAATCTCGAGGAATGGTATGTCAGCCAATCTGAATCTTTGAACCGTACACCGAGCTTTCAATTCTGGCAACCGGGCCCATGGTTTAGTAATCCAGACCATTAGTCCATGGTATCCCACCGTGGCTAGACCAACACCCAAAAATCCCCTACATTGGAAGATCCTACGCACCAATCTGGAGACTTTTTCTCCGTTGAATGTGGACCGTTGCTGATTTCATTTAATTGTCTATGTGCATGCCACAAATGAAAGGCTACGATTGTCGGATGCGAGATCCAAAGAAGGGTGATTGATTGAATACGTGGTTCATCGCGCAGATGCCTTCAAACTTCTGCAAGATCCATGCCGTTCATTTTAATGGATCCAATCATCAACATGCCCTGGCCCAATTGGGAGCGGATTAGGTGCGACCTCGGACTCACCTAGATGGTGCTGCCCTCACCGTGGGGCCCACCTTGATGTATGTATTCTATATCCATGCCGTCCATCCATTTTTCTAGATCATTTTAGGTCATTATCAAAAAAATGAAACAGGTCCAATTATCAGGTGGACCATACCATAGGAAAGAGTGCTGATTGACCAATGATGGGCCACAAAAGTTTTGGATCAAGCCGATATATATATATATATATATATATATATATATATATATATATATATATATATATATATATATATATATATATATATATTTCCATTCATCCAGGCTTATGTGACCTTGTAAATAGATTAGATGGCAAATAAACACTACTAAAACATTAAGGTGTGCCCTAAGAATTTTTTAATGGTAGAGCATTCAATCAACATTGTTTCCTATGGTATGGTCCACCTGATAATTGAATCTGTTTCATTTTTAGGATAATACCCTAAAATGATCTGGAAAAACAGATGAACGGTGTGGATACAGAATACATACATCGTGGTGGCCCCTATGGTAAGGACGGCACCGTCTTGGGTGAGTCCGGGGTCTTACCTAATCTACTCCGGGTAGGACTCTCAACAGGCCGGGCCTGGGGTTGGTCGTGGCCCGGATTTTATCTTGTTTTGGTACAGGCCGGCCCTATTCAAGATTCTGCTTTTGTTTGCCCGAGCCCGGCCCAAACTCATCCGGCTCGATACGGCCACCTAACCAATGTGGTTTCACATTATGACTCGGACTCAGTTGGGCCTGACACTGTTCATTACCACGAGTCATCCACGACTCAGGCGAGTTGGGTCAATTTAGCCCGAGTCGACTCAGTGCTGAACAGGTCTGTCCGAGCCACCTTTTAACCAAGCTTGCAAAAGCACCGGTAGACTCGAGTCAAGTCAAAACAAAGGAAAACCAGTCTCAAAACTGGTCTAATCTGACGACTTTGGTTAGCTTAGCAAAACCCAACCACTCCAATAGTGACAGAAACCTCCTATTCTTCAACCACATGGCCCACCAAATTCAACCGTTGGTTCTGTGGACCTTGGTTTTGGGCCAGTTTCAAAGCCCAACCCAAATGGATGGATGATATGGAGAAGTCCTTTGACACGTGTGTAAATGAGCTCTCTTACAAATACACGGCTTAGCAAATCCCAATACATTTCTATAATAATTAATCTATATTTACTATATATAATTTTAATATTAAATTAAATTAGACCATTCAACACAATTTTTAATTGGGTCCAAAATAGTCGGCCCGAACTAGACCTTACTTTTAAATGGGTCAAAAGAAAAAAGATCCAAACTAGTTAAAATTAGGCCGAGTCCATCAGCGTTGACGGACTCACCGGGTCTTTTGGCCATGTGTAACACTCGTGGGCCCGTCGGTTAGTTGTGGAAGTTTTGGCCAGGCTAGGCTCCGGTCAAGCTCATCTTAGCCGTAATACATACGTATTTCATGCCATTAATATCTGTTTAGAAATTTCTTAGTGGGCCAAGCTTGGGTTTGACAATTTTTTAATAAGGTGGGCTTGGGCCTAAAATGGTATGTTTCAGGTTTAGGTTGATGGGCTTGGGCTTTTTATTGGGCTTTAACTGACACTGTCCAAGCCCAAAACTGACACACTGACCCACTTAAACAAAGGTGAGAAAATATTTCATTTTCACGTCAATTCATTGATCATTTTCAAACTTCTACGACGCCGGTTCCTATACAAGATCTTGTAGAATAAGCTTATTTCACAAGTGTTGTGCGTAGGTTCCACCCGGGAGAGGGGGTGGACTACCGAAAGCGGATTGCCGGGTGCACTGACCTCCATGGTGTGTTTATGTCACCATGTTATACCTACATTATACATCCATTTTGTGAGATTATTTTAAGGCATGGGCTAAAAAATGAGGTAAATCCAAAAACTTAAGTAGACACATCAAAAGAAGTAATGGGGATAATGATGCCCACCATTTAAACCTTCTTAGGTCTGCCATAACGTTTATTTGCCATCCAACCTATTGATAAGGTCACAATGACATGGATGAAGGGTAAACAAAAATATTAGCTAGATCTAAGACTTTTGTGGCCTCTAAGAAGTTTTATGTGCAGTCGTCCACTTGAGCTGTGGATCTGCATCATTTTTAGGCGTATGCCCTAAAATGACTCACAAAATGGATGAATGGTGTGCATATAACACACATCATAGTGGCCCCCACAAAACTTGGCTGCATCAACACACCAAGGTCGGCCCACCATGCAATACTTTCTGTGATGTATGACATAACACACGTCATGGTGGCGCCCACAAAAGTTTGCGGCATCAACACACCACTAAGGTTGCCCGTCATAAAAGTTGGGCACCCTCCGAATCAAGTCAATCTAACCATCATGTGGGCTATCATGTGAATTTAGAGAGTTTTGAATAATTATCCACTACTTTTCTACGGTTAGCCCTACCATGGCGATGGGATGCCCCTCAAATCACACCTATATGATTGATTAGGTGGGACACACCAAAAAAAAAAACAAGTGACAACCATACAAAATTCCAAAATTTATGTGATGACTCACGTGATACATGGATCGGCCTGATTTTTGAGACATCCAACTTTCATTGTAAGATGACTCTACGGACCAGATTGAAAATACAAAACTTGAAACGGATTGGCTACTCTCCCGGTGGACCTTACTTTTGGGCCAGTTTCAAAGCCCAACCCAAATGGATGGATGATATGGAGAAGTCCTTTGACACGTGTGTGTAAATGAGCTCTCTTACAAATACACGGCTTAGCAAATCCCAATACATTTCTATAATAATTAATCTATATTTACTATATATAATATTAATATTAAATTAAATTGGAACATTCAATACAATTTTTAATTGGGTCCAAAATAGTCGGCCCGAACTCGACCTGACTTTTAAATGGGTCAAAAGAAAAAAGATCCAAACTAGTTAAAATTAGGCCGAGTCCATCGGTAGACGTTGACGGATTCATAGGGTCTTTAGGCCATGTGTATCATGATAAGGCGGGGTAGGGCCCGGAAAAAACACTCGTGGGCCCGTCGGTTAGTTGTGGAGGTTTTGGCCGGGCTAGGCTCCGGTCAAGCTCATCTTAGCCGTATGTATTACGTATTTCATGCCATTAATATCTGTTTAGAAATTTCTTAGTGGGCCAGGCTTGGGTTTGACAATTTTAATAAGTGGGCTTGGGCCTAAAAAGGTATATTTCAGGTTTAAGTTGATGGGCTTGGGCTTTTTTGCGGGCTTTATCTGATAACTGTCCAAGCCCAAAACTGACTCATTGACCCACCTAAACAAAGTTGAGAAAATATTTCATTTTCACGTCAATTCATTGATCATTTTCAAACTTCTACGACGCCGGTTCCTGCAAGTGTTGTGCGTAGGTTCCACCCGGAGAGGGGGGTGGACTACCGAAAGCGGATTGCGTGGTGCACTGACCTCTGTGGTGTGTTGATGTCACCAAGTTATGTGTACCAGACCATGATGTATATGTTTTACCTACATTGTTCATCCATTTTGTGAGATTATTTTAATGCATAGGCTAAAAATGAAGTAAATCCGAAGCTTAAGTAGACACACCACATAAAGTAATGGGGACAATGATGCCCACCATTGAAACCTTCCTAGGGTCACCGTAATGTTTATTTGCCATCTAACCTGTTCATAAGGTTATAATAACATGGATGAAGGGTAAACAAAAATATTAGCTAGATCTAAAACTTTTGTGGCCTCCGAGAAGTTTTCTGTATGGTGGCCCACTTGAGTTGTGGATCCACCTCATTTTTAAGTCTATGCCCTAAAATGATCTCACAAAATAGATGAATGGTGTGGATATAACACACGTCATAGTGGTCCCTACAAAACTTGGCTGCATCAACACACCAAGGTCGGCCACCATGCAATACATTTTGTGATGTATGACATAACACACGTCATGGTGGTGCCCACAAAAGATTGTGGCATCAACATACTGCTAAGTCGCGGTCATAAAAGTTAGGCACCTCTGGAACAAGTCAATCTAGCCATCATGTGAGCTATCACGTGAATTTAGAGAGTTTTGAATAATTATCCACTATTTTTTTTTAAATTTTTAATTTTTTACAGTTAGTCCTACTGATGCCCCTCAAATCACACCTATACGTTGATCAGGGGGGACACCATTAAAAAAAATAAATAAATAAAGAAGAAGAAGTGAAAAATAAAAACCATTCGAAATTCACGCGATGACTCACATGATACATGGATCAGCCTAATTTTGGGACATCCAACTTTCATTTTAAGATAACTCAGGGGACGGATTGAAATCCGTATACAAAACTTGGAAACGGATTAGCTACTCCACATGCCACCAGCCAATGGCTAGTGGTTAGTGCTCAGTGGGCCCCACTATGATGTATGTGTTTCATCCATGCCGTCCATCTATTTTTCTAGATCATTTTAATGTATAAGACCAAAAATGAGGTATATCACAATCTCAAGTGGGCCACATTACATGAAATAGTGTTGAATGAATGTCGACCATTAAAAACTTTTGGGGCCCATAAAAGTTTTGGATCAAGCTTATCTTTGTTTTTCCCCTTCATCTATGTCTTTATGACCTAATCAACAGATTGGATGTCAAATAAACAGTACATTGGGCCTTAGGAGGATTTTAATGGTAGATATCCAATCACCATTGTTTTCCTGTGGCATGGTCCACCTGAGATATAAATCCCTCTAATTTTTGGTGTCAAGCCCTAAAATGATACGTAAAAATGGGTGAACGGCATGGATGAAACACATACATCATGGTTTCCAACCGTGCATCAAATCGGTTCGAGTCAGATGTCCTGGATTCAGTTCTGGATCAGATCAAGTTCGGGTCAGCCCATGTAGATTTTGGACTGAATTGAGTTGGACCCAATCTGATTCGACTCGGTCCGATGCCCAACTCTACCTAAAATGATATGTAAAAATGGATGAATGACATGGATGAAACACATACATCATGATCGAGCCCACTGAGCACCAACCACCAGCCACGGGGCTAATGGCAGGGGAAGTAGCCAATCCGTTTCCACAAAACTTGTGGGTCTCATTTAAAACATAGTATAAACTCATTCCAAGACGATGGTGGAGATGGCCTACATTTTTTCCAGCTTAAGGCCCCCTTTGGGACCAACCCTTAAGGATAGCCCTACTTAAAAGTTCAACTGACAGAATAGCTCTACCTAAAAGGAGGCATGTCATGTTTGGAAGCTGTTTCAAATCCCCATCAACACTGCTTGATTGATCCGACACACCACATGCAATTTTTTAACTACTCATAACCCATGCTCGTCGGCTTCAAAAATGCTACAGCCGCGTCGCTAGATCAGGGCTTTCTGTCGGTGGAGGGGTTGATATGTGGTATTTAGCGCGCAACAGATAACTCCGTGTATCGACAGCTAATTGAGAGATGTGGGGACGAGAAGGGGAGTTACAATAAGAAATGTATGCTAGCTAGGCATATCCATTCATGGTGAGCAATTTCGTGGGGAGAGGCCACATTCATGTTTGTAATTTTGTACTTTTATTTTATTGTAGCATGCTCCTACCAATGGGACCCACGGTTGGAGTTAGGGCTGTCAATGTATTCCTAGATTGATTGGATCGTTAAAGTAATGGATCCGATTCAATAAGATAAAAATTTCAGGCTTAGTTAAATAATTGAGTTTTGGGTTTGATAAGTTCACATGCATGTTAGAGCTGTACCCCTTGGGCTAATACGTGGCACATGTGAGAAGTTTGAGCTTTCCATTAGGTGAGATAGGAAGCTTGGATCTTTTGGTAAAAAGAAAAGGTATTTCTTTGTCTAAGGTGGACCACCTTGTGTGTGTGTGTGTGTGTGTGTGTGTGTGTGTGTGTATATATATATATATATATATATATATATAGATATATATATATATATATATATAGAGAGAGAGAGAGAGAGAGAGAGAGAGAGAGAGAGAGAGAGAGAGAGAGTCATGCTCACTTGCGCACCTACGCATGTGCACTGACGCACCTACGCACATGCACACCTTTGCACACGTGTCATGAGCGTCTAATCCGAACGGTGCATGTGATGTGGAATCCCATGAAACCTTAAGGTATAAATTTCCACCCTGATCTAAAATTTTGGTGGGCCATAGCAAAGAGAAATGCAAATCAAGGAAGAACTATTTTCATTTTTCATGGCCCACCAAAGTTTTGGATCAAAATAAAAATTGGGCTTGGGAGGTTTCATGAGGTGCTGCTTCACATGGACCGTTCAGATTTTAGAGTAACATCACGTATGATGAGTTCTCAAAAAAGTTCGCATAAATTCCATGTGAACTAATGCGCTCACTTTCTTACGTGAGCACCCGTGCACACCTTTGAACATATGTCACGGGTATATAACTTGAACAGTCCATGTGGTGTGCACCCCTTGAAACCTTATAAGCCTAACTTTCAGCCTGATACAAAACTCTAGTGTGCATGGCAAAAAGAAATTGTTTTCGCCTTTGATTTGCATTTCTCTTTGCTAAGGGCGTGTTTGGACGGGCCAATCCCATGGGATTGGATTGTATTAGGGTGGATGGCAAGTAATGATGGCTCTGTCAGTGGATTGGTGCCAATCCAATGGGATTGCTATATCCAGGGAACTCACCACTGAGTATGTTTGGCTCGCCTGACCAATCCCGGGATTACACCAGCCAATCCTGGGATTGCTCCGTCTAACCAAACATGTCCCAGGTAAAATAGATGGGATTGGGTGGGATTGGGTGGGATTAGGAGGGATTGGGTGGATTTCAAGGTAATAATGGTGATGTCAGTGGATTGCTGGCAATCCCATGGGATTGCTATATCCAACTTCTGCCTGTTTGGCACGCCCGGCCAAATCCCGGGATTGGTCCTTCCAATCCACCCTAATACAACCTAATACAATCCACCTTGCCTGGCCAAATAGGCCCTAAGGCTTACTAGAGTTTTGGATCAAGTTAAAAATTAAGCTCAGGGGTGCCGCATCACGTGGACCGTTCAAATTTTATATCCATGACACATGTGCAAAGGTGTGCACGGGTGCTCACGTAAGAAGCTACGCAAGTGAGTATTCCTCTCTCTCTCTCTCTCTCTCTCTCTCTCTATAATTTACCATGGATACACTTTGTTAATCATGGTTTATATGAATAGTAAAATTACCTTATTTTTAATTACCAATACAACTTAGCTCATGCTTGGTAGAAGCTTGGTCATGAAATCATATCATTTTAGTTAATTATAATTATATATTAAAGACACAGCAGAATTCACATTTTAGCCAAATGGACCGCAAAAAGGCAATTTGAGCAAAAAAAGAACAATGGCCTTGTGGTTTCAAGACTCAATTCGATACTCTTGAGTCGACTCAGATTTGGTATTACCTATTTCAATGCCGTAAGCCACCTCCGACTTGGATGTGATTGATCAGCTGGAGCACATCTGACTCTACTTTGGGCTGAATGAGTAGATCCAAGACATCGAGTCATTTTTACCCATGAGGTACATGAATGTTACATTAAATGTGTGGCTACGATCATCAAATGACAATAATACTTAGGGCATGTTAGGATTGCCAATTCATTGTTATATGGTCAAAGTAAATTATTCGTAATTAGTTTTCAATATGATATTTTTATATTACTTCAATGCTAATAGTAAAAAAAATATAACTATTATTATTCCAATGTATACTTATTTAAATATCATATGCATGATTCTGCATGCGACTATGTAAATATGGAATGGTTGGGCTTTATGGACCATTGATCTGATGGCCTCACGGTGGATCCACATTCAAAAAATTCACCTCAACGTGCATTTTTCAACCATCCATTACGGGCCATTAAATAAACGGTTTAGAAAGCACACGCAGCAATGGCACACATCCAACTGGAAAATGCCATAAGTCTAGATGGTTAGGATCTTCCATCCGGTAAATCTGTGTGGCCTATCTACGGTGGGTCCAATACAAACTACAAACCCAATACAATAACCGAGTATACCGTTCAAATCCTCGGGTACACTCGTGTGCGTGTATTATTGGCACACGTGTGCACAGACAAACACAATCACACGCCTGAAAGGGACAAACCCCAGTCACGATCCAGATTTTGTTGCGGAATGGCTTCAACCATTCGCGCGAAGAGAGATTTGAAGAGGTGAATCGCATCACACAGGCTAATCTTAACACATGTATGAGATCTGGACCGATCATTCCGTGAGGATGACGGTGAAGATGTGATGAAGCATAAATAAAGTTAATCCATTGTTCATATGGGCCACATTCCTAAATAAAAATGGACGAATACCAACATCCCATATCAACTTACACGTGTGGTCCAACCTGATCAGTAAAACCGCCCTAGTTTTACAGACAGGTCGTGCAGGTAGAGCCCCACGGGAAATTTGATCCGTATCTCATACACGTGAACCACATTGGCACGTGTGACACACCTCAGCTCTTCATCCTCTCCTGGCGCGAATCCCTTCGGAACTTCTTGATTTCATTTTTCTATCCTGACCTTGGGAATGTGGACGTTGTTGTCCTCCGAGCTTGGAACTCCACCCGAATCACCGTGAGAAATGATCAGGTACAGCCGGCTGCATACTAACTTAGCATGCATCTCCATATTTCCCACCAAAATTGAACTTTTAAAGGAAATCAGAGCCATGTAAACGGTGAAAACTATCATAAAGATCTCTGATCTCGAAATTCACTCCCATACACTCATTATTTGGGCCACACGAGTATAATAAGAACATGGGAACATCCATTGATATCAAAGTTGTGGCATGGATGATGATTTGATCAGTTCGGTTATTTTCATGGTGTGGTCCACTGTTTAGATGGATACGATGTTCTAAAAAAATCACAGCTTGGCAGAAAAGATGAGGCTGCATACTACTTTAGCATACATTGGGTTGCATGAAATGAAGTTTCTCTGCTCATTTACGTCGAGATTCCCACCGCACCGAATTCGACAAACCCTGACCATACTCCCATGCATGCATGCATGCCATGCCCCCAGTTGCAACCCAAGAGAAGTTATTTATACTCTGAAAGCGTATGACACCTGATACGCAGCCACTAATAAATTGTGCAGGTCGTGTACCGTAAGTTTACCCGACTGAAGAATGGAATCTGTAGTTGTTAACTTACTAACCCGAAACCCAAAATCAGATTGGTTGAACAATTCTAACCTTTGATTTATAGTCACTTGTTTGTTGATTAAGACAATAGAATATTTTATAATTCTAACCGTCCAATAAATGTCCACCAATCCGATTGAGAGATAATCGGGTATGTGTAATTTTTGGTTCATGACACATCTGATCTAGGACCCATAATTTGAACGGTTTATTTTAAATTAGTATGTGCCATGTATGCAATATGTAAGTGCCTGAGTATCATCTATCACAATCTGCGGGAGTGTAAAAGCTATTCTCGCCACCTGGAGCCTTCCTACCCACCTTACGAAATTGGACGTTATCTCCTCCAAGTGGGCCCCACCCCCTGCCCATATAAGCCCTCCCCCAGTTTCCATCCTGCCCGCTTAAAGCCAAGGACAATGGGAAGATAACGATGTGCTTTTGCTACAACTCATTTAACCCGTGGTTACTCCTTTTACCATACATGCAGTACCCACGCCAATCTGGACGGTCCAGATTGTGGGAACTGGTGCTGATGGACCACAGTCTCGAAGTGATGCCGATTAGACGATCCTAACCTTCCAATAGTGGCCATCAAATGGACGGTTAAAAAGAAATGGTTAGGGAACAAATTCAATAAGGAGAAAATAGATGGTTAAGATGATGGTCCCATCAGTCTGCTTTTAACGGTCAAAATCTGGTACATGTGCGCCAAATCTATGGCAGATGAATGGCCAAAACTCGGTGACTCGTTACAAACGCACATAGTAATCCGCTTCTGTGATAGATGTTACGTGGAACTAAGATGTGCGTTTGCTACAACTCATTTATCCTGCGCCTACCATACATGCAGTACGTACCCACGCCAATCTGGACGGTCTAGATTGTGGGAATGATGCTGATTAGACCATCCTAACCATCCAATAGCGGCCATCATATGGGCGGTTAAATAGAAATGGTTAGTGAATGAACAAATTTAATAGGAAGAAATAGACGGTTGAGGTCCCATCAGTGTGATTTTAACGGTCCAAATCTTGTGCATGTGTGTCAAATCTGTGGACGATGAGTGGCCAAACTCGGTGACTCGTTACAAACGCATATGTTGGTCAGCTACTGTTACCGATGTTACTGCACCCATTTCATTTGCTTTGTTAGAAAAATCGGCGATATAAAAAAAAAACAAAAGGCGATGTTAGTGGACGGACCAGAATCATCTACAACACGTGTTGCACGCAACACGTGTTGTATGCTGCCTGCATGACATCCACTCCGGACATCTGGTGTGCACCTTCGTTTTATGTGCGTCAGCCAAAACTCAGCTTTATCCATAGCTGAGGTTTTCCTATCTATCCGTTCATCATATGAGCCTCGTCAGGACGAACTAATACTCCCGATGGCTGTTTGGCATCTTAGATTTAGAGATAAATTTATAATATATTTCAAATCCAAATAACTACTTTTTGCATTTTTTGATGGGAACGGTAGGTATTTCAAATATTCTCTTTTGATAATTTTTTGAAAATTTAGTAAAATTTTGTAATTCAAATGCAATACTTTTAACCTTTTCATTTTATTTACTCCTTTTCAAACCTGAACAGTCGCACCTGCAATTAAATGGTATTGAATTGTATTAAATGGGATTAACACCGCTATTGCATAATGATTGCATGTTTGGAATTAGCATGATATTCTAGCTATCCAATCTTATGTTTAAGATAAAATTCTTGCTAAGCGAAAACATTGGATTAAGCAAAATTCTATTTGGTGGAACATTAAATTATAATAAACAAATTGAATTCATAGTGGATGTCGTTCACTTGTAGACATATATAATTAGAATGTCACGTGTAAATGGTATGGATGAATAACATGGATAAACGCATGCATCAATGTGTGGCCCACATGTGTAGTAGATTTAAAAATCTACTAAAATCCCACATGTGACCAAATGTAATTCCATCTCACTTAATCCCAACCTTTTCAATCATCTCATAATGTTAGATGGAATTTGCATGGACCAAATGCAATTCTATTACGACACTGTAGACACCCCACCCAAGCTAACATCTTGATTTTGTTAAGACAATCCGAGAACCATGATCATATCCTAAAACCTAACCCTAATCTTAACCCGAGCTATCATGAGTCATCATTCAATCCAGACCATGTCCAGAACCGATCCATTTCTTGAGTCACTTTCGGGTAACAATCGAGCCAATTTTAAGCCATTTTAAGCCAAATATCCAAAACGAACTTGTTTCACTCTAAGGACCCAAAAAAGGACTCACCAGATGAATTTCGAGGAAAACCGTACCGAGTGGTAATCGGATTACCGCCGGCGGTAGTCGAATTACCACTTCTTCCCAGAAAACGCGCACGGAGCCAGTCACACGAGTCCCGGACTCAACCAGGTCCGGGCGGTAATCCGACTACCGCCGGCGGTTGTCGGATTACCGCCGGCGGTGATCGGAATTCCGCGCGTGCGATCTGAGCAGGGACAGCTGTCCCAGCGTCCAAAGTCAACTTTCCTATATATTTACCCTCTCCATCCTCACTATTTACCATTTTACCAGCCCCTTTGGCCAATTAGAGCATGCCATGTGGCATCTCTCTTCTCTCCACCAATCACCAAATGCCACATCAGCATTGCCCTCCTTTCATCCTTTATTTACCAAACAACCATTGGAGAGGGCTATAAATAGCCCTCTCCCCTTTCATTTTCACCATACATGGAGGAGAGAGTGAGAGAGAAAGAGTGAGAGGAAAAGTGAGAGAAGAAAGAGAGAGAAAGAGAGTGAGAGGAAGAGAGTGAAGGAAGGGAAGGAGCTCCCAAGCCTTCAAGCCCAAGTTTTCAGCTACCCCCTAGCCTTCATCTCAACCCTTCAACCTATAAGCCTAGCCCAAAATGATCATGGTTCAATCAACATCTTAGCCTACTCAAGAATCAAGCCAAAGATCCATTTACATACAAGCATTCATCATGACATCTACTCTCTTCTCAACCCCCCTGCTTCTCTAAGATCTCTAGCGGACGTATGCTCTGTGACTTGCCGTACATCGGATCCTGTCACATCAGAAATTCCTAGTGATCTAGTCCACTTTTCTTATTTCTTTGCATAAGCATCATCATATCCATCCTCTAGACGCATCGTCGGACGTATGCTCTGTAGCCTGCCGAAATTTCGGATCTTGCTACATCAGAAATCCACGTGTGACTAGTCCCATCATGACCGTAGCATCAGCATCATCCCTTGAGATTATTTTACCACACTAAGTCGAGACCGTACACTTGTACGGGCAGAGAGGGTGCCTAACACCTTCCCTCTTTGTAACCGAGGTCCCTTACCCGGAATCCCGGATCATAGACCAGGAGTCAGTCTAAGGTCGGAGAATCTTCGGATTTCTCCAACCTTACGTATTTCGTGGTTCTAGCCGACCGCGGGATTCTGAGATCATTCGGCTAGTGGCGACTCCAACAAACATAAGTCAGCTTAATCACCCCCAGCATCACCATAACATTTTATAGCAACACGCCAACAACGTGGACGCGATTTTTCAGTGTCTACAGACACCGAGATGAACATGATGAGGTTGATCACCGTCTTCCTCAAGGATAATTAATCCAAATCCACGGAACTTCTTTGGACTCGTCAGAGTAGAGCTGGGCATGTTTGACCCAGTCCGATCAGATCCGACTCGATTTAAACCAAACCGACGGCCTGGATCGGTGCGGTTCGAATAGGGTCAGTCTGATTCGACCGTTGATCGGATCGAGATCGATTTAATGCCAATCTGGACCGATCCGATTCGGAATCCAATCTGGTCATGTAGTATGAAGTTAAAATAGATTGAGAAATAAAGGGCTGAGGTATGATTTCTACCACTCATTTTTCTCATGTGCAAACATCTCCCCTCTCATTCACTTTCTACCACTCATCTACTCCCTCCAACAAAACAATGGCTGAGATGATAGTATTGGCGCCTCCATCATCAAGAGAAATTAAAGACAAGAAGTAAGACCAGATGGACGTGTTGAAGGTAGTGGCTATCCTTTTAATTGTGGTTTCAGCCGTTGGGATTGGAGATATCTCTATTAGGGTTGGGTTTTATGCAAACCCAGACCAGGAATTCTCTTGAAAGTCTACGCCATGGTGATTCTCACCACCTTTGAATTGAGGATGGGACTGCTTTTGATCTCTGTGGTCAGGGGCGGCTCTAAGGGGTAGGCAGGTAAGGTAATTGCCTAAGGCCCCCTAATTATGAAGGCCCTATATTATAGCAAAATTAAAAAATTTTAATTATGAAGGTCCTATATTATAGCAAAATTAAAATTAAGAAGAAGAAAAAAAGCCTAAATTTTTTGAAATAAAACTTATTGAAAGGCCTACAAAATAGGAATATCTAAAAATTAGTTTATGAATTTGAAATTGAAAATAAAAAACAAATCTTAGAAACTAGCACTATCAATAATAACAGTCTAACTCTATAATCTCTTTTCAAAACAATAGCATCATTCCCAATAAATTCTTCTCCTAAAACCTAAGACCACAACTACTTACTTTATTGCTAATTATGTTCTCAAAAAATTAATTTCTAACGTCATTTTTCTAAATTAAATTCTAACTTCATTTTTCTAACGGTACTGTGACACACCAATGTTTAATTATATTATTAGTAGTGGATTGTTCTTTTTGTTAAATAACAAAACAATCGCATAACATAACCGACTTTTTTGCTAAGCAAAGCAGCTTCTCAATCTCAAAGTATTTCCTACTTCTTTGCTAAACAATATTTGCAAAACAACTTCTCAAATAATCGGCAAATTAGCTTCTCAGAGTCTTGATCCGTTGGTTGTTGCTGCTTCAACAAATTTAGGATTCGTCAGGTTCTATTATTCAAGAATTTATATTTTAATTTACAATTTATATCAATTAGCCTTTGTTTATCTATTATTATTATTTCTTTATTTGTGTCAACTTGTTAATCTTTTGCATCTAAAAAGGCAAGAAGTGAATTTATGGTTTAATTTTGAATTTATTAAATTTTTTTATTTTTTAAACTAAAAAGCCTCATTTTTATGACTTGCCTAAGGCCCCCAAAAATGTTGAGCCGCCCCTGTCTGTGGTACTTGTGCAGGTGCCTATATCGGTTGCTATAGCCAAAAAGCTAGTGTGGGTAGTTGTTGTATTGGTATACATTTCAAAATAGATCCGATCCGATTAGTACTTCTATTTTTTCCGATGGTATGGTCCACTTGAGCTTTGGATATGCATAAATTTTGGGTTCAACCCCTAAAATGATCTGGAAAAACGAATGGACAGCGTGCATCAACCACATGCATCAATGGTCGACCCACATACATTCATGGAATATCACACCAACTATACAGCCGTGTGTTGCCTAGATAAACTTCAAATTACTTTCTTGTATCACACGCAAGCTATGACAAGTGACATGTTGAGTAGCCAGCGAGACTCCCTACTAAAGTGACGTCACCAGTTTATGTGGGACCCACCATGATGTATGTGTTGTATCCACACCGTCCATCAATTTGTAGAGTTCATTTTAGGCCATGAGACAGAGAATGAGTCAGATTTATATTTAGAGTGGACCCCACCACAGAAAACAGTGAGAAGAGTGACGCCTACCGTTGAAACCTTCCTTAGGTCCACTATGATGTTTATCTGAGATCCGACATGTTCACAAGTTAAGGTAAACATGAAAGAAAGGAAAACACAAATTTTAGTTTGATCGAAAACTTTTGTGGGCCTTAGAAAATTTGAATGGTGGGCGTCACTCTCTCCACTATTTTCTATGGTGGAGTCCATTTAAGCTTTGGATCTGACTCATTCTTTGGCTCCTGCCCTAAATTGATATCTCCAAATGAATGGACAGTGCGGATACAACACATATATCATGGCGGGTCCCACGGAACTTAGTCACGTCACTTCAGTAGGGAGTTTAGCTACTCAACTTGTCAGTAGCTAATCCGCGTCCCACACGCAAGTTACACAGGTGACAAGCTGTTGTAGGTACGTGTCGTGCGATGACGATCGCGTACGCGCCTCGAGCTTCGAGTTGTACGAACGACTCAAATGAGATCAAAGTTACATGGGCCCCACCATAACGCTTATTTTCCATCTAATCTATTAATAATGTTAAAAATACATGGATGAAGACGAAAAACAAATTTCATATTGATCCGAAACTTCTGTGATTTGAAAAAGGGTTTCAATGGTAAATGATCAATCTCCCACTGTTTTTTTTTTTTTTTTTTTGCAGTGTGGTCCAACTGATCTTTAGATCTGTCTTATTTTTTAGCTCAAGCCTTAAGACAAGCTCTCTAAATGGATGGACGGTTTGGATATAACACATACCTCATAGTTTGACCTAAAGAACTTGTTGACGTTAATACACCACCACCAGCCAATCCACTTCCGGTTTGTATCAATAACTTCTCTCTTCCAATCCGAACGGTACCCAACCCGATCCGATTCGGTTTTGCTGACCGAGTCTAACTCGGTTCGGGTCAGGCTAGCAGTTAGAGCCGTACACGGGCAGACTAAGGCTCGAGTACTCGCTCGACTCGACTCGGAATACTCGACTCGTATTCGACTCGTCTGAGTTAGAGCCGAGTACGAGCGGATTTCCACAACTCGTTTAGATTACGAGTAGAGGACGAGTCTAGAGAGGTACTCGACTCGGTACTCGACTCGGTACTCGACTCGTACTCGACTCATACACTTATATATAAGCCCGCCCGAAAAACAGAACCTTATCCCACCTGTCATTTTCAAGCAGCGCCCAAACTCTTCCTTCTTCCCTCCCAACGAGCGTTAAAAAAAAACCCCTCTCTCTCTCCCCTCCCTCTCCCAGCGCCCGTCCGGCCATCCCTCTTCTTCCCTCTCTCTTTCTCTCACTCGTCCCTGTCCCCTGTCCGGCGATGCTAGACCCTGCCGCTCGTCCCTGCGGCCTGTCCGGTGACGGAGCTCGTCCCTGCCATTCGTCCGATGCCGCAGCTCGTCCCTGTCACGTCCGTCATCGCCCTGCCCTGCACGCAGCTGCCAGTCGCTCCTGCCCAGCTTGCCCTGCCCTGTACGACGCAGCTACGGTCGTTCCTGCCCAGTTCGCCCGGTAAGGTTTTGGCCTTTTGGGATTAACCCGATATTTGTGTTTTCTCTTGATATTTGGGATTAACCTGAAATTTCTAAACTTCAAGTTGATATCGTGCCCTAAAATGAGGAACCATCCTAACCGTTGATTACCCTTTTGGGATTACCCTTTGGACTATCAAACCAATAACAACAAGCAAGTCACTGTCCCAAATCAGATTGGCGGAACCATCCTAACCGTTGATTTATATACACTTGCTTGTTGAATAGGACCATCAGCTATTTTTTTCAACCACTTAATAAATGTCCACCAATCTATTGGATCTAATAAAATAAACTTTTGATTCATAATACATCTAAACTGGGATCCATAATTTAGACGGTCTAATTTGAATTAATTGTTGCAACATATGCAACATTTAAGTAATTTTACAGTAATTTCTGCTCGTACTCGAACTCGCCTCAAAAACTCGGACTCGACTCGACTCGTTTACTACTCGAACTCGAGCGAGTAGAGTACGAGCATGGAGTCTATGCTCGTTGGCCAAGTAGACTCGAGTACGAGCGACACTCGGGCGTTAAGAGTCAAGTACGAGTAGGGCGATACTGGACTCGATTCGACTCGTGTACAGCTCTACTAGCAGTGCATCAGATCGGATCGAGTCAGATGACTCGGACTCAGTCTCGAATCGGATTGAGTTGGCCATGTAGAATCCAGACCGAGTCGAGTTGGACCCAATCCAATCTGACTCAGTTGATGCCTAACTCTACCTCAAAGAGACTTTCCGAATCCACGAGGAAAAAGCAAAGAAAATATAAAATAAATTATCTAAAATTCGTAATTTTATTAATGAATGAAATAAATGAGTTCACAACCCTTTAAATAAGGATACTAAGCAATGGAAGAGAGTTCAAAATCAAACAACAACTAAAACTCCTAGAATTCACAACTAACTATAAGTAATAAACATACTATTTATAGACGGCCATGATGCCTACTAGTCCGTAAGGTTTTTGGCATAAAATAGTGTCCTATTCAACAAAGAACTTTTTGCACCCAATGGATGAAGAGTTATAATTAAACTAAAACTTACTATTTATAGTAAAAATGGAATTAAAATAGGGAAATGACTGCCGATCTAATAGTATTTCGCAAATCTAGTTTGCATAATCTGGCATATCGGGGTTGGGTGGCTAAAGTAGCTCATTTTACTCCAAAATCATATATTTTACATCCGATAACTCATTTCGAATTGTGAGATACGTCCAATTTAAGATCCGACAGTCCGGATCACTTTTATCATTGAATAGGCCTTTTCTAATCCATTTTGGCCATGAAACTATCCACAGCGCACTCTATATCATATTATTTCTATCCCACCTAATCCCACCTAATACTATGCACGATCTAATTATAAGAGGCAACATTAAAATTGCATCGATAAAATGATATCAACCATCCTAACGTTGGATATCTAAATGATCTGTTAGAAAATACAGGTGAGTCATTTGTTTATGATTCATACATTTATGGCCCCCTATTTTTTAATAGAAGTATGTATTTCAATAGGCTTATTACAATTATTTGATCAAACATCATATTCACGCCCACATACATATATACATACACATTAATTTGGAATATTATAGGTAGTTTAGTTAATTAAATCCAGATTGAATATAATACAGAACTTTATTGCATTTCAAATGATACCCAAAAAAGAAAAAGAAAAAAAGATTTGGATTCCATTGCATTTCAACCAAACATGATAAGATTCCGAATCACAAAAACTTCTAATATAATAGTATTTAGATTCTAATGCAGTCCAAATCCAACCTACCAAATGGCTATTAAAATAAGCTTGAAAAAATTTCAAGTGGGCCATTTAAGAGCTTTCCCATGGTGTGGCCCACCTGAGTTTTGTGTCAGATCATTTTACCCAATGGATAGAGTGGATTTCACGCAAAGAACAGGATGGGCCCCACAAATTTCGGATGCTTGACCAGATGCGGGACAGCAAGTGGTGCAGAAGATTCCTATCCGTTAGTCAGGTTTGCTGGCCACAAGCACCTTTACACGAAGATCTCAATGGACGGTTAGGAAAACACACCAACAGTTCACATTCACTGAACTGTGAAACAGATACATATCCTGCTGTAATCATCTTTGTTGTGGGGTCCACCTTATGCCCGGATCCGATGTCCCACCCACAAGCCTGGCTAGAATACGTGCTGCGAATAAAGGTGCGTGTGTAGAAAGGTGCGTGTAGCAAGTCTCATGCTATTGAGGACCATGGAACTCGTGCCCATGTCATTCTCCTGGAAGAACTCCACTCGCCTCTATTCCACGGGATGCTCATGAGCTTTTCGGCGAAGTCAAAGGGACGAGAACACTCTTCTATTAACACGCGCGCGTGAGACCCTGTCCATCTACACGCACGCGTACTTTATGATATGTAACACTTCTTAGACATCCGAACTTTCTATCAGGTTGGGCTTTTAAAAATTTACTGGCCAAAAATAAACCATTTGAAATCTTAGGTGGTCCACGGAAAACAAATGAACGGGTAGAAAATTATCTTTCACTAACATTTTTCGTTGTTTAGAAAATCCCACATGAGCAATGAAACAAGATGTAAGCTATATTACGGATCATATGAAAGGATCAGATCTCGTACACGTGTTCGATGTTAGAATTTATGCCTGCATTGGAATGGCTAGGTTCCACGCGCTTGAGGAACTAGAGAATCACTGAAGGCGATAAATTCACGTGACACGATATATCGCTGTGAGATTAAAAATAGTAATAATAAATAATAAATAATAAAAAGAGGAAAGTGCGGTTCACATAGTCTCTGTGGTCGAATCTTGAAATATTGTCTGATACACGTCTGATATAGACTGAAAGGCGTCTTGCGGTGGGCCCCACATTTCAATGTTTGTCCACCCAAATTGGTAGTATGGCAGGTCATACACAGTACCATCAATAAAAGCCTCGTGCCGAACACGCGCTCCGGGAAAAAGAGAGGAAGTATTTGATACTCTGGGAGCATATGAAGCTTGATACACAGGCCTTAGAATTGTACACATGACCTATGTTAATTAGAAGCAAATAGACCGTTGGACCCACTTTCCCCACAATCCTAATCTCTCGTTCGTGGACGCTGTTCGAAGAAATAGGACCATTGAATATTTTTCTTTTTAACTGATTCCACCAATCCAACGGTCAAAACTTTTGGTTCATGTATTTATAGTCAAATAGGCAAATGAGTATAACTTTTTGATTCATGATACATATAAATTTGGAACTCAAAGATGATTTAAATTGAATTAATTATTTGCCAAATTTGTGATTTTTAAATGTTGCGTATCATCCATCTAGATTTCATAGAATGCCAAAGAATTTTTAAAAGATAAATGAAAAGTTTTTTTTTTTTTTTTGGGTTAGCTTGTTAGTACACACTCCATGTTAGCCAACCCCACTAGGGATCGACATAAAGACCTAATGTGTTGAAACTAGGTATCTCCACTCAGTCTGCCAGTTGAGCTATGGATCTAAGCGTTTTTTTTAAAAAAAAGAAAGAAAAAAAAACTACATATTTAAATATCTTAGTTTATAAATAATAAATCTTTCTGAAAATTTAAATTACAATCATCATAATTAAAATTTACAAATTTTAATATAATTTAAATTATTAAGTTCATAATTATTATTTAGTGGAGTGGGGAAAAGATAATATAGTGTAACTTTGAACTATATCCATATGACAGCGGGAGTCCTTTTCTAAGTGGTAGACTCTGAGGAATTTCAACAAAAGGTCTTGAGTTCAATACTCATAGGTGGTGAAATCCCACCACAGTGTGTGTTCTATAAAAAAAAATTTAAAAATAAAAAAACAAAAAAACAGCAAGTCTATTTAGTATACTGAACCTAACTAATTAAATTCCTAGGTGACAAGCAGGAAACCAGCCACATGAATAAGGATAGACCCAAATTCTGACCCTTTGGGCTGGATCTTGGTTATTTATTTATTTATTAATTTTTAGGGTTAGCTTGTTAATACACACCCATGTGTGTACACACACTCCACTATTAGCCACCCCCACTAGGGATTGATACCAAGACCCTAAGTGTTGAAACGAGGTATCTCAACTCAGTCTACCAGTGGTGAGTTGAGTCGCGTCTTCTACTCCTACATACATGGCTACCATGAAGAGATAAGACAATCACCATTGTGCAATGGTGCACAAAAATTATATATCCACTTGCGGCCTACTTGAATTTGTGGGATGTATATTTATAGCGTTTGATTTTTCATTTCTCCAATAAATACAAGTAAATAACAAATTATTAATTTTTACACTGTTTGAAAGAAAAAGAGTATTTCTTCAAATTAAAAAAAAAATGAGGTAGATCCAAAGCTTAATAAGTGGCCCATGCAATGGGAAACCATGATCGTAAAATGTCCACCGTTGAGAAGACTTTTCTTCTTAGGAACTACAAATTGTTTTTTTCTCATCTAACCTATTCATAAGATCGCACAAACATAAATGAGGGAAGACACAAATGTCATTTTGATCTAAAACTTCTAGGGCCGTAAAAAGTTTTTAATGGTAGGCATTCAATTCTCACTGGTGTAGTCCACTTAAGCTTTTGATCCTCCTCAATTTTGGAATCATGCTGTAAAATCAACCCACAAGACAAGGATGGCGTGGATAAGCCATATACATCCCAGTGAGCCCCATATGAAATTCACACCCACCTCAATTTTAATGGTAAAAAACTAATTAGTCAACATCATCGTTGAAAAAGGTGTAGGAATTACATTGATAATTAATTATTACTTATATATAAGTATTTACATGGGTGAATTAAAAATAAACAACTCCTTAATGAATGAGTTACATGACATGTAAACAACACTAAAGACTCCAATTTTATTAGGTAATTAAGGCTCATTTGAAAGCTTATATTTGGAATACATTAGAACTTAAATCACAAATTAATATGACTCTAAATCCTTAGTTGTGATTGACAGCTTGTAGTCGGAATGCATTAGAATCTAAAAATAAGAATACATTGAAATTACATAGTATATTTACAAGAACTTGAGTTTTATTATTTAATCAACTCTAATATTCTAAATTAGTAAAAATACATGATATTTTAATAAGCTCATTGAGATGTATACTTTGACAAAAAAAAAAAAATGATGAAACCGAGTCTAGAGTGGGCCACAAGTATAAGAATTACAAATGATCGACTCATCAACATTTTTTAATTATCAATTTACGTGGCTAATGTTTGGATAATTCGATTCATTATATTGATGTGATTTTACTCATCTAGTTGATAACTAAATTGTTTTATAGTATTGTCAGTTGTAAATCTCGTACGTTGCTTATAATCCCATGGTCCACCAAATACAAGTTTTTTTTAGTACGATAGTTTTTTAAAGTAAGAATTTAATTTTAAGCATAAGATTGGACAATCAAAATACCATGGTATTGCCAAACGTGCAGTCATTTTGTCCGAAAAGTATTAATTTCATCCAATGCAATTCAACACCATTTAATCCCCCAAATCAAACAAGCCCTAAGGCCGTGTATTTTATTACTCCTTAATCCATACCACCAAATGACTTTGAAATCTGAATGCACTCAGATACACTCAAATCAATGTTGATGAATGATCCTTTATGATTAGAGCTGGGTAGAATCTGACCCAATTCGACGGATTCGACCCGATCCGAAGGATCCGAACCGAACCGAAGGCCGGGATCGGTGCGGATCAAGTAGGTCTACTCAGATCCGATCATACATCGGATCGAGTTCGGATCAGCGTTGATCCGGACCGATCCGATCCGATACGATCTGGTCATATGAGAAATAAACGGATGAGGTAAAACCGTTTCCCAAAAAAAGGTAACGTGAGGGCAGTGGGTGGCGCATTGATGAGGCATGCGTTGGGGAGCAGGCACCCAGCTGTCGTAAAGGGTAATTACTCCACTTCTCTCTCCTCTTAAATTGGATTGCATACTTTGTTACTCAGTATGCTTTTATCATACTGAGTAAACTCCTATGGCCCACCTTGAATTCATGTGGTTTTTCCACGCCGCCCATCCATTTTTTATCTCATTTTAGCCGTTGGGCCAAAAATTGAAACATACCCAAAGCTCAAGTGGGCTATACCAAATAAAACAGTGGGAATAATGATTTCCACTGTAGAAACCTTCCTAGGGTCCACCTTAATGTTTATTTGTCATCCTACCTGTTCATAAGATCACAACAACATTGATGAAGGGAAAAAACAAATATCAGCTTGATCTAAAACGTCTGTCCACCCAAAGAATTTTTCAACGGTAGATGTTCAATTCACACTATTTCCTGTGGTGTGGTCCACTTGAGCTTTGGATATGCTTTATTTTTTGTCCCATTTATTAAAAATAAATACATCATGTTGGGCCCCACATAGTTTACTCAGTACGCTTAGCGCAGTACGCAATCTGCTTCCCTCTCCTCTGCCAAAAACCCGCCACTACCTAGAGTCCCTACCAAGTAGGTCATCCTATCTCGCCTATTCCCATCTTAACTCCAATTTAGAAACAGATCGGCTACTCCCCCTGCCACCAGCCAATGGCGGATGGTCATTGCGGCCCCACCATGATGTATGTGTTTCATCCATACCGTCCATATTTTTTGATTTTTTTAAAAATTTCAAAAAATAAAAAATAAAACAGAAGACTCAATTTGAACTGTATCGAACCTGATCCGACTTGATTTCCTTGACCGAGTCGGACTCAGTTTGGGTCAACCCAGTAATGCATCAGATCAGATTGAATCGAGTCAGCTGACCCAGACTCAGTCCCGGATTGGATCGAGTTCACATCAATTACTTAAAAATTCCGATCAAGTCGAGTTGGACCAATCCGGTCTGACTCGACTCGACTCGATGCCCACCTCTAATTATGATATTCTAATCCTAAGAAAGGTCCCAATCATCGGCCGAGCACTAAAATGTTGTGACACCCGAAGCAATTAATCCCCTCCCTTCATCCTCGACCTCAGATCATCTTTCGTGAGAATGGGTGTGGGTCTAGCTTACAAAAGTGCAGAATGAACGGTCTGGATCAGAAAATTGATGGGCCACACATGCACCGACTGGTTTGTCTTTTCAATTTGTCACGTCTTGTACTCAGCCGAGAAATTGCCGAGAGGAGAAAATGCACTCATGTGAAATATCCAAAAGAATCCGAGTTTTTCAATATTTACAATGAAAAACAAGGAATTGTCCTTGTCGACTAAAAAAAAAATATTATCCTTATTGAAAAATGCGCCGTGAAAAAGGCAGAGGATGAAACCATCTCGTGGTGGGCCCACCCACATCTCAAATCTATTGCCATTTCAGGTGGGCCCCACGTAGGCCTGAAAATAAATAGTTAAAGTAGGAGTGGCTAACAGTGAAGTGTGAACTGTACTAACAACCTAACAGAAAAAAAAAAAAAAAAGTTAAAGTGAGATCCACAGGGTAGGAGAGGGGATTAGGTGATACCTGGGTAACACCTTAATTGATGTTACCCTTACCATGTGGGGCCACCTTCATGAATATGTTTTATATCCAGGCCGTCCATCTTATTTTTCAGCTCATTTTAGGACGTTATAGCAAAACTTAGGCAGATCCAAATCTTTGGTGGACCCCACCACTGGAAAAGGTGATGAATGGTCATTAAAAACTTTTTAGGCTAAAAAAAGTTTTTGACCAAAATGATCTTTGTATTTTCTCTTCATCCAGGTCTGTTTGACCTTTTCAACGGTTTGGATGGAAAATAAACATTATGGATCTACTTACAGTGGACCTTGGGAAGTTTTTAACGGTGGGTGTTCAATCACCGCTGTTTCCTACGATGTGGTCTGCCTCTGCTTAATTTTTAGGACCACGTCCTAAAATGGGCTGGAAAAACGAATGGACAGCATGGATATTCAACATCTCATCAAGGTGGGCCCCATGGTAAGGGTAACACCGTACAGGTGGAAGTTTCTGAATCAGCAGGATGAGAGCTAAAGAAGAGTCGCGGAGTACTATTTTCCGAAGTCTTGCGGATTAATGAATTATTAAAGGATTAAAAAAAAAAAAAAGACGCGGATTACGTCCTACCCCCGCCCGTCTCTAGCTGGGAACGGGCAGGAGCTTTGAGTGGCCATCGTGATGTATGGGTCTTATCTAAACCGTCCATCCATTTTTTTGTATCATGTTACAATATAATCCCAAAAATGAGAGAGATAAAAGTCTTAAGTGGACTACACAATGGGGATTAAATTCTTGCTGTTGAAAACTTCTTAGGGACCACGGAAGTTTTAGATGGAGCTTATATTTGTTTTTTCTCTTCATACAGGTCTATTTAACTTGATGAATATGTTGGATGGAAAATAAAAATCACGGTGGGCCCTATAAAAGTCTCAACGGTGAGAATAATTATCATCGCTGGTTCCTGTGGTGTGGTACATTTAAGGTTTGAATACACCTCATTTTTCGTATTTTAAGATAAAATTGTACTAAAAATGGATGGACGGTGTGGATAAGACCCGTACATCATGGTGGCCACTAAAAGCTCCTGCCCGTTCCCAGCTGGACACGGCGGGGGTAAGACGCAGTCCGCGTCCAAAAACGAAAAAGAAAAAAAAGGTTCAACGTAACGACAGGGGGTTCGTGCCACGTGTCTCCTTTTCGTGAGATCTTTACTATTGCCGTGTTGCCTCCTTTAGTGGGTCTTGGTGGGCTTTTGCAATAACCCTTGCAATCAACAATCTACACGCGCTAAACAAATGCGTCCGCACAAGTGCAAAATCAGCACACGTGTAGGAGATTTGATTCCTTATCATAATGGGCCCATCGAAGAGATACGTCTATGTATCAAATTCAAACTATTTCACTTAGATATCTTACACGTTTACTAGATTAAAATATGCCAATGATTCTAAACCGTCTATTAAATTTACACGTGCCAAATACATGAATACACTGTAAATAGATATATCAGGTTCTTTTGATAGGTAAGATTATTAAGATAGCGAAGATCATGGACTGGATAGGTCACACGTGTCACAAGCACGGTGCGCTTGTCCTTGGCGTGTGAGATGTCAGCCTCAAATGCATTTCCTTGGTTGTTGTGAAATGGTCGTTCGCATTTTCGAGGATATCTGCGACGGTCAGATATGCCTCGGGCAGCGGAGCTTCTGGCTATATGAAATGACAAAATCTAAACCGTCAATCATTTATATGGTAACGAATAGAAGTGGATCGTACTTTCTGGCTGAACAATCTGGACAAAAAAATAAAATATTGATGAAATAATAACCAATCGTTCTCGTTCATCATAAATATTTGAAATTATTTAGCAATAATTTTTATAATATTTTTATTTAAAAATATAATAATAATAATATAAATATTATGAACGGATACGATCTGAAATTGTTTCTTGAAAATAGCATCTGGGCTGTGAAGCTTAAATATTTAACACGCGAGCGGGTAGCGATCTTATAAAACGCGTAATGGAAAGGGCACGTCGCGAAGGCAGTTAGTGCTAACGGAGAATAGAGTGCTGATGACGTTACCGACGTTATCCTCGGATTTCGACCGCGCTTAAACCTCGGACACTTTTCTGGAAAGGACGCGTGACGTGGCGCCACGCGGGCGCACTTCGGTAGGCCGTACGTGCAGTAACTACCGCGCGATAAGTGCTAACGTGGACGTGAGCGGGCTGGACAGCGTCAATATAGACGGAGCGAGGGTGGCCGGTGGGAAGAAATTTTTTGGGGAGAATAGTATAGTACGAAGGGCATGTATCTAATCGCGGTGGAATTTATTAAGTGTGGGGAAAAGGTGGGCCCACTTAGGAAGAATCAAAACCATTGGATAGGATGGATCCATCGGGGATTGCATGTGAAAGGAAAATTATTTTGGATCTATGATCACATCCGTTCCATTAAGGCCTTCAAATGTACGGTAGTTAATTGTTTATTTTTGGCCTGTATTTTCAGTCGCGTATTCTAATGGCTGTGATCGTCCTATCATTGAAGTTTTTGTCCCGCGTGTGATCCAAGGTGAAAATTTCTTAATTAGGTGTTGTTGACTGCAGCTGGTGGGCCATGAATACTAAAGTAATGTATTTTCTTTCGCTGGACGTTGGTCGAGAAGGAAAGAGGTAGATTGCGTGTCACCCCACTAAAAGGTGGCCTGTTGGTGTTGAAACGTTGTTGAATTTGATTGGCCGAATACCACTGTTGTAAGAATATGCCTATTACCTGCAAAGTCTTTCATAGCAAGTTTGTAAGTTGAGAAATTCACTCCATCCATCAATTTGCTAACTCATTCATGACCAAAAAAAAAAAAAAAAAAAAAGAAAGATCCAAAACTCAATTAGATTACATAAGAGATAATATTAAAGACTAAACGACCACCCACTACTGAAACATTCGTATGGCGAAAAATATTTTATAAGAAAATAGTCTTTTTTTTTTTTCTTTTTTTTTTTTTTTTTTTTTTTTAAGAATTTATTCCAATGTGAATGATCTTTGTAAAGAATTTGGATGTCATCTAAATGTCAAGGTGAACTTAGGAAACTTTCAACCTTAGTCATTGACTCATTTCTTTTTCCGCGCGTGTGGCTTCTTTGAATTTTGGGTTCACTTCATTTTTTTATTATTTTACTTCAGGTCTTAAAATAAATTGGCAAATAATCTCTAATGACCAACTGAGCCATGGGTTTGATCACACATATTTTGTCAACTTATTTTAAAACATAAGCTAAAAAATGAAATAAATCTAAAGCTTAAGTGAAACACTTATTTAAAAAAAGGGAAGACGATGATCCTACAATTGGACTCTTCTTCAATCACGCATAATGTTTATTTACCATCTAACAAATATAAGCTTATCGAAAACCAAGGAATTTGGGAGATTTTCTTTTTTTTTTGGAAGGATTTTGTTTCCACTCTTTTTTGTGGCGTTTAAGTTTTGGATATATCTCAACCAGAGAAAAGGGTGAACTATGCTGATAAAACACATAGGAAGCGGATTGCACGGTGCGCCCAATTTTGACGGTATGTTAATGTTGCCACGCTCTGTGGGCTTCATCATAATGTATATGTTATATCTTGAAGTAAATATTATATTGATATTAACCATCCATTTGCTAAATTATTTTAGTGCATGGGCAAAAAAAATAATGTAGATTCCATGCTCAAATATACCACACCAAACAAAGTATAGAGGACAATGATACTCGCTAGGGGTGTACACAAACCGAGCTAGCTCGGTTAGCTTGCTCAACTCGACTCGAAAAAGCTCGATTTGAAGTTAAGTTCGAGATGATTTTTTGAACTCGAAAATGAGTTCGAGCTAAGTTTGAGCTGGCCCAGCTCGACTCAACTCGGATCGAACCCAACTCGAATCAAACCCAACTTGAATCGAACTCGGATCGAACTAGTTTAGTGACTCGGTTACCTTTATATTGATATTGCTCACCAAGTGTTCGATGAAATAACTCAACAAAGTGTGGCTGATGGCAAGGAAGGTATATATATGAAACAAATACCATTTTTTCTTGATTTTTATGTGGTATAGAAGGTGTTTGAAAAAATATCTATAAGACCACTGCTACTGTTTTGCGTACAGTGAGATTTTGAAGGTGTAGTCCATGTGTTTGTATAAATGTTACACAGGTGAACTCGGCTTGAACTGACCTGAGTTGCTGACTGAACTGAGCTGAGCTGACCAGTCAAGCTTAAGGACCGAGCTAACCTAAGTTTGAGCTGAGGTGTAATGGCCGAGCCGAGTTGAGTTGAGGCCAGCTTGACTCGGTTCAACTTGGTGTTCACCCCTACTACTCAGGGTTAAAATCTTCCTAGGGCCTGTTACCTGTTTGTTTGCCATTCTAACTTGTGTATAAAGGCACACGGGTCGTGTATTAAGTAAAAACATAAATATCAACTTGACGGAAACTTATGTAGCCTTAGGAACTTTTCAATGGTAGACCATCCAATCAGCACTGCTTTATATGGTGTCGTCCACTTAAGCTTTAAATATATCTTATTTTAAGCCCCCGTATTAAATAATCTTATAAAATTGATGAACAGTATGGATATAATACATACATCGTGGCGGGAGCCCACAGACGAGGTCGGTGGTAGGGGCCAGACCAGGCAATCCGCTTCCAGCACATGCATCGTGGGGCCACGGGGTTGGGTCACGTGGCAATCCGCGTCCGTATTTTTGGGGTTGTCGATTCAACCAGAAATATAATATGTGGACGCGGATTTCCTGCGAAAGCCTTTTGCAGTAAGTTCCTGCGCAAGATTCTCTGTGGGGCTACTATGATGTTTGTGAGAAAGCCACTCCGTCCATCCATTTTTAGAATTCATTTTAGGACATGCCACCAAAAAATGAGGAGGATCAAAAACTTAAGTGGGCCACACGAGAGGAAACAGTGGAGATTTAGTGACCACCGTTGAAACATTTATATATCCACAAAACTTTTGTATCGGTTTAATTTCTTGACTTTTTCACTTCATCTCAGTGAAAATGACCTTATAAACGGTTTGGATGAAATATAAACATCAAGGTGGATCCTGGGAAGGTTTCAACGGTAAAAATTCCTTCCCCACTTTTTCATCTAGTATGGCCCACTTGAGTTTTTGATCCTAGTCATTTTCGGTTTCATACCCTAAAATGAGCTCAAAAATCTGATGACGGATTGGATTTTTAACAAACATCACAGTGGGCCCCATCCAGAATCCTTGCGCAGGAACTTCCTGCGAAAGGCTTTCGCAGGAAATCCGCGTCCCATACGTGCCAAGGTGGCACACGTGGGGGATCCTGGACGTTCATATGGTAGACCCTACAGGGAATTTCTATTCTTATAAAATTTTGGCCTGTCTAGTCTCCCGTTGGGTCATGCATAAGAGAAGAAATGGACGGTTAATCTTGCATGCATCTCTGCTCTGGATAGTGTGCGGTGGTGACGTTTGTCTATATCCATCTGCGCAGTTGATACAGTAGATGAACCGGTGCCATCTATGTGGATACACGTGGCAGGGTGATGTAATGAATCAGGTCCATCCATCTACTAGGATGTATCGTGGAAGGCTCCTTTTCGACAATCCAAACCTTAGCTAATCTCGTCCGTTACTTCAGTTTCCCCAACTGTACATTTGGTCATTACCATTGTTCATTTCCCACCGTCTCTTTATGGGCCACCGATCAGATGGAAGCTTCCATTGTTCAAACCATCATCCATCCAATGAAAGAGAAACTAGATGGACGGATCAAATTAACACATCACACCTCCACGTGTATTGTAGAGATGTCTTTACTTTACTGGCCTCACCCAATCAACTCGGATGGTCAGATCGACCCGATAATCGGACGGCCCCGATCCATCTCCAGCCTGGTCTAGGTCCACATTTAGGGTCAGCAACTCCTTAGATCCGATTGTTCAATCGGATCCATTCCTGGCCCACCAAATCCATCCCATTTACAGCCATGCAAAAAATTAAAAAAAAAAAAAGGCTCTTGATGCGATGGATCAACTTGATGATCAAGCGGACCTGGTCCACTCAGACCCGAGCTTGGTCGTACATTTATGCTTTCCGGGTTGAATCGGATCATGGCCCATCGGTCCAATTAATAATTTCGTTGGATCCAAGTGGACCCTCATCTCACCGTTTAAAGGCATAAAGGGCCATTTAAAACTTTTATTATAATCATTCTATGACTTTTTTGACGGTCAGATCTGTCATTAAAGATAGCTATACCAACCTAGTCATCTTTACCATCCAATCTAACAACTCACATTTGACTGGTACCCGATTAGGTGACCCCGACCTTTTTTATTATTATTTTTTTTTTTGAACACACCACCACACACTCACGCCTTAGTGGGATTTCACCTATGGGTACTGACCCTTGGCCAGGTCTTGAAACTCCAGAGAGTCTGCCACCGCCACCGGAGAAGGCGCAAAGACGCCTGACCTTACCCAGACGGTAAGCCCTTACCATTGGGCCCACCTTGATAAATGTATTATACATCCACACCATTAAACCGTTTAGCCGTATCATTTTAGGACAAGACCCCTAAAATGAATAAGATGCAAATCTCAGGTGGACCGTGCCATAGAAAACAGTAGTGATTGAATGCTCTACCATGAAAATCTTGACGCAGGGTAAAACGTGATGAGGCCGATCATAGTCTTTCTTCGTGGGATAATTACTACGAATCCACAAAGTTTCTCTAGACTCCTCACATAGAGAATAAGTTCATGAATTAAACTGTAACTAAAACTCCTTAAAACTCATAATTAAAAATTTCTAATTATAGTGAGTGTCTTGTGTGGCTTAACCATGTTATTCTCTAATTTTTCTAAATACTTTTTATTATGGGGGCAACTCCTAAAGCTCAACCAACGAAGAGTTATAATTAAATTAAAACCAAAAATGGAATTAAATATGATAAAATCTCACAAATTCAGCATGAACAATCCGACTGTAGTAGCTCGGCCTATCCCAAAATCATATATGATACGTCAATTAACTCCTTTCAATTTACAAGATATGTCTGTTTTAAGGTTCTGGCAATTTTGATGACTTCTACCTTCGATCCAGCCTTATCTAATCCATCTTAGACAAGAAAGTGCCTGCGACCTGCTCTACATCAAAACTAATTAGGGCCTATCCTAATGTTTCTTAAATGTTTATTTGCTTGATGAAGAGATAGCAAATATTGGCCATTAATGGTCAATCACTACTCTTACATGGTCCACTTGAGAATTGGATCTACTTCATTTTTTAGCTCAGGCTTTAAATTAATCTGGCAAAATGGATGGACACACTTTTTCCTATGATGTGGTCCACTTGAGAATTGGATTTACTTTATTTTGGGCTCATGCCCTAAAATGATCCCTCAAAACAGATGGACAGAGTGGATATAGAATAAATACATCAGATGTGGGCCCACAATAAGGGCTGCACCTTCTTAGGTGGGGCAGGGCGCACCTAATAGTCCCCATTTGACCTGCAACTGCAAAGCAACGAATAAGTGCATGGCAATTGAATAAGCCAGATAACTACACGTAAAAATTTTAAATGTGGGTTAGGTTGGACGGTCCACAAATGCGCCCAAGTCAAAAATCTGTCGAATAAAAAATTCTCCACGTAAGGCAATCCTCCTCCCATTGTAGGAGAAGATACGGTACAACCCTCCTTAGAAAGGAGAAAGCAAGGGTGATGTATCGATCTGGTCCATCCATATAGGGCCACCAGGACAGATGGCTTACCATTCAAAACAAAACCCATTGGACAGTCCCATCTCTTGCTATTTTTCTACAGTTTATACCACTGTTCTCTGACTTTCACCGTCAATTTAGTGGCCACTGATAAGATGGCTAGGATTATCTAATCCATGCAACTTTTTATATATAATCCATCCATTATAGGGCCTTACAAATGGACGGATTCGATTTGCATATCACCATGCCATGTGTACTGTATAGAGATGGTTCTATCATATTCGTTATGGACAGACTCGATTTACACATCACCCTGCCATGTGTACTGTGTAGAGATGGTTCTACCATATTCTCTATACCGTATTTCATTTCTTCCATCTCCACCGCATCTAAAGGTGTACACGAGTCCAAAATACTCGTTTACTCGCTTGACTCGACTCGGAAATACTTAACTTGACTCTGCTTGAAGTGAGTTAGAGCCGAGTACGAGCAGAATTTAGGTACTCGAAATGAGTACGAGCGGAGCACGAATATGAACGTACTCGACTCGGTACTCAACTAGGGGTATAAATACCCTTCTATTACATTTCACGCCCGCCTGTCCCCCCCTCCCCCCCAATTACCAGCGCCTATGGGTGTACACGGGTCGGGCCGAGTCGAACTGGCCTCAGCCCGTCCAGGCCCGTTCAACAGCCACACAAGGCCCGAACCCGACCGGCCTGGTCACCGGCCAACATCTCCAACGAATCGGGCCCGGCGTGAGTTCGGCCAGTTTCGAACCTTCGAGTTCGGGCCAATTTTGAACCTGAGTTTGGGCTAGTTTCGAACCTTACAACAAGTTCATGGGAAGGGCTTTGGCAGGTAATTCGCGTCCCATTACAAGGCCCTCGATCAACAGTTTAGATAGTTGAACTATAGACTCCACAAAAAATCTAACTAGTCAGGACATTTACTACATTTGGCAAAGTATAAAATAAAATATTTTATACAAATTAAATACAGTCATAACGAGTCGAGTCGGGTCGGGTCGGGTCGGGGCGAGTCGGGCCGAACTGGAAGGTATCCGAACTCGGCCTGAACTCTTCGGGCCTAGAAAATTGGCCCGTCTGACCTGAACTCAGTTCTGGGTCAGGAAGAGTCGGGCTTTTTCGGGCAGGGGTCGAGCAAGCTAACCGGGCTAGCCGGTTGTGTACACCCCTACCAGCGCCCAGTGGCCATCCCCATCCGGACGTCACTCCTTCCTCTCTCTCTCTCTCTCTCTCTCTCCCTCTCTCTCTCTCCTTCCTGTCGTGCTCGTCCAGTCGTCCCTGCCCTGCCCTGCTCGCCCGGTGCCACAGCTCCTCCCCACCGCCTAGTGCCGCAGCTCCTCCCTACCGCTCGTCCGTGCCCGTCCGGTGTGGTAGATCTTCCCTACTGTCGGTTGTCCCTGCCCTCTCCGGTGCCAGTCGTCCGGTCCCTGCCGCAGCTCGCCCGGTAAGCACCTATCCAATGAGCCTTTTTTGGACAGTTATATTTATAATTTTTTTTTTTTTAAAATGCAATATTTTGGGATTGATTTAGATGTAATCTAAGCTCTAACAGTGGATTTCAAACCACTCTGTGAGGGAATTTGAAACCCCCATTTACTTTGAGATGCCAAACAACCAAGGGATTTGAAATCTCCTCAAATTCCCTGAATCCATGGTGCCAAACGACCCTTAAGTGTTTGATTTTTCTCCCATTTCTCTTCTCTCATTATGGATGAGAGAAGATGAGTTAAGTTCAAGTCGTTTAGAGGCTAGAAAACCGTATGGCAATTGACACTCGAAAACTCTACTCAAACTCGGCTTGGAATATGCTCGAACTCTGCTTGTACTTGACTCGACTCGGCTCGGGCTTACTCGAGCCAAGCCGAGTATGAGCCGGGGCTGAGCATACCGAGCACGAGCACGAGCAGGGCAATACTCGACTCGACTCGACTTGTGTACACCTCTAACTGCATCATCTTTTCCAACTGGGAGAGCGGATTAGGTGCAGCCTGTGGAGCCCACCTTGATCTATGTATTCTATATCCACGTTGCACATCTGTTTCACCATATCATTTTAGAGTATAAGCCAAAAAATGAAGCAGATCCAAATATCTGGTGGACCATATCATAGCAAACAATGGTGATTGACGGTTAAAAACTTGTTGTAGGCCATAAAAGTTTCGGATCAAGCAGGTATTTGGATTTTCTACTCATCCATGATTTCTTGACCTTATCAACAGGTTGAATGGCAAATAACGTTACGGAAACATTACAGTGAGCCTTAGGAAGTTTTTAATGGTGGGTGTTCAATCACCACTTTTTCCTATAATATGGTCCATCTGAGATTTGGATCTACTTTATTTTTGGAATCATGCCCTAAAATGATCTGAAAAAGAGAATGGGCAGTGTGGATATAGAATACATACATCAAGGTGGGCCACATGGTAAGGGTCACACCGTCTTGGGGTGGGCCATGGCTGCACCTAATCCTATCCCTCAGTTTGGAGCCTTTTCGTTTCTGTGGTGATTCGAAGAGTGGCCCATTATGTTTAGGGCCAGAACACATGGTGGAGATCGGTATACGTGGCACACATGTCAGAGATCCAAGCCATTCATTATGTCATATCTATCGTAATGATGTGTCCATCCTTTATCCTGTCTTGAACATGGATTAAATGGTATAGAATTGCATTTGTTTTAGTATGAATTCTACGTAAAATATACAAAGGATTGAATTAATCCATGTATAGAGTTGTATAAGAACCGAGTCAGAATTGCATTTGTTTTGATATGAATTCTACATAAGATATACAAAGGATTGAATTAATCCATGTATAGAGCTGTATAAGAACTGGGTCAATTCGATTAACTTAATAAATTTGGTTTGATAAAGCTCGACTCAGACTAAAATTGGGTTTGGGCCAAATCGAGCTAATTTTTGAGAGCTCGAAAAAATTTGAGCCGAGTGCAAGTTTGACGACTTGGCTCGGTCCTTGGCTCGAACCCGACTTGGTTTGACTTGGATCGGGTTCGACTCATTTGACCAAGTATACAATCATCCAAAACCCTTAAAAAAAAAAAAAAAAAAAAAAAAACAATCTTAGCCTTTTCTCCTCTTTGTCTAGTGTATGTTCAGAACCCACCCCCCTTTCTCTTCTTTCTCCAGTGATCGGCCAGCAGCCAGACCCTAACCCACCACCCACCCATTTCTCTCTCCCTATTTATGTCCAAAGCTCTGGACAATCCCTCTAATCCAGTGAGCATTGAGCTTGAGCCCTCCTTCGGTACTCTTTCAGTCCATCTCTCCTCCTCCTCCTCTCTCTCTCTCTTTATTTGCCCCCTCTCATCCTCTTTCAAACTCAGCTCAAGTTGGCCCAAGCTACTGACCAGATTGGGCTGACTAGATAGTCAGGCTCGAGGACCGAGTTGAGCTGAGTTTGAGCTAGGGTTGGCTACTGGCCGAGCCAAGCTAAGTTGTGTCAAGCTTGACTCAGTACGACTTGTGTACAACACTATCCATGTATCATAACATCCCACCTTAGTAGGAGATAAAGAGGGATTTCTAGTAGATTTTGAAATGCATTACATTTGTAGGATTCACATTGATGCATATATTTTATCCACACCGCCCATCCATATGTGCTCTTTACATGTGACATATTGAGTTGCATATCCATATAGGTGACTGGCATCAGTTATGAAATATGGTCCTGTGAACGCTGGAAATCGGCGCCCACACTGATTTAAATGTTTTTTGTTTGAAAGGTGGGAGTTAGTGGACCGATTTGTAAGTGTTGGAGTCATCATTAGCCAATTAATTTCAGAATCCCGCAGTCGGCTAGAACCCGTTGAATATGCAAGGTTGGAGAAATCCAAAGACTCACCTACCTTATAGTGACTCCTGATCTACGATCCGGGAATCCGGGTAAGGGACCTCGGTTACAAAGAGGGAATTAAGATGTTAGGTACCCTCTTTGCCCGTACAAATGTACAGTCTCTACTTGATGTGGTATGAAAATCTCAAAGGATGAATGATGTGGTCGGGGTAGGACTAGGCACACGTGGGTTTCTTATGTGAAAAGATCCGAGGTTTTGGCAAGCCATAAAGCATACGTCCAACAATGTGTCTAGAAGGTGGATGTGATAATGCTTATGCAAAAAGGTAAAGAAAAGCAGATTAGATTACTATGAATTTTTAATGTGACAGGATCCGATGTGTGGCAAGTCACAGAGCATACGTTCACTGGAGATCTAGAGAAGCAGGGGGGTTAAGAAGGGAAAAGATTTCATGATGAATGCTTGCATATAAAATGAAAAGATTTTTTGCTTGAACTTGAATAGGCTAAGACATGGGTTGCACCATGATCAATCCGAGCTAGATTTGGAATTGAGAAGGTTAGGAGGAGGTTAAGAGATGGCTAGAAAAATTTGATCTTGGAGGCTTGGGAGCTCTCTCTCACCCTCACTCTCACACTCTTCTTCTCTCCCTCTCTCTCTCTCTCTCTCTCTCTCTCTCTCACTTGGAAAGTGGAAGTTGTTGTTGTGAAAATGTGAAGAGGAGAGGGCTATTTATAGCCTTCTCCAATGGTAATATGGTAATTGCTGGGTTTGAGGGGGGGTAAATGCTGACATGACAATTTGGGATTGGTTGAGGAGAGAGGGACGCCACGTGGCGCACTCCCATTGGCTCTTGGTGTTGGTAAAAAGGTAAATAATGCTATCTAAATGGGTAATTTCAACAGAAAGTTAAGTTTTGGGTGCAGAGACAGCTGTTGCTTGGAGGACACATGCGCCCCGCGAGCGTAGGTAATTAGAGTACCGCCAGCGGTACTCAAACTACCGCCCGGGCCAGGCTTGGGCCTCGTTTGGTGCACTGGCTAGTCTGATAGTCTTCTTTCGGGCTTTTGGGTTTGAATAGTGGGTGTCCATGCTGAATTGTGTATAATCTGATTCTGACAGGGTTTAGGTTCGGATTGGAATACGGGTTAGGCTAGGTTTAGGGTTTTGGGTTCGGATTGGGGTTTGGGTTATTGATCATGGTCCGGATTGTCCTTGCCTTTTCAAGATATTAGCCTGGGTGGGGTGTCTACAAGTCCATTGATTACAATTCTATGGTTCAAAATACACAAGTTTCACCTAATATAGTGTTTTCTCAAGAGGGAGATTTTGATTCCAAACATGGGATTCGATGGATAGTACCATAATATTTCCAAAATAGAATCATTGTACAATAATAGTATTAATTTTTTAATACAATTTAATGTCATTTAATATTGAGTTCTAAATAGTTTATTTGCAATGACTTGAGATTTTGGTGTGCATGCATGCATGTGCATACATACACACTTGCATTCATCTAAGCATTCATGTATAATCCTTTCATTTATTCATGCATTCACGCATATACATATTCATAAAATGTGCAAGTTGTGATATGCGTGATTGATTTATTTAGTGTGTATCATTTATTGATAATTATATGGTTTTAATGTATATATATTTATATGTATACGTTCACTCTCTTTACTTATACACCTAAAATCAACCGTTCATTCAAAGTAGCTTAAATATAATCGTGAAACATACAATAAACCTAACCATTCATACACCATGTAGGGTTTACGATTACTCATTCATCCATCTATTTTTAAAATAGTAGTTTAATCATTTAAGTCATTTATCCGACGATCTACCTATCTGATTAACTAAAAACCCATCTCGCACGTATCTGAGTATGAAAGTAATCATACATTAACGTGTATATTGGATTAGACTCTGAATCGTTTGATTATTTTACTTATATCTTATCATCCAATCGTACATCGTACATTGATCTGTCAATTGGCTCACCTAAAAATTAAACAAAAATTACTGTGAAGATTCTCATATTTCTCCAGACAAATTTACTAAAGTACTTCTTATATTGGAACATGATTTAACAAGTTTTAGAGGTCTACAAGCTATATACATATTTTGGTGGCAAACTTGTAATTTTTAAAGAAGAGAAAACCATACATATATTCATACGTACAACCGTAAATTTGACGCCCCTTATCTCGCAACTGGGTAACCCATTCATAAAATTAACTGTACATCTAGCTCTCTGCTCATTAAGGTACATCATAGTCCACTTAAATCTTATTTTCAATACATCTCAACTATCTATCCATATGTGGTATAACTTTCTAATACAGTATGCCTTAAACGTGTGTATCGTGCCCATTTAAATTTTAATATTTTAAAGAGTTAGTAGCATGTATTAAATATTATTAATTTTTAGTGATATATATATATATATATATATATATATATATATTATATATATATATATATATATATATTATATATATATATATATATATATATAAATTAGTAGTAAAGTTATTATCACGTGAGTGTTGTATTTAGGAAACAAAATGTGTGTGAGTATGATCAGAAGTCACTAATATAGACCACTCATCACAATGACCAACCCAACCATTTTAAATCGTCCAAGTTTTACTACAAAGTTAGCTAGCCACCCGTTTGTTAACTCAAACCAATAAAATAAAACCGTTAAATTCATACGCAATATAATATCAGCATCGTCCATTAAATTCTTTAACTAGACATCCGCCACCCAAATTCATCCATCAGCTCACTCACTTGATGAACCATCCATTGTACATTAATGATTTTATGTATAGGCCCATGTATACACTGCTTACACATGAGCACCGTGCACAAGCACAACCATGCACCGCATGCATCACTTCATATACACAGTGAATCATTTTTTTAAAAAATTTTTTTGTAATAAAGGAAAATTAAAGGATGGTGGGTGTTTCACTTACATGAGGTACCACTTAAAGAGAATGTTTTGTTCTTTTTCCACATGTGTGTATTACGTATGATGGAACCCCCTCTATTATAAATAGCGTGGCACGAGAAGTGAAAGAATGAGAAAAAATAATAGAAGAAAAAATAAAATAAAAATAATAACAAAAAAAGAAGCTTCGTGAAGCTTTTATTAAGGTGGGTGATACATTTCTAACAAGAAAATTTTATAATTATTTTTATTAATTTTTTTATCATTATAATTAATTGATTTTAAATTGAATTTTGTAGGAAATTATAGGTTATTGTTGATATTTTTATTCCTGTAATATTTAGAGAAAAAAACTTCAATAAGATTAAATTAAAAAAAATCTAAATTAGAATTTTAAATTACTAAATTTAATATAAAATAAATTTAAAGTATTTGAATTATGTATGAATTAAATTCAAAATGAATACAAGTTACATTTTAAATTAATTCCTTTGACGTAAATTTATGGGTTGACTCAAGTTATTTATTTCAATTTTTTTTTTATTTAAGACTAATTAGAATTAATATACCAAAATAATTCATATTAATTAAAATAATGATATTTATAATATAGGGTCAATTTTAATAATAACTAAATTTCAAATTTAATAATTTAATATAACTTATTGTAACTAAATATAAATTGGGTAAAATTTTATTTTGGAAATACTGATGTATAATTAACCAAAGTAGGATTTATTTAAGAGATTCTTGTTGTAATATATTTTTTCTAAGCACCATTACACACTAAAATAAATATAAAAAAAAAACAATGTGACAGCTTTTAGAAATTAAAATTTGAAGTACTTAATTACAATAATTTTTTTTATTTAATAGTTACCAAACATTACAACAACTTCTACGCATAATTTTACAATAATGAAGAATATATAATGTAGTGCTATTTAGTTCGTAATTAACCTATAGTAAGTTGCATATTTAATAATTCCAATTTGAATGGAAGATGGTCACTTATATCATATACATATTTATTTTTAATTAAGAATAAAGATTGAAATATGGGTGCACTACCCTAGGGATGTCCCTAAAAGGCGTAAGCAGGTAGGGCGATTGTGTCCATTGGGTGAAAGACCTAAAGCCAACAAGTAGGACAATTGTGTCCCTTAGGTGGAAGAACTTAAAACCGGCTAGTATGACGATCATGTCTCTTAGGTGAAATACCCTAAAATCCACTGGATCCTTTGGAGTCTCCTTTATGTATGACGTATTAGTACAATTGTATGCGAGGACATACGTTAGAGGTACAACTGAAGTAGTAGTTTGAACGGTTAACGTATAAATGGATTACTTACTATAAGGTACCGGTGCGTGTATGTTAATGCAACGTGGTCATCTATTTGGGTACAATGTTGTAAGAGATGATGATTATTTACTTTTTTTTATTTATAAAATTTATGAAAATTTTGACATTCGGAATATCTTTACAATTCAAGTATTGCGTTCATCTCATCTTTTGACATTCGGTTCTTTAATTCATTTTTTAAACTTTAAATAAAGTATTTTCATTATTTATACATTTTGTATAATTATAGAAATTTCAAATTTAGGTTAGATATGATCCCATGAACTGTTATGCTCACATCCACATTAACTGTGTTTCATGGCTCAATCTAACCATCCGTCTAATCATAGTGATCTTTTCTATTTGTGTTAGAAAAAAATATAGTGAATAACTCATAAGTGAGTTCAAACATTGTATTAGATGAATATTTGATTTATTGTAATATAGTTTTTATTAAATTTGTGGTTAAGAATGTTTAAAATTTTAATCACAACCTGAGATTCGGAGTTAGGTCTGCCCAACTTGGGGAACCAAATTTCAGGGTATGACATTCTTCCTAATTGATTGGTACTCCACGCCATTCATCTATGTTTACAGCTTATTATATTATGCATTTCTAAAAATAAATCAGATAAAAATTTATGGTGAACCACACCATTAGAAGTCGTGGTCATTTAACATGCACCACTAAAAACTTCTTAGTGTCCGCCATAAAGTTTATTGAACATCCAACCTATTGATATGGTTACACAGACTTGGATGAAATTTTTTAAAAAAAAAAGAAAAAAAAAGCAAATATTAGCTTGTTCTAAAACTTAATTGGCCCATAAAAGATTTTTATTGGTCCTTAATTATTGTTTTCTGTGGTGTGGTCCACCTAAAATTTTAATCTGGTTCATTTTTTTAGACCATATGGGCTAAAATTGTTATACCCTATTTCCAATCATTTATGGAATAACGAATTAGGAAGTGACAAGTATTGTTGCATAAAAGAGAATATAGCATGCAAAAAGATCTTTAAAGATATTTGGAGCACTTTTTATGAAAGTACAGTTGGCACTGAGTTGGCAATACATGCCATCTGATGACAAGGATCAGTTGAAACATCCAAAAGATAGAAAGTGGTCGAGAGAAGAGGAACGATCTGAGGAATGCAAAGAGATATTACCATAACATCTGGAGTAAAGAAGAGAAGCAAATACAGGGTATCTATGTAGCAAAGAATCTTATAAATAACAGAGAAAATTCACCAAACAAATCGTCTCACACTAATCAAACTATCTTTCAATTATTTGTCAATTTACCTTTCATTATCATAGCTTGGCTCTTTCCTAAGAGTAACGATAATTTGGTAACTGAAATATTTTATCTGTAATATCGGTCTACGCTCATACATTAGACCCTATCCGTTTTCAATACAAGCAGTTCTTTATTTAGGAAAGCTTCTTAGAGTTGTGCATCGACCAAGTATAAATATTTCATTTTCATTTGATGATAGTCAGATATCAGAAAAGTCATTTCGTGCGGAAGGAAAATTGAACCCATTTTTTAGAAAAGAACCCCACCCTCCGACTATCACTATCATTCTTTAAAACAATTCGTGAGTGGCTGAATAGACGGCTGATTTGCTCAGATCCTGGTCATGTATGGTCACCATCATCGTATCTACCTATATTAGCACTTGGAGTCAAGTTATTCGATCGGAATTGAGTCACATGGTCATTCTAACATGCCCACACGCAACACACGTTACCATAAAAATCCAAACAAAAAAATGCCAAACAAAAATATGCTGTAAAAACATATAAACATTGTGAATATACGTTGAGGTGGGGCCAGCCAAGTTGCACTCCTTTCTTCTTTACCTTTTGACCGGGCATTGGTACAACTTCCAATATATTTTATTGAAATTAGCAAAAAAGAATTTTTGTGATGATAGGAGTAAATAATGGCTACCTTCACTATAAATAAACTTGGATACTCTAGCAGAGTGTGATTGATGAGATACAAGTATAAATGAATTGCTTAAAATGTGCAACAGTGAAAGAAAATAATTAAAACTGAACTATCCAAATTGTGGGTTCTAGTTCAAAAGCATGAGGGACAAAATATTTACATTATTTATTAACTGAACTATAAATAGTGGACATTTATTGGACAGTTAAATATCAATATATCCAACTACCATAATTGAACAAACAAGCGTCTATCCTCTGAGAGGCCCACCATGATATATGTGTTTATCCACACTGTTCATCCATTCTTTCATATCATTTTAATATATAACCCCAAAAAGTGACAGATCAAACGCCCAACTAGAGTACAATGAGGATTATACACCCACTATTAAAAAAATTATTGAGAGCTGCAAAAGTTTTGTACAAAGTTGATGTTTGCGTCTTGCCTTCATCCAGGTTCATGTGACCTTATGACTAAGTTGGATGGCAAATAAACATCATGGTGAGCCCTAGGAAGCTTTCAACGGTAGGCATCATGATCATGGCAGCTTCTAGTAGTGTGGTCCACTTGAACTTTGGATTAGCCTCATTTTCCAGCTTAGTACACTTGAATGATATGACAAAATGAATGGACCCTGTCGATGAACCCATAACATCACGGTGGGCCCCTTGAGAAATAGTGGAGATGATGGAGCCCAAAGACGATGCAAATCCCTCGAGAAATAGTGGAGATGAAAAATTGAAATCTTATTGGGCCCACCATCATGATTATATATCATCCAAACCATTTATGAGCTTATATGCCACTATGATAAAAGGAAAACGCAAATATAAGCCTCGTTTCGGTAAGGTTTCAATGGCAGGTGTTCAAGTCTCTTCTTTTTCTTAAGCCTAGTTTAATACTGTGGATTCAGAATACCTAGATTGGAAATATCTTAATTTTGGAATACCTTAGATTCAAAATTCTCTTGCTATGTTTGGCATCCAGGATTCAATATCCTAAGTAATCCAAAAATAACTATACACTTAAATTATATGTAATATATTTACATTAGTTTGAATTTAATTACTAAATCAACTTTAATATCTCTAATTAGTATATACATGTGATGTTTGACACAATAATTATAATAAAACTATTAAAATATATATTTTAGAAAAAAATAAAAAAGAAAATCCAAGCTTTAGAAGGGCTACAAACATAAGATCACAACCGATCAACTAATCAACATTTTTAACGGTTGATTTACATAGCCAATGTTCGGATTGCTTATATCGTTTTATTGATATGATTTTAGTGATGGAGTTGATAATTAGATTGTTTCAAAATATTATCACTAGGCCATGTGTATAATGGATTAGTAGCATAGTGGCACATGCGTGACTTTAAAAATGAGAAAAAGAGGAGATATTTGATAATCCAAGTAAAGGAAAGGACTGCAAAATTCACAGTAAGTGAGGATTTATAATCTCCTGAATTGAGAATACCCTAACCTACCTAACCAAACGACCAATAGATTCAGAATACCCTCATATCCCCAAAACATTACATGGCTCATGTGAGTCTTTGATTCTGATTCATTTATAAACTCTCATCATAACATAAGCTGATGAAACTGATGGATGGATTGGATTTTACAAGGACATCCTGTTCAGCCCATAAGGCCCATTGTTGCAGGAAACTCCCGTCCAGACTTTCCAATCATCCCACCAATCTGATTTTAAGGCATGCAACAGAGAGAAAAGTCCTGCAATTCAGTCTCTTTTTTCGCTCGCCCACAATTTAACCGGTCCTGTGTGAGCTAATGCATGTCGTGGCGCCTTGCGTATCAAGTGACGTATGTAGCCGGAGTATCAAATAACTCCCCTTCCTCTAGAAATCGGATTGCGTACTAAGTTACTCAGTATGCTCTTATCGTACTGAGTAAACTCAGTTTGGCCCACTTTGAATGTATTTGGTCTATCTACGCCGTCCATCCGTTTTTCCATCTAATTAAGGGTTGAGCTCAAAATTGAAGCATATCAAAAGATGAAGTGGATCATACCATAGGAAACAATGGGGATAATGATTTTCACCGTCTGTTCATAAGATCATACAGACGTGGATGAATGGAAAATACAAATATAAGCTTGATCCAAAACTTCTGTGATCCCCAAGAATTTTTCAATGGTAGCCATTCAATTCAAAATTTTCCTGTGGTGTGGTCATTTTAACATTCTGTATGATTTATTTTTGGACTCGGGCCCTAAAATTTTCTGATAAAATGGATGGACAGATCGGATCAGATATATAAATCATGGTGGACCTCATGGAGTTTACTCAGTGGGAATAGGATTGGGTACTGAGTTACTCAGTACGCTTTTTTCGTGCTGACTAAACTCAATTGGACCTAATATGAATGTATGTGAGTTATCCACGCCGTCCATCCATTTTTCCAGATCATTTTAGTGGTTGATTCTAAAATAGAAGTATTACCAAAGCTTAAGTGGACCACACTAAAGGAAACAATGCGAATAATGACTTCCACAGTTAGGGCTCACAGTGTTGTTTATTTGTCATCCAACATGATCATAAGATTACACAGACATGGATGAAGGGAAGACACAAATATCAGCTTGATCCAAAACTTCTGTGGGCCCTAAGAAATTTTCAAAGGTAAAATTTTAATTTACACTATTTCCCATGGTGAGGTCTAAATTTGGATATATTTCATTTTTGGGATCAATCCATATAATTATCCGTTAAAATGGATAGACGGAGTAGATAAAATATGCAAATCACATTGAACCCCACAGAGTTTATTCAGTACGCTTACCGTACCGAGTTACTCTGTACGCAATCCGCTTCCTACTCAGTGTGCTAAGCTTAGTAGGCTACTTAATGCGATCCGATTTTTTTATTTTATTTTTTTTTTTTTTTTTTTTTTTTGTTTGTATATACCGGATGTAAACCTGAAAAAAAAACCTAAATTACTAAACTAAAACTCTATTGTATAGACGAACCTAAAAAGATGAAAATACCCATATGTTTTTCAGCCGTCCGAAGAAAAATTTAAAAAAAAAAGAACGGCACGGAAGAGTCTACTGTGCTAATTTGTTCCTCAACCCGTGTAAACTGTAAACGGGCCTGAAAATATAGTCCAACCAAAACGATTCAATATTAGGAGAGAACCTCTCCCACTCAGCGACTGTACACCTGTACCTACGCTGGAATTAACCGTTCAAATCGTGGGCCCCACCTTAGATGGGACACGAACTAAAAGTTAAACTAAATTGAGGCTTTAACTGGCCAGATTTTCTGTGAATTTGATGGACGGTTAAAGTGAAAAGCAGCTAATGGTACAAATCTAATAAGCAAAGGTCCGTTGGCAAGCGGTTAGGATCTTTTTAATCAGACTTTTGGGTTATGATCAATCTACTGTCGTCCAACGATTTGGCTTATTTGGTTTGGGTTGAGTGGATGGCATGTGTATGGTTTTCGAGTGCATGTGTATGAACTGGCGCGCTCGAGTATCAAATAGCTCCCATTACCAATCCATTGCACGTCGGGTACTACTTACTAGGTTGTAAATTGTACAAGCCCTATAATCCACGAGTCTGGCACACGTGTTTCTCAACTGATTAAACTCTTACCGTTGAAAACTTCTTGGGGCCATAGAAGTTTTGGATGGAGCTGATATTTGTGTTTTCTCTCATCCAGGTCCACACAATTTTATGAATAGGTTGGATGGAAAATAAACATCACGGTTGGCCCTATAAAATTTTCAACGGTGAGAATCATTATCACGCTGCTTCCTGTGGTGTGGTCCACTTGAGCCTTGGATCTGCCTCATTTTTGGTAAAGTAATCTAAAACAATACGAAAAAAATGGATGGACGGTGTGGATAGGACCCATACATCACCGTGGTCACTCAAAGCTCCTGCACGTTCCCAGCTGGAGACTGCCGGGGTAGGACGCAATCCGCGTCCTCAATTGAGAGGGGCATTTGATGTGGGCCATCAACATCCACACCAATCCCAAAAATCTGGTTGGTTCCTCACGATTTGTTCCTTTTCCAAACTCCAACCGTCCAAGATATGACCCACCGAATGAACGGTTTGGATCTCGATCATCTCCATGGGCGCGGATTGCATGGTGAATCCAACACCACGTAGGTGTAATGACTTTGTGGGCCCAACATGATGTATGTGTTTTATCCACACCGTGCATCTATTTTTTCAGCTCATTTTAAAGAATGAGCCCAAACTAGAAAGATATCCAACTCTAAAATGGACCACACCACAGGAAACAGTGGGAATAAAGATGTCCACCATTGAAATCTTCATACGGCCCACTGTGATTTTTTTCCCATCGAACCTGTTGATAACGTCACACTGACCTTGACGAAGGGAAAACACAAATATGAGCTTGAACCAACGGTAGGTGTTCAATCCACACTGCTTCCACGTTTGTGGTCCACATGAGCTTTGGATATCCTTGCATGCGGGGTCTACATTGTTTTAATATAAAATCCACTCCGTCCATAATTTTCTACCCTCAATTTTACTATCTGGAGTGACAAATCATCCAGATCCAAAACTTAGGTGGGCCGCACTGAAAGGAACAATGAGGATGGGATGCCAGCTATAGGTTTGCATGTGGAGACACCGCGTTGTATATCTTTATCAAACCCATTAATCAGATGCAAGTGACCGCGATGAAGCGAAAGGACAAAAATGAGGGTGATCTAAATATCAGTGGACCACACCACGTGAACATAGATGTTTTAGTAGCAGTAGTTTTACATTGTTTCAATTGGTGTCGTCCATGAGAAAATTTTATCAGGCTTATCTTTCATATGTACGGTTCAAATAACAGTTCTCTCCTGATGGACGGAGTGGATTTACACATAAAACATGATCTGATCACAGAGCTTGTTGTGAATGAATGGGTTCCGACACTGAAACCCCATCCATTTCAGGAATGTGGGCTATCCACATGTCAATCCACAAAAGCAGCTGTCCCCATCACCACCTTTAGATGACAAGTAGAGCTATAAGAACCGGAATACGGTAGAGCCGTCTCTCCACACAAGATGTATGGGTTATCCATCAATCTGGACTGTCTAATTAGTGGGCCTTATCGTGGATGGGCACTGTTTCAAAATCATACCTATCAGACCATAACCATCGATTATCTTTACTCTATGTCACTTAATTTTGACCGTTATTATAAATTAATAAATAATTTTAAAATTTAAATTAACAGTTATTAATAAATGGGAAGGGGTACTCTGAGGTCGACCTCATGGGAGCTATGTGTGCCCTACTGTATTGTGTGATAGACATCCATGCCGTGCATTTGGTAGTTCCCACTAGGTTATAGGTCATGGGACGTGTCAAAAATCAGTCGTATTTGGTATTCAGGTGGGCCACACCCAGATCCATAGCTCAACTGACAGACTGAGTGGAGATACCTCGTTTCAACACCCTAGGTCTTGGTATCGATCCCTAGTGGGGGTGGCTAACATGGAGTGTGTGTACTGACATGGGTGTGTACTAACAAGCTAACCAAAAAAAAAAAAAAGAAAAAGAGTAGGCAACACCACATAAAATAATTATGCCTAAAGCATTTAAAAGCACTCGATTGGTTCACCTGAAATTTAGAATGGCCAGAAATTTGGCGTGACCCTCATCCAAGTGGAACAGGCACAGTGGATGGGTTGGATGTCTGAGCCACATCTCAATAGGCCCTGAAATTTAGTGTGACCCCTCATGCAAGTGGAACATTGGATGGGTTGGATGTCTGAACCACATCTCAACATGCCCTATAAATAAATAATGAAAGTTTGAATGGGTGGCATCTGCCTTCAACTCTTGTTTATGGTGTGCCTATCTAAGCTAAGGATTGGCTTGATTTTTAGGCGTCCATTATACATCATAGTTAGAGTTGAGCATCAAGTCAAATGGACTGAGTTAGGGTTGACCCGACCTAACTTAGTTTTTAAATATACTTGATCCGAACTCGACCCAACTCGATACCGAGTACAACGTGCCTAACCCAATCCAAGTCGGGTCTGGCCTAGATTAATTCGGACCAAGTCCGACACAATTACCGAGTTGGTGGTTGTTGGGTGTGGGAGATAAGGTGTGAGACCCGTATCCTAGACCGTACCGTTCCGTAGGCTTCCGCGGTCCTCCCGGTCGAATTCCGACAACCCTCGACCTGTACCCAACGTTTACGCGTGATCCTAAGCTAAGTCCTGCAAACCGGAGTCGGCTCAACCCAAAACTTATACCCTACCGACTGCGCCGTCACCGTGGTTCCAATGCCATGTCTCGCACGCCGATGCGATACCCAGGCGAGGAGATGTGGGCCCACGTTCATTCCGAATAAACGCCGCACATCACAAATTCTGAGAGAATCTCTACGGCCCGTCACATCAATCAAGTCAAGTACATCCTCCATACCCCAATGCCACCTCACTCAATCCCAAGTACAAGCACCCATTCCCTCTTTTCCCCAAGTCAACTCTCTCTCTCTCCCCACCCATTCCACCTTTCCACAAATTTCAAACCAACCCATGCCTTCCCATCCCCATTTCTTATAACACCCACTTCATCCACCTCTTTTCATCCATCACTCCTCTCTCTCTCTCTCTCTCTCTCTCTCTCTCTCTCTCTCTCTCTCTCTCATTTCTATCTTCATTCTCTAAATTCCTAAGAGCAAGCACCCAATGTCCAAGCTCTCCCAAAAATAAGTGTGGCCACTTTTCCACTCTTTCATCTCTCATCTCAACCCTTCATTCTTCATCAACCTCTATCAAGATTGAAGATAGGGAGCCTAGGAGTCTAAGGAGCTAAAGAAGGAGTCCTAAGGTGGGTGATCCACCGTTGATTTTGAACTTTAGGGCCCACTTGTTGTGGGACCCACATGATGTATGCATCGTATAAGGGAGGGCCCATTAGTGGCGGGGTCCCTCCCCTTTCACGCTTCTCTCTCCCCATCTCTTTTTCTCACTCTTTTGTGATGGATTGCGGCCCACTTGATCTAGACCATCCATTTGTTGGGGGGCCAACCCGCTGCCCTGGATTAAGGAAAAATACATATATCAGCTTGATCAGTGGAGTGGCTCACTGGTGTGGACCCCACCATTTATACGTGTTGCACGTGTACCGTCCAGGCAATACACAACATCAGAATTTCTGGTGGGCCACACCACGTGGACCCACCTTGCTGACTGTGGGACCCAACTATCCAGCGTCCAGACTCTCTGGACGCTGGAATGAATCTGGACATATATGATATAATGTATATAATATATATAATATAATATATTATGATATATATAATATAATATATTATGGTGGGCCCCACGTGGACCCACCAGATGTGTGTGTGTGTGTGTGTGTGGTGTGTGTGTGTGTGTGTGTGTGTGTGTGTGTGTGTGTGTGTGTGTGTGTGTGGGATGTGTGTGTGTATATATATATATATGTTGCGGTGGGGCCACATCCACATGGGAGCCCACCTTGCTGCATGTATGCAGGACTGTCCATCCATCTGTTCATCCGATTTTGTGGGGACCACCGTGATGTAATTGTTTCATCCACACCGTCCAGGCCATCTGGACAGTGCTGTGGACCCCACGCATGATCTATGTATTTTATCCATGCTGTCCAGTAGCGCGGGCCCCACATGCGTGTGGAGCCCACCGTATGATGTGTGTGCTATTTTTCATGTCGTCCATCAGACAGGCTATGTGGGGCGCACCGTGATACATTTGTGATCCACACTGTCTAGTTAGTGCTAGACAATGTTTGGATGGTGCTGATTTACCCGAACAATGTTTGGGCGATACTGATCATCATTAGGGTGCCATGTGCCCCATAGAGTGATGTGTACAGTGATACACATGTTATGCCTACAACCATGGGAATGATTTTTGGTGCAGCCCATCCATGGGGCCCATCATGATGTATATTTGAGGCCCATGTGATAGGGCCCATCTGCCTTGATTTGAGGCCCATGTGATAGGGCCCACCTGCCTTGTAATTAAGGCCCATAGGGTGGGGCCCACCTGCTTGAATCTGAGGCCCATTGGCAAAACCCATTGTGATGTATTCAAGGCCCGTGGGGCAAGCCCATTGTGATGTATTTTCGGCCCATCTAGTAAGGCCCAATGAAATGTATTTTCGGCCCATATATTGCGGCCCATTTGACATATATAGGGCCTATGTATTACGGCCCATCGTGATGTACATGAGGTCCATAAGTGAGGCCCAAAGCGATGAATGTGCGAATTGATGTAATATGTGATTTCACTATAATGTATGTAATGATGTTTATGTGAGCCACTGCTTGGGGGTAATGTTGGTTAAATGTCCACATTGATGAGCAATGATGGTTAAATGTCCACATTATGACCTTTCCTTAGGTCGATTGTCGAGGCCGATTCCGATTTTCGAAGCAGATTCCGATTGTTAGGCCAATTCCGATTGTTGAGGCCGATTATCAAGGACGATTCCGATTGTTGAGGCTGATTCCGATTGTCGAAGCCAATTCCGATTGTTGAGGCCGATTTTCGAGGATGATTCTGATTGTCAAGGCTAATTGTCGAGGGCGATTCCGATTGTTGAGGCCGATCATCTAAGTCGATTCTGATTATCGAGGCCGATTCTGATTGTTGAGGTCGATTCTGACTGTCGATTCCGATTGCCGATTCCGATTGTTGAGGCCGATCATCGCGGCTGATTTTGATTATCGAGGCCGATTTCGATTGTCGAGAACGATTCCAATTGTTGAGGTCGATTCTGATTGTCGAGGCCTAATGTGATATATATGCGGTCCGTATTTGAAGCCCATTGTGATGTGTATTCAGCTCGTGTTTAAGGCCCAATGTGATGTATATGAGGCCTATGTTATTAGGCCCATTGTAGTGTAATTGAGGGTCAGACGATGGAGCCCATTGCGATGTATATTAGGCCCATGTGAGATGCTCATCATGATGTGTATTAAGCTCTTGAGTAAGGCCTATGGTGTTGTATATTAGGCCCTTGTGTAAAGCCATGAGTCCACTATATGTTAGGCTCTATGTGGGCCATTCCTTGAGAGCAATGTTGGTTAAATGTCCACATTGTCGAGGCCGATTGTTGATGCCGATTATTGATATCGATTATGAGTATGAGACAGTATAGCATCATGATACATGCCCATACGCATCATCTGCATGATTATTATGAGATGTGATTGACTATTGCATATGCCATAATACAGATGGTTTTTGAGACTCCCTGATAGGTGGAGTTATCCGACATGAGTGCATAGTATGCGTAGGATTGATGCATGATTGGACTACATGACTCATGCATATTGCATTGTGTGATTGTCATTACTATACGCCCTAGCAACATCAGGGCGGTAACCTCCCCAGGCATGTCGTGATGATCAGATGGGACACCGAAAATGTTTAGGTTCGAGCATCTGGGCACTTTAGATGTCCGTGGGTGAAAGTCCTTAAACCTCAGAGGCCAGGAGACACCCCAACATCGAGACCAAGCAGATACATGAGCGCCCGAGTGCCGAATACCAGGAGGCCGCGTCTCCCACTGTATCACGGTCGGTTGGGAAGGGTGTGGCCTTATCCGCCAGAGGGTAGTGGGCATAGCTAGGCTGAGTTTGACCAGCTCGTGAATGGGTCTGCTATCGACGTGCTGGGTAGATATTGGTTGACTACTGGCCAGGCGGATAGTGAGGTCTCTTCTACTCACCTAGTTGTAAGCAATACGACAACAATCTGGTTTGGAGTGTACTAGACCCCGGTAATGATCCCAGAGATGTACTGTATTGATATGTGGACTTATTGAGCGGGAATTGCATACTCATTCATTCACTATCCACTCGGAGTGGTGGTGCATAACTATTTATTACGTGTACCTTTGCAATGACCAGGATTTCGGTTGGGGCGCACGACTAACCTGAGATCAGGAGTTTACCACATTGAGTTTGACTATCCAAATTAGGTATGAGACTGGTTTGGATAGAAGTTCCTTGTGATGGGCCCCATAGCATGTGATACTACGTTCTATCATTCCGACTTCGCACTCCAGCTTAGTCATTTCATTCGTATTGCATATTGCATTGAATTCGCAACATATGACATTTTAGGTTGTTATGTTTCTACATTTATATGACCTAGATGAGGCTGATGGTATTCATAACTCTTCCAAATTGCATATTGTATTGCATCCTCGATATATGATATTTGACTCATTATGTTTCCACATTGCATAGTCGACCTACATTATTTTCTTAATATATGATATTGGCTGATTATGTCTTTGCATCACATATCCTGAATAAGGTTTATGACATTTCTATGGACTTACCAGTATTTTTACTTACTCTGATACTACATTCTGAGCACGCATATACTGCTTACACACTTACACCACCCTCTAAGCTTTCTATAAGCTTATGCATGATAGATGTGTGCAAGTGACTTTAGGACGTAGTCGTAGCTAAGCAGAAGCAGGAGCATGCGACCGAGCTTTGTGAAGATTTTATTATATGCATGTATTTTTCCTTTTAGTATTGTACTCAAATGGTTGATATGTGGTGATGATGTTGTTCTCGTAATTTGGGTATACTTGTGATTATGCTTCTTACGAGACAATTTATATTAAAAATCTTCATTGGAAGATCCCAGGATCGAAAACAGGCGTATAGTCGCTGGGAGCCGAGAATGGGGTGCTACGGAGGCTGTCGACACTGGATTCGGCGATCGGGAATTTTGTAAGCCTAGTTTTCGAGTTTGGGGCATGACATGAGGGAGGGAGTGGATGAGAGTGAGGATAGAAGGAGGGTGGGTTGATGGTGGTGGGATGTTGTCAGGCTTAGGAGAAGAGGAAGGAAGGAGAGAGGTCAGGTCAGGTGCGACAGGTAGGTTAGGTTAGATTTAGAAACACACACACTATTCGAACCCAAGTCGAGTTACTGGGTGACCCAAACTCGACTCAGTTTGAGTGCGGGTTAGGCAGAGTCTACTCATTTCGATCGACTAACCACTTGGTTCCGATCAAGTCAAGTTTCAACGAGTTGGACGAGACGAATCGTCTCGTGGCCAACTCTAATCATAGTGGGGCTCACATAGCTCAAAAGCGAATTACATCCTATCCTAGCCTCCTGGACAACAATCCGTCTAGAAAAGGCTCTGCAAGTCCCACCATGATGTATGAGTTCTATCTATGCGTACATCTATTTTTTTTGAAATCAATGTAGGATAAGAACCCGAAAATGAGGTAGATCAAAGGCTCAAGTGGTCTACGTATCAGGGATTGAATTCCCACCATTCAAAAGTTCTTAGGAGATGCGGAAGTTTTAAATCAAGCTGATATTTGTGTACTCCCTTTGTTCAGGTGTATGTGAACTAATGAATAGATGTGGATTGCATCCTACTCCACCCATATCTAACCAGGAACGGGCAATATGTGTCGGGCCCACCGTAATGTATATGTTTATCCACTTTGTCTACCCCAAACAAGATGCAGATCCAATTCTCAAGTGGGCCATTCCAAATAGTAAGCTTGGGTTCCATTAAATGCACAGATACGATAAATGCAAGAGTCATCTCCATGTGATCCACTTGAACGTTGTACCTGCTCATTTTTGAGCTCATAATTTAAAATGATACGAAAAAAAAGGATGAATGGAATTAAAAAACAGATCATGGTGGGTCCCACACAAATCTGCCCTTGTCTATAGCCGCATGGGAGTGGTGGGAGGCAATTCGCATCCCATGAAAAGGTTGGATCGCAAATAAATTTCATGGTCCCATGGGGAGGAAGAAATCTGCTTCTTACATTGAAACTTTATAAATGCTAAATTATAATTTATAAATGCTAATATTTTAATTCATCGCGATATATTGCGATATTATCAAAATCTCGGAAACATGTATTCCGCTCAATGGTTTTTATGCAGAACTCCTCTTTTCCAAGACCCGACGTGCACCGTATTCATATACATATACGGCCATATTTCTACCTACGGTCTACGATAAATCTACATTGCAGTATGGCACGGTTGCGTAGAATGCTTTCGTCGTCTCTCATTTATTACGATTTGATTTTTTGCACTTTTGGAGATAGACCCGCAGGGGCTGGAATCTAACCATGGTTAGACCGTTTGGGTTAAACTCGGGTTAAGATGGCCGAGAGAAGCCTTTAAAAGGCAAGCTCGGGCTCTTTTCTAATCGCATTCTTTCCTCTCTTCGTTTTCTCTCTCGAATAGCTCTCTCTACTGAAATCGGATGATCGATTTCTCTTTCATTTCCCGTTCGTTCTAGTGATTTTACTTCCTCTTTTGTACTTCTTTTCTCTTTAGCTCGTTTCGAGCTCTCGATCTCTGGTGCGATTTCCTTCCCCCTCTCTCTCTCATGCTCTGATTTTCGTCGGGAAGAAAGGTCTCTGTGAAACCCAATTCCCAGCCTTTCGTCGGCGGATGGCGGGAATCCCGACGCGAAATGTAGCGCTGGGGTTATCCAGCTCTTATTTCAGTTTGCGCCGGGAGTCTCGCCAGACCGGACAATCAGGCTCACTGAATCGAACCAGCTGTCCACTGGCTACCGGCGGGAATGAAATGGCTCTGTAAGATTCAATTCACAGCCTTCCGTTGGCGGATGACGGGAATCCTGACGCGAAATGTAGCGCTGGTTTATATCCAGTTCTTATGTCAGTTTGCGCCGGGATTCTCACCAGCCTCTTGCGAGATTGGATAATCAGGCTCATTGAATCGAATCTGCTGTCCATTGACTATCGGCGGGAATCTCGACGCTAGTTTGGTGCACGGATCGTCGGGCTGTCATTTTGATTTTGCGTCACCGATTCCCTCCAAAGCTCTCCGGTGGAGAGATTGGGAAGCTGACGTGGTTTTTTTGCTTTTTTTTTTTTTTCGTCTGCAAAATGGAGAAAGTTCGAGAGTTCTTATAGAAATTCCAGCGTCGGATTCGGACATATTACAATTTCTTTTCAGTGCATAAATTTCCAAATTTACCCTCTTCTCTTCAAGATATTTACACGTCTACCCTTCACCACCGCTTGTGATTGTTGGATTTTCCAAAGAGATTTTTTTATATTTTAGCGGATTAGCTTCGGACGTTTTTTCCTTTCTTGACCATTTTGTGAGGAAGTGTTGTTGCTATTTTCGTGTTGGAAAGTACCCTTTGTTCTGCTGCGTATTTACAGATTTGCCATTTGTCGTCTTCTCATATAAAATAAGGTACCTTTCTTCTTGTGGTTTTGTGCAGAGAAATGGCTGAAAAAGCTGATTTGAGCTACGCGAAGGGAGCTGGGGCTCGCAACGGGCTGGCCAAGATCCAGACGCACAAGAAACAGAACGGCATATGCCATGACGACAGCACTCCGCCCGTCAAGGCCCAGACGATCGACGAGCTGCATTCGTTGCAGAAGAAGAAGTCGGCTCCGACTACGCCGATCAAAGGAACGCAAGGCGCTTTTGCTACCATACCTGAAGAAGATCGGCAAAAGCAACAGATGCAGTCGATCAGGTATATATAAAAAGAAAATAATAATATAAGAATCCAAAAAAAATAAAAATGGACACAATAATTGAGAAAATTACCAAAAAAATGCGCTCGTGATAATAGGCGGACGGAAATGCCCTTGTGTTATCTCATATATTAAGTCAATCTTAGCCTTTTGATCTGTGGGACAGAGATGAACGGTTGAAACCCTAACATGAGCTGGAAAATTGATGAACAGTTGGATGCCCCGCAAACACCATGGTGGGGTCCACGTACCTTTGTTTCTGTAACTTGACTGAGAAAAGACGAAGCTGGGTTATCCATACACAGATGGGTTATTTTTAGGGCACGTTCCATCGTTGGTCAGGATGGAATAGATCAATGGTTTGGATCATCGGACGGTGGGCCCATATGTAACATCAACTCGCGCAAATGATCGGCGGATTGCGTGTGATGATGGTATGCAAACCCGCTTCAGGACAGACTCGTGATATGAAAGGACAGCAGTATAGCAGGAAAGAGCAGTGTTTCAGGTCTCGTTTCAGAACAGATTCCCTGATATCCTTTCAACGTCCATCTTCCGATGGCAGCCTACCACATACATGGGCTCTGATTTATTGTGATTTCTAGATCTTAGTCCGTAGTATAATATCCTTGGTGGGCCCCAAACACTTACTGCGTGACACCAATTTAACTGCTCTGGCGGAGTACGAAATAAACTTGGTTTCGTGTCAGCGGAAGCGGATTGCGTGGTGTGCCCCACATCACTGACCAGGTTCTGTGGGCCCCACCATGATGTGTGTTATATCCACACCGTCCATCCTTTATGCGAGATCATTTTATGGTGCCGGCCCAAAACTGATACAGATCCAAAGCTCAAGTCGACCACACCACAGAAAGCAGTGGAGACCATGACATTCACCGTTGAAATCTTCTTAAGGCCCACCATGATGTTTATTTGCCGTCTAACCTATTCATAAGGTATCATAAACTTGGATGAATGGAAAACACAAATATCAGCTTGATTCAAAACCTCCGTGGCCCTCAAGAAATTTTCAATGGTAGGCGTTAGATCTCCATTGCTTTCTGTGTTGTTCTTTAGATCTGCTTTGTTTTTGGGCCGTGCCCTAAAATGATCTCGCAAAATGGATGGACGGTGTGGATATAACACAGGCATCATGATAGGGCGCACAGAACTTGGGGACGTCAACACACCACTGAGGTCGGTTGTGTGTAGCACACCACGCAATCGGCTTCCCGTTTCAGCTTACGTGCCAAAACAATGAGATACTCCCGTCTCCACTTCATTAAAAAAAACGCGTTTTTTCTTTTAATATTTTGTCATATTTACTAACTTGCCCTTTCGTATGGTTGCTTTCATTGGCAATGTTTGGTAATTAACCGTAGTTTGATGGCGTTTCTGTAGCGCTTCTTTGGCATCTCTGACGAGAGAGAGGGGCCCGAAAGTCGTGAAGGGAGACCCCGCAAGGAAGCCCGAGACACCCAGGGTCGCGCACGTTAGCCAACACCACGCTTTCACTCCTACTTTCGACGTCAGCGACAGCTCCCTCAAGTTTACCCACATCCTCTACAACCTTTCCCCCGCTGGTAAATATTCTCGCTCACACCCCTCTTAACTTGCGCCGTAGGTGTTCCAATTAGACAAGACATGGAGAGAGAAAAAAAAAAAGGGTTTTCAAATGACCCGACTCCCGAGGGCATCGAGGATTCGCGGTGTTTTTAGCATTTACAAAAGATGGGTGAGGCTATTTTGGTCAGTCGGGAGTACGATTTGTTGCTTTCTTTTATTCAGGTAGCTTGCAGTTTAGGTTCGTCATGGCGTGGTTTTCATCTCGTGATAAAATAAGGGGTAGAAAATACCACAAATTTATCGGTGTTTTCAAATTATCACGATATATTGAGCTGGAAAAGCGGGGTCACTTTCTTAGAAGCGGATTATGTACGGAATCTAGGGCCAACCGTGAAAATATGTGTCGCATCTCCGTAGAAATTTCACATCCCGTCTCTAACCCAAATGTGCAGTTATATGTTTATACACGCCGTCCGTCCCTTCTCTCCTATCATTTTAGGGCGTGTTTGGACGGGCGCATCCCATGGGATTGGATTGTATTAGGGTGGATGGCAAGTAATGATGGCTGTGTCAGTGATTGCCAGGAATCCCCTGGGATTGCTATATCCAGGGAAATCACCACTGAGTATGTTTGGCTGCATAGCCAATCCGGGGATTACGTCAGCCAATCCTGGGATTGCTCCGTCTAACCAAACATGTTCCAAGCAAAATATATTGGATTAAGAGGGATTGGGTGGATTTCAAGGTAATGATGGTGATGTCAGTGGATTGCTGTAAGATTGCTATATATATCCAACTTCTACCTGTTGGCACGCCAAGCCAAATTCCGAGATTGCTCCTTCCAATCCATCCTAATACAACCTGATCGATTGGAAGGAGCAATCCCAGAATTTGGCCGGGCATGCCAAACAGGCAAAAGTTGGATATAGCAATCCTATAGGATTGCCAACAATCGACTGACATCACCATCATTATCTTGAATCCACCCAATCTCTCTTAATCCCATCTATTTTGCTTGGGACATGTTTGGTTAGACCGAGCAATCCCGGGATTGGCTGACGTAATCCCGAGATTGGCCAGGCGAGCCAAACATACTCGGTGGTGATTTCCCTAGATATAGCAATCCACTGACACAGCCATCATTACTTGCCATCCACCCTAATACAATCCAATCCCTTGGGATGGGCCCATCCAAACACGCCCTAAGGTCATTTTAAGGTATGTGCATAAAACGAGTAAGATCCAAAGCTAAAGTGGACCACACCAAACAATAAGCTTGGATTGCATTAATGCACAAGTCATTAAATACCAGATGCATTAAATGCAAGGGTCATCTATGGTGTGGTTACTTTAGCTTTGGACCCATCTCATTTTTGCGCGTATACCTTAAAATGATATGAGAAAATGAATGGATAGCATGGATAAACAATACATCACTGTGGACCCGCCCATAGAACTGTCCGTTCCTGGCTAGAGATGGGCGGGGTAGGAGGCCATCTGCATCCCATTTTTCCTTCTCAATTTAGGGCATGTGCCCGAAATTGAAACATATACAAAGCTCAAATAGACCACACCACAGGAAATAGTAGAGATAGTGACATCCACTGTTAATGTCACGGAGACATGGATGATGGGAAAACACAAATATCAGCTTTGATCCAAAACTTCTGTGGAGATTTTTTTAATGGTAGGCATTCAGTTCACGCTGTTTCTTGTGGTGTGGTCTACATCAAGTGGGCCTCGTAGAGTTTACCCAGTTACTTATTACACAATCCTCTTCCCACATTCTCTAACTCTAACGAGGGGGAAACGACCTAGCGTGAAATTCACCGTATCCATCACCAACGTCACTGCTATTTTTAGCCTTGATCCCATAAACAGACTGATTCAACACAAGTGGGCTACTCTGTAGAATTATACCTAATAAACTCTTAAATTCATGTGTTATGGATCACCTAAGTTTTGGAACACTGAAGATGAATTGATTAGATGGCATATTAAACATCATGGCAGACCCTACACAAAACTAATGGTGGATTTCCTATCCCAACTTTCTCCCACGGTGTGGCCTACTTTGAGTTATGGATGGTTGTGATTTTAGGGTTCCGGTGTGAAAATGAGGCAGCGTACCTGCTGGTTGGGGTGGATCTTGTAAAAGTTCCACCTGCCGTAGATTGTGGGGCCCACCTAGATGTATGTGGTTTTATCCATGGATGAAGGGAAATGCCAAATATCAGCTTGATCCCAAACTTCTGTGGCCCTTGGAGTTTTAACTCGCACCGTTCCCTGTGGTGTGGCCCACCTGAGCTTTAGATATGCTTCAATTTTGGGCTCATGCCCTAAAATGAGTTGAAAAATGGATGAATGCGTGGATTAGACACATACATCACGATGGGCCGCATTGAAGTGTACTCAATACGCAATTCGTATCCTAGAATCCATACCTTATCGCAGCTCTATATAATGTGCCATGCTAACTCGAGCAAGTTGGACATCTCTTGTCACCCACTACAAGCTGATGGCAACATGGCACACGTGTGCTTTTCGGTTTGTTTGTTTTATTAGTTTTTTCCAAAATAAGAAAAGAAAAATGTCAGGTGTGTTTTTTTTTTTTTTTTCTTCCCAAAACTTATAAAAGAAAATGTAGGAAAAGGCATCTTCTGCTTGAACCCTTCACATGTGCGACAACCAGCCGTTCATTAGCTGTGCTTAGAAGTATTGTTCAACATCAACTAGCAAGTGTGGCCTCACCTGTGGGCACATTCGTCCTGGGTTTGCTAGTTGCTATTAAACGCACCCCTGATTTTACTCAGGGGTGAGCTCACATGGTTTGGGCACCACTGGTGCTACTGGGAGCCCACCTGGTGTATGTGTCTGATATGCTCCATTGATCGCGTTAAATCCCTCCCTCCAAGATGCAAATGAGCTGTTAAAATTGATGGCCGACATGGATATACAACACATACATCTAGGTAGGCCCTGTGATCAGGGAAACACCTAATCCGCTCTTTCGAGGAGTTTTTTGGCTTTTTTCTTTAATCCAATGGGGTCCGTTTGGCAGAGCTATATGAGCAAGCTATAAAGTACGAGCACGGCTCATTCATAACATCGAGTGGGGCACTAGCGACACTCTCGGGAGCGAAGACGGGTCGCGCTCCAAGAGACAAACGTGTCGTCAGGGACGAAACCACTGAAAATGATCTTTGGTGGGGAAAGTAAGCTCTCTCTCTCTCTCTCTCTCTCTCTCTCTCTCTCTCTCTCTCTCTCTCTCTGTTTTTATTTTCCTCCCTTAATTTCATGGGATCATTCAAACTCTCCTTTCTCTGGGAATTTGATTGCTTTTGTTTTGTAGGGGCTCACCTAATATTGAAATGGACGAGCACACGTTTTTGGTGAACAGAGAAAGGGCCGTTGATTACTTGTGCTCCTTGGACAAGGTATGGTACTGTCTCTGTGTTCATTTATTTCGTATGATTTATCATTGTTTATTGCATTCCTTGGACTTGTTGTTTGTTAGTAAAAAAATTATTTAGTGTCATTCATGAGCTATGATCAAGTATGAATTCTCATGTGGTGTGCGGTTTTGTTGTGTGCTGCCAGTGGACTGCCTATCATCAACAATTACTAATTTTATGTCAGGCCCAAGTCCATGGTCAAGTACATATGTTGTCTCGATTTGAGATTTTGTTGAGTCTTAGTGGACAACCTATCATCATTTATCCATAATGTAGCCTAGTGGAAGAAAGGGTGTGTTTCAACGCAGTGGCCTCGGGTTTGGACCCAGCGTACCTTTCAAAGGAAAAGATTAAAAAAAAGTTGAACGTTTGGGTGGGACCCAAGTGGACTACCTATTCTATTTAGTCCAAGTATGAATTCTTCTCATGACATGAGATTTTGTGAGCGGCTGGGTGGACGACCTATCATCAATAGTGACTATTTTCATGTCCCAAGTGGACCACCTAATCTATTTAGTTCACTTATTGTCTATCTTCAATTTTGCCTTGCATTTCATGATTACAGAGTTATCGTATTTACCCAAATGACATAATTGCCCTTACTCCACTGTCTTTAGGTCCATACAGTTATTTCCACATCAGCAAGCGGGAGGAGTGGCTATGAAGATAGATCTCTCTACAAGGGAAATTATGTCAGCCACTCCTCACGCTTGTTGATGTGGAAATAACTATATGGACCCAAAGACAGTTGCGGCTTATCATGCAACGCCATGTATGCTAGTCGTTTGTCATGGGTTGGCCATTGGTTATACGTACATCTTCCTCCTGCTTGTGACGCCATGTGTTGGTGATTGTTATCTTTCTCTCCACACGAACAATTATAGTGAGTTGTGAAACTCAACCAACTAGGTGTTGTCATTGCTTAGCTCCTTAAGCGGTTTTGGCTGTAAGGACTCCTTTTATGTGATGCTATAGTGCATCCGGCTGAATCCGTCAATATCCATTTTCACTCATAAGGCCACAATGGAGAGTACGTGTCCCATGGAAGTAGTCAGCTGGATTTACCCTTTTTGTGTTACTCATGACTTTTTGCATTCTATCATATTTGGCTGTTAAGGTAGACGATGAAATCTTTCATTTGTCTTTTATTGAGATTTCATTGCCACATTCATCATTTGAGTCACTAGATCCGATGCAGTTAGATCAGGCATAAATAGACCAATATGTGTATTGGTGGACCCCCAACTGAAAATGGGTGGATACAATCATTCCAAATGCATCTCCAGCTGGTAAAAGTTGGAACCTATCATTTCTAGGTGGGAACATAGAAACACTTGAATTTGTCGTCTGTCGCACTAAGAAATGGAACCTCAGTGTAACATGGTTGTCTGTCTTATATAGATGTAATGTAATTCATGTATATGTAGAACATGATAGGCGGCACTTCTAATTGCGCACTTTTATTTTTATTAAGCTTGACTTCTACTGTTGTCATGGTCATACTGATACAAATTGCTTCCAATTAGAAGGATGCCAACAATATTTCAGTGGAGAGATACCTCTCTTTCATTTCCAAACGACACCTCCAAGGAATTTTAGGATCCTCTATAAGAGGCCTTAAATCGATTTCATGAATTTTAGGATCCTCTGCAAGTGGCCTTGAATTGATTTCATTTTTGACAACTGGAACCCGTGTTTTCCGAGACCCATAATCTTGGTTTGTAGGGCCTTACCATGGATACATTATGCTCCCAAATTCTCCTGGATTGGGAGCCTATATAAACATTTTGTAAGAGAAATAAAACAACTTTCTGGAAGAGATTTGGTGCATGGTTCATCCATGTTGGGATGCAACAGGCCAGTGGTCTGGATTATTGAACTATGTTCACCTCGCTTGTAATGGAAACCCTTGTGTACAGCCTTCAGTTAAGATCCTATAGTTCCTCTACATTTTATTGTCTGAAACTGTTCTGGTACAATAGGATGCTCTGATGCTACCCAGATATCAAGAAGCACAATTGACATAATGGCATTCCTCATGCATTATCTTCTCTCTTGAAACCAATCTCAAATGGATTATTGATGTGTTTTTTAATTTGCAGGTGTTTGTGAATGATCAGTTTCTGAACTGGGATCCAGAGCATCGGATTAAAGTCCGGATCGTCTCCGCCAGAGCTTACCATTCCTTGTTCATGCATAACATGTAAGTATTAGAATGAAATCATCTACCCCACTTCTTCAATGGCTCACCAGTGCGAGATAAGTCCTCTTAACGTTATCATTATGCTAGTGTATAGTTTTCATTACTGACGGAGACAAGGTAAGTATATCATATGTACGAAGATGACAAATGCGGTATGGCTTATGGTATAGTTAGAGTACACAGTCGATAACCACGTGGGTGGCAGGTGCATCCGGCCCACACCCGAAGAGCTGGAGGATTTCGGTACTCCGGACTTCACCATATACAATGCCGGGCAGTTCCCGTGCAATCGTTACACCCATTACATGACATCATCCACTAGCATAGACCTTAACCTTGATAGAAGGGAAATGGTCATTCTCGGAACCCAATACGCCGGGGAGATGAAGAAGGGTCTGTTCAGCGTAATGCACTACCTCATGCCCAAGAGACAGATCCTCTCCTTGCATTCCGGCTGCAATATGGGGAAAAACGGCGATGTCGCCCTCTTCTTTGGATTATCAGGTATTGTTGGATCGTTGCAACGTGGAACCATGGCCCACCATCCGATACGCTATCTTCTTTGCCCTCATGTCTTGTTACTTTCTTTTGATAGTCTTTGTTCTTTTATTGTTATTATTATTATTATTATTTATTTATTATTTTTTTCTTTAATAGACTTGGTGGTTGATTATTTTGCTTTGATCTTTATTTTAGGCACTGGGAAGACTACCCTGTCTACTGATCACAATCGGCTTCTGATTGGAGATGATGAGCATTGTTGGAGTGAGAATGGGGTTTCAAACATTGAGGGAGGTTGTTATGCAAAGTGCATTGATCTTTCAAGGGAGAAAGAGCCTGATATCTGGAATGCGATCAAGTTTGGGGCTGGTATTAGTCTGATTTAGTTATTTAATTTTGCTATTGGCTGTGTTTGGATGCGCAACCAATCGGATATTACAATCTGGTTATTTCCAATTTAATACATGAAGAATGCAATTCAATTTAATAGCGCATCCAAACGCACCGTTTCTACTATTGTGTATGTTTTCTAATGATTGGTGGATGCTGACAGTACTGGAAAACGTTGTGTTTGATGAACACACTCGAGAGGTGGATTATTCAGATAAATCTGTTACAGGTATGCATATCTGAAGACTTTTCTAATGTTGGTGATTGCTTATTGCCATTACAATTTAGAATAGCTTTGATTGGGAAAGTAGGCCGGCATAGGAAATGCATTAGATAAATGAAACCAAGGGTAATCATGGTTTTCAAGATTTGGATGAGTCCGATATGACTTGTCTGTATGGTACCACGGGTTGCCTCCCCGAGTCACCCTTGACTGGGGCAAGTGGAGCTAATACACCCCCCTGACTCGTGCGAGTTGCGACTCTAACTTAAGACCGAACAAATAGATTTGAGTCGCTGAGTCTGAAACCATGAAGGCATTATCTTTCGCTACTTCTGAGTTGTAGCAAGGAAGTACTTCTCTATTTCAGCAATTTTTGTTAGTATTTGAGTGAATTTATGTAATCATTCATTTGAATTTCAATGTTAGCAATTTGTTGAACTGTCCAATTGTTTATCGAACACTCCTTACTAGACATGGATCAGATGACTACGATCCTTTGATGGAGAGGTACTAGATCATGGCCATCCCATGATCGATCCCTCCATGATTCCCTGCGAATGGCATATATTGCTGAATGGTTGGCTCCATATGTACTGTCAACAGTTTAAACAAACGATGTTGTTTCTTTTCATGGAACATTGATCCCTAATCCCATTGTTGCATGTTTCGATTCTTATATAATTTCAGAAATAATGAATTTGTGTTGTTGGTGTTCTTGCAGAGAACACTCGAGCTTCTTATCCCATCGAGTACATCCCCAATGCGAAGATGCCATGCGTTGGCCCACACCCAAAGAATGTCATCCTTCTTGCTTGTGATGCGTTTGGTGTACTCCCTCCTGTGAGCAAGCTGAGCCTGCCACAGACCATGTACCACTTCATCAGTGGCTACACCGCATTGGTACATGTCGCATACTCAATTCTACTTCGATACCATCTGTCTAATGAAAATGGTTGTTGAACCTCATCTTCTTAGCACTTTGCTGATGCTGGGTTCTGTATTAAATAGGTTGCAGGGACGGAAGAAGGCATAAAGGAGCCTCAGGCTACCTTCTCAGCCTGTTTTGGGGCCGCATTTATAATGCTGCACCCCACCAAGTATGCAGCCATGCTAGCTGAGAAGATGCAGAAGCACGGCGCCACGGGATGGCTCGTCAATACTGGCTGGTCCGGCGGAAGGTATGGATCAAAACCATATTTTTAAAAACTTGATTTTATTCAATGTCTATCTGGGTCAGGTTGACTCAAAGACTCGAAAGAGTCTTTACCTGACTCGATATTTAATAATTAAGTTAAGATATTATTTAATAAATGTTTTAAAATACTTTTAGTTTGGTAAATGGTAAAATATAAAATGGTGGAAGGATAAGCAAACAAAAGATGCTTGGCTTGTTGGTTTGAGCATTGCTCCTGATTGAGGTCTTGCTTTGGAAGCCCAATTAAACCTTTTGGTTAAAACAACCCTTCGCAATTGGCTCACTTTGATCCGTTGTTCACCTGATTTGGGCTGATTGAGTCAGCAAGTTGACTTGATGAATTGCGCCGAGTTGAGGCTCAGTCAGGCTTACAACTGAGTATCATGATGGCTCAGCCCAAAATCTTGCCGAGTCAAGTAGGCTCAGCTGAGTTGCTGAGTTTTACAACTATGATCAAACGCATTACATTTTGTGGATGATTGTGAGCTATGGTCATACGTGAACTATGGTTTTGAGACGATCTTTATGGTTTGTTTTGATTGGATTTGGAGACCGACCACCTGGAGAGATGGATCACAATCATTTTGATTACTTGATTTGTCATCTGATTCAAAGATCCGACAGCTGTGAATGGGATCACACCAATGGGCACTTTCCTCACTTATGAACATCAATTTTTGCAGCTACGGCTCAGGCAACCGCATTAAGTTGCAGTACACTCGGAAAATCATCGACGCTATACACTCTGGCAGCCTGCTGAATGCAAAGTACAACAAGACAGAAGTGTTCGGGCTTGAAATCCCATCGGCAATCGAAGGCGTGCCTTCAGAGATTCTGCATCCAATGAACATGGTGAGTTTGCTAACCCAATCCTCGTACTCCATGGGGCCCACAGTTGCTTGAAAACGATGTGACCCACCTTTGTCATTAGGTTCTTGTTGCGAGATGGCCCATTGGATCCATTGGTGGAAACAATGGGACCTGACTATTATTTTGCTCCCCCACCCACCCCCAACCTACATTGTTGGGTCCATTGATTCTGCCTATTATCTGATAAAACATTTGATTGGTGTTTGGTGTGGGCAGTGGTCGAACAAGAAGGCGTACAATGATACGCTTTTGAAGCTGGCGGGTCTGTTCCAAAAGAACTTTGAAGGGTTTGTGAATTACAAGATCGGCGATGACAACAAGCTGACGGAGGAGATTCTCGCAGCCGGGCCCATCTTCTGATTAAATCAAGTGGAGGAAATGAGAGAGATTTTCGTGGGATTTTGGATTTGGAGGGTTATAAAAGAAATAAAGCAGGTTAGAATGGGAAGGGTAGGCTTATGCTTTTAGCTATAGCTTGCATGATCTGTACTCTCTCTACATGCAACTTTAATTTTATATGAAAATATGATCTTTTTGGAATTGTTCCCTCTTGTATTTTGGTTAGGCTGCAATTTTTTTTTCCCAGTGTCATTCCCACTTCAGTGGGGTCCTCCGGAAGGTGAAAGGTGAAAGACGACTTACATGGATGGGCCCACGCCCCACAGGACCTTGGTAAAAGCGGAATACAGATGGGGCATGTCCAGTGGTCCGCCTAACCAATACGGGAGTAGAAAGGTCTGATCATCCCTCTAATTCTATGGTTAAGATGACTCGGGAATATAATCAATGGCTTGGATTGTGTAAGGGCGGGCTAGATGGACAAATTGGCTATGAAACTCACTCTCTCTATTTTCTCTCTAGAACTTAAAAACCTATTGGATGCCATCTTGAATTCTCATCTTTACTTAAAATGGAATGGTCGAGGAATTTGGATGAAGTCGGGAAAACTTGCATGAGACCGGACGCGGATTTCCTGCGAAAGCCTTCCCCAGGAAGTTCCTGCACTGGGAACTTAGGTGGGGCCCACCGTGATGTTTGTCGGAATCCAATCCGTTTTGTAAGCTTCGATTAGACCAAACTTGAACAGGATCCAAGACTCAAGTGGGTCTAAAGGAAAAGGTAGTTTAGGAAATTCCCACCGTTAATGAACTGAAAACAAAAATATTAGCATGATTCAAAACTTTCTGTGGCCCCACGAATATTTGAACTGTGGATGTTCAATTATCATGTTTTCCGCCTATTTGAGCATTATATACTGTTCATTTTTGGTCTTATGTCTTAAAATGAACTCACAAAACGGATGGTTGGTGAGGATTTCTCACAAACAATCCAGTGGGCCCCACCTGCGTTCCCAGCGCAGGAACTTCCTGCTAAAGGCTTTCGCAGGAAATTTGCATCCCATGAGACCCATCCACTAGCAGTTGCCCTGTGAGACCCACCAACTAGTAGTTGCCCACAAGTGAGTTTCATGGGTCCATGTTCAGTATCTCTATGCTCAGTCATGTTGTGGATGAGTATGACATAAATTGTCCATTGAGCTTCTCTCGTAATAACTAAACAAAAAATCACGATAAAAGGAATTAAAGCGTAGGATCAATTAGAACATTGATGTCTTCTCACATGTGTTTAAATAATAAGTGACCACTTAACTATCATTCAATAACTGAATTTTTACAATGCACATTGTAATCCACGTAACCAACCGGATATAGTTGACTCCTGATTTAAAGCAATTAGCCAACATATGCACTTTTAGACAACACACATCCATTTAAAAAGAATTTTGTCTTTAAAAATATGTTAAAAATTATTAGTTGGTAAGTCTCTAAGTGCATATTAATAGTTTTAAGAACTTTGTGTAATTGTCACTGGATTTTTTTATTTTTTATTTGTAGATGTGTAATTTGGAATCTCGATCAAGCCGCTTTTCTAATGTAATCGAATCTTGACCAATCAAGGGTCCTTCATCATTGTATATTACACAAATTGTCGCCTACAAAATTAATTACTCGTACATTGCAATGATTATATTGAATCAAAATAATCTATATTTAAAATGTCTCAACACGTGAATATAATTAATGTTGTGAAGTAGACAATACTATAAGCATATTTAAGTCTATAATATACAAGTTGTCTCACATGAGGTATGACTCATCTCATGTCCTCATGATTTGATTTTTATTTAAGTCATAACATTGATCGCATGATGAAAAATTTGGAATGATTATGTTATTCGACTTGATCAATTTTATATTCAATCTTTTAGCGAATTCAACTCATTATATCCTCATTCCTTTATTCTTCACAATAGAGAGCGGTTCACATCCTAACGTATGAACATCACTTCAGTTGTTTTCTTTTATATACTCAGGGTTGGTCAATTAGTAGAAATTGGTGATTGACATAATGACAAAAGAAGACATTTTACACGATCTCAAGGTAAATGCTAATGATCTACATACCTAGTCAATAATAGTGCTAGATATTGAATAAAAAGAATGCATTGTTCATTAATGAAAGATAAAAGGTACATGATACAATTATATCACTTTTGCTTTCTGTTCACAACTCCAAGTGTAGGGTCGCAATGTAGTAATAACTCAGTAAGACCGAGGTCGAATCCACAAGGACTAAACTTGTACGTATTCTGAAATAACTAGAATCAGAATTAGAAGAAGATCTAAATATGAAATCTAGAATAAATGAGAGTAATTGTGAATAAAGTTGATTAAAACTTGTGAATTTAAAGATGAGAACTAGGGTGTCAAGGATCCACTGGTAGCTATTAAGATGTTACATTGCTTTATTCAAATAACATAATTGAAATTGGAGTCCTATCCTATCTAATTGGAAGATAAAGCAATTAAATGAAATTTGAACTTTCATTGACTTAATTCTCATGGAAGAAAATTGTGATGAGTGGAAGGGATTCTATTACCTTACCATGCCTAGGACATGATGGTACAACAAGATTTATCAATCTCACAATCTCAATATGGAAAAGAAGATACTCAAAGCTATCACCAGTCACAACAAACCATAGAAAATTAAAAATATTTCGTAAATTTAAACTAGAAGTCAATGAAGTTAAAAAAAAAAAACAGAATCAAAGCAAAATAAACATTCAAACACGCTACAAGCTTCACCTCTTATCCCTAGCTAAGAGGTTTAGCTAACCATAGACATGATTGAAACTAAATCTCTTAAACAAATCATGAAAAATAAACTAAAGAAGAAAAAAAACTCTTTGGTGGCTGCTCCAGCATTGTGTATGCTCCTTGAGACCTTTCCAAACCCTAGAAGATGCTTTAGAGCATCCTAGGGAGTCCTATTTATAGTTGTGGAACTCCAACTTTCGCACTGAGTTGAAAAAATCTAGAAACCGCTTTAAATTTATGTACTCTGCGCAGTTTCTCAAAATACATCAGAGTTTCAGAATATACTTTTTCAGGACAATTTCAGGAATATGTTTGTTTTCAGGACAATTTCAGGATTAATTTTCTTCACTTCAAATCTTTGATTATCTTTATTCTTCACTTGGTTTTCTTGGATCTTTGGCATGTGAATTCTTCATTAATGACCGTCAAATCTCCAAAATCTTCATTTAGTAATCTTTTGAGTATAAATCTTTCTTTTGGCATCAATTTCACCTTAAACTCTCGAAATCACTTCGCACATGAAAACATTCATAATTAAATCGATTAAACACTATCATGTTTTAAGGTATAAATGATGTAGAACGTATCATAGATACGTTCCTAGCATGGTTGGGCCAAAAGAAGATGGACCGTAAATTGACCATAACTTTTGATCCGGGTATCGTTACGGGGCGCACAAGCTATCAATCTTTACTGAAACGGACCATCTGAGGTGAACCGGCCCACAAAGTGGGTCGCATCTGTCCGTTTCGTCAGAAAACGCGCGCCTTCAGCTCAAAAACGAATTTTTAGGAAAATTTTACTATTTTTAGTAATTCCGAATTTTTGTAATATTTTTAGAATTTTAGATTTTCTTTCCTTTTAGAAATAACTTTTAGTTATACTAGGACTCTTCTAGAGAAAGTTTATTTGCAATTTTTATTTTTAGAAACTAGGCCTTAGAAGAGTTTTATTAGAATTAGGATTTTTATTAGAGTTAGAATTTTTCTATTTTTGGTAATTACGAATTTTAGTTTTTTTTTTTTCTTTATTAATGGTGTAAGGAGGCACATTAGAGAATTATCAATTATTAATTAAGCTATTTTGAATTTATTTAGAATTTATTTCTATTTTCTACTCTCTTTTCTTGTGGATTCGAGAAGTCTCTGTGAGGAGTCCAGAGAAGTTCCGTGGATTCGGAATAGTTATCCTCTTGAGGAAGACGGTGCTCGACCTCACGTCCTCCCCTGCGTCAGTTTGGTATCAGAGCGAGGTTTCTCCTCGGATCGATGGCTTCTAACGACGGGTCGGGCAACAATCCCATGGGTGGTGCTCCAGGGAATTTACCTTTAACGGCGGCAACTTTTGAAGTAGCGCAACAAGAGAATCGGCAAGCCATGCAAAGGCTGCAGGCTTCCATCGACAGCATAGCGGATCTCTTGGCGAAAACCTAAGGCAACTCCGTGTTCATGGTGGTGATCCACCACCAGCAATTGCTGGAATTCGTAATTATACTGATTGTAGGGCGATGCTATCAATGAACCACAAGATGATTCAAGAATTTAAGATGAAAGTCGATCTTCCTAATTTTAATGGCCAACTCTACTTCCAAGACTTCCTCGATTGGTTGCTTGAAGTCGAACGTTTCTTTGACTACATGAACATTGTAGAAGAGAAGAAAGTTAAACTCGTGGCCTACAAGTTGACGGGCAGAGCTTCAGATTGGTGGGAACAACTTCAACTCGAGCGAACGAGACAAATGAAGACGCCAATTCGCACGTGGTCGCGGATGAAGAAGTTATTGTGCATGCGATTCCTTCCTCGAAATTACGATCAGGTATTATTCCAACAAAACCAAAATTATTATCAGGATAGTCATCAATAAAAGGTTATGCAGAAAAATCCTATTATTGGTCCTCGAGAAACGACTTCATCAAAACAGAGTTGCAACAGACCGACCACAGGATTCATCAGTGGCGAACATGTGACCTCTATAGGAATGGAGAACCAACCCAACACTTCTAAAGTGGAGGAGCAATATCTCATCACTGAACAGGCCTTTGTTAAACAATATGAGGAAACGAGAAATATATATCCATTAGTTGAAAAGAAAAATATGTGGAGCCTGTGAATATCTTAGAGAATTTGGAACCAGTATCGCAGGAGTTCAAGAGGGTTGTGCTCGATGAACTCCCTAATAAATTACCTCTCATACGAGATACACAAAATCACATTGATCCCATCTCAGGGGCAAGTCCGCCTAATTGTCCACATTATCAGAAAAAATATGAGATCTTGAAAGCAGATGTGAAGGAACTAATCGATATTAGTCAAATCAAGGAAAGCATGAGTGCATGTATTGTGTCAACTCAAGAGCTTAATGTCAAGTACAAAAAAGAGCTAATGAACATCGACATCGGAAGTTATCTTAGACTCATGTGCCAAGTCTCTTGCGTAACTCGAGGACGAGTTTTTTTCAAGTGGAGGAGTCTGATGTAGAACGTGTCATAGATACGTTCCTAGCATGGTTGGGCCAAAAGAAGATGGACCGTAAATTGACCATAACTTTTGATCCGGGTATCGTTACGGGCGCACAAGCTATCAATCTTTACTGAAACGGACCATCTGAGGTGAACTGACCCACAATGTGGGTCGCATCTGTCCGTTTCGTCAGAAAACGCGCGCTTTCAGCTCTCAAAACGAATTTTTAGGAAAATTTTACTATTTTTAGTAATTCCGAATTTTTGTAATATTTTTAGAATTTTAGATTTTCTTTCCTTTTAGAAATAACTTTTAGTTATACTAGGACTCTTCTAGAGAAAGTTTATTTGCAATTTTTATTTTTAGAAACTAGGCTTAGAAGAGTTTTATTAGAATTAGGATTTTTATTAGAGTTAGAATTTTTCTATTTTTGGTAATTACGAATTTTAGTTTTTTTTTTTTTTTTTTTTTTATTAATGGTGTAAGGAGGCACATTAGAGAATTATCAATTATTAATTAAGCTATTTCGAATTTATTTAGAATTTATTTCTATTTTCTACTCTCTTTTCTCGTGGATTCGAGAAGTCTCTGTGAGGAGTCCAGAGAAGTTCCGTGGATTCGGAATGGTTATCCTCTTGAGGAAGACGGTGCTCGACCTCACGTCCTCCCCTGCGTCTGCACATTAGAGAATTATCAATTATTAATTAAGCTATTTCGAATTTATTTAGAATTTATTTATATTTTCTACTCTCTTTTCTCGTGGATTCGAGAAGTCTCTGTGAGGAGTCCAGAGAAGTTTCGTGGATTCGGAATAGTTATCCTCTTGAGGAAGACGGTGCTCGACCTCACGTCCTCCCCTGCGTCAATAAATAGGGGGAAATATGCAATATTTCACACTCAACACTCTCCTCAATTTCATTTGCCTTGTATGAGCCTGGAATAGATATCTAGTTATAGGCTTTGTCACGAGATCAGCCAACATCTCCTTAATAGGAATGTAGCTAATAATAACCTTCTTATCTCTCACGTAATCATAGATGTAACGATACTTGAATTTAATATACCTGGACTTCTGGTGGTGTTTGGGGTTCTTCATCAAGTTAATGGCAGATGTGTTGTTTATCATTAACGATATAAGCTCATGAAGTCTAATACAACACTGAGACCTTATAAGAATCTGCAAACGCATACATATTCTTAAACTATAACATAACATGCAATATACTCCACCTTCGTAGATAAAAGGTTGTTGATGTCTGTTTCTTTATCAACCAAGAGATAACCTCCCTCTTCGAGTAAGAAAACATATTTCGAAGTAGACTTTTTGTCATCGACATTATTACCCAAAGCGACAATAGAATATCCTTTGACATTGAGATCGTACCTTTATAACACAGTATCGGATTCTTAGATCCTGTAAGATAACAAAATATGCGTTTGACGGCTTGCTGATGAGATTGTCTCGCGTTATTCTAGTAATCGCTAACTATGCTAACTGCATAATTAATATCCGATATGGTGCCAAACATGACATATATTAAGCTATCTATCGTGCCCGCACAAGTTACTGAGGATAGTTGATTTCTCAACTTCACTTTGGGGACAATTTCCTATTTAGTTTAGTAACTTTCTCTACAAGTGTTTCAACAACTTTTGAAAATTCATTATAAACCACTTTAAGATTTTATGTATTTAGGTGGCTTCAGACAAGTTTAAGAACCTTTTAATACAATCTTTGATGATCTTTATCTTGAGAATAAAGTTGGTTTTACAAAGATTTTTCATCTTAAGTTTGAGGAAAGTCAATATTTTGTTATTATTAATAGTTGCATATCATTATCAGCTAGTACGATATTGTTTACATAGAGAGATTATATCAGAAAAGATTTTATAGACCACTTCATATATATATAATAATCTTATTAACATTTTATGAACTAAAATTGGGTGATGGCTAGGTGGAACCTTATGAACCACCGTACTTCAGCTCATAGAAAAATTTCAACAGTTTAAAAACTTTCTTTTGGTGCATTTTGTCCATACCTCCTATAAGCTGTTATGTATATCTCTTCACCCAAGTCATACTTTAAGAATATGATTTTTACACCTATTTGATATAACTCTTAAATCTAAACTTACAACAATGTATAAGATTATGTGAATCAATGAGAATTTTGACAAGTGAAAGTCTCCTCATAATTAATGTCTTCTTTTTGTATGAAACCTTTAGTAACCAATCATGTTTTGTACTTGTCCAATGTACCATATGCATTTCTTTTAATATTGAGTATTTACTCGTTACTTCTTGCTTTGTGATTGGAAAATAGATTTTCAAATTTCTAGAATTTATTCTTCTTGATGGAGGTGATCTCCTCATCTATGACAGTTACCCAATTAGTCGAATTTGGAGATAAAAATGTATCATGATAAGAATTAAGTTCATCATCGTCAATCATAATACAAGAGTAAGATTTACTCTTGATATCAAAATACCTCCAGGGAATCAATCCTCTTTCATAAGAGCCTCTTCAGATGTACTTTCACTGTTTTGGTGAACTATGTGAGTATCTCCATTGTGAGAAGTAGGGCTCCCACTCTCTTGAGATATATTGGGAATTTCAATAAGTTCTATCTCAACTTTTGCTTCTTTTGACTAGAGTATATATATTCAACCAAGGTTACGTCCTCAGATTCTATCTCAGTCCATCTTTCACAGTCCTAATAAACTAGAATGTATCCCTTTGAGTGCATGTGTACTTTTATAAATACACATTTAAAGATTTTACTATTAAGTTTACTTCTATAAAGAGCAGACAATAAAACATATCTTAAAGATCCTCATAGGCATGGGTTGACTAGAGATGGAATCCTCCTAATCTACATCTCATATGAGGTCTTAGGAACAAATTAATACATGAATTTGTTAAGGAAATAGATGAATATAAGTAACGCGTCACCCTTAGAGGAATTGACGTGCGCCATTATCAATCTAAGCATGTTTAATAAAGTTCTATTGTTTTTCTCTATAACTCTATTTTGTAGTGGAGTATAAGCCATTGTGTATTGTCTGATGATGCTAACATTTTCATAGTATGATTTAAATGTTTTAAATGTATACTTGCTACGTCTATCAGATCTAAGATTTTAATCGTTTTCTCAAGTTGATTTTTTTACTTTAGTCTTGTATTTGAAAAAATAGTCAAAAGCTTCATATTTATGTGATATGGGATATACATATCCATATTGTGAATAATCACCAATAAAAGGGATGAAGTATCAGCATTCATTTCCGGCATGTAGATATAGGGGTCCACAAATATTCGAATGGATTATTTCTAGTAGATCCTTGGACCTATTCACGTTAGGAAATGGTTTCTTAGAAGTCTTTCCAGATACAATATTTATAAAATGACAGATCAACTTTGAATAAAGAAACTAAAAGACCATAGTGATTCAGTCATGTTATACCGTCACTGACAATGTGACCTAATCCCGTGTGCCTTTATATAAATTCAAATACAACGATTCATTTGATATAGAAATATGAACATCGCCGCATGGGAGCATGCATGCTCAGCCAACTTAGATTTTATTTTCTTGGTTGTGTTATGTCATGGGGGTGACTCATATGCAATATTTTCATTTTTGGAGTTATTATTAGCCAATAGAGATTAGTCTACGACCGGCTAAAAATTGTACAATCGCTTATGAACTAGGGAACCGCGAAATTTCTTGACTCAAGTGACTCATATGGTTGATCCGTGACCATAAATTCTGAGTAATAGTTTTGATGGCAGAAGGGGAGGGTGTAAGGCCGTATCCTAGTCCGTACCGTTCCTTAGACTTCCGTGATCCTCCTTTTCAAATTTCGGCACCCTACGACCTGTAATCGGCATTTGCACACGACCCTTAGTCGCATCCTGTATATATATGTTGACTTGACCTGAGACTTGTACCATTGCGACCGTGCCGACGCCACGGTTCCAACGCCGCGTCTCGCACGCCAATGCGATACCCATGCCAGGAGTTGTGGGTCCGCGTTTATTTCGAGGAAAACGCTGCGCGTTGCAAATTTCAAGAGAATTTTTATCAAACATCACATCGATCAAGTCAAGTACAACCCACCCCTTTCTTGCCAATAAAGTATGGCACCCATCTCTCTCCCATCCCCAAAGTCAACTCCCACCCATCCCTTCCTTACACACACCCATCCCTCTCTCCTTACATCTCCTCTCTCTCATTTTCTCCACAATTTTTCCAAATCAACCAAAGAGAAGCTCTAAGGAGAGAAAAGAGAGCCAAGTGTGGCCCACTTCTTACCCCAAGATCTCACCATGCAACCCTTCAAATCTCATCATCCTCCATCAAAGAGAAAGTTTAGGAGCTTATCATTCCAAGGAGCTAAGAAGGAGCGAAATCGGTGGGTGCTTTTGTAAGTTTAGGTTGTATGTTGTTGATGGGCCAAGTGGGCCCTAATGATTGATGGTATGGATCTCACTTTGGACCCTAGGTGTGGCCGATGGCCCACCATGATTCATATGTTCATCCCATGACGGGATCATTCTCCATGGATCCCATCATGATGTTTATTTTGATTTCCATTGTAAGAGGTCATCTAGACCTTAAGTTTGTGGTGGGGATGATATCCCCACCTTGATTTCCATTTTTGAAGGGCCCACATGTTTTAGGACCCATTTTGGTGCATGTTGTATAGCTCAAGGGAGCTCATAGTGGCGGAGCTCCCTTCACCACTCAATTCTCTCTCTCCCTCTCTCTCTTTCTTCCATGATTGATGGCCCACTTGATGAGTGTGTATGAGTTTCGTCCATGCTGTCCATTTAAGCGGGCCAACTCTTTGTCCATATGAATCCACCTTGCTGCCCATTTTTGGGCAGGGCTGAACGAAGGGAAAACAGCAAATATCAGCCTTGATCCAAAACGGGTGGGCCACACTGATGTGGACCCCACCTGATATATGTGTTTCATTCATGTTGTCCACCGTCCAGTAAGGGACGGTGGAGCCCACATGATATATGTGTTGTATATTCACTGCCCAGCAGCAGGCGCTGCTGGAGGGAAAAACGCAAATATCAGCTTTAATTCAAAAGCTGGTGGTTCCCAGCTCATTTTAGATGTTGAGCCGAAAAATGAAGCCAATCCGAATCTCTGGCGGGCCACATTGTAGAAAACAGTGGTTTTGGTGATATAGACTGTTAGGGCCCGCTGTGATGTTTCTACACATCGGAATATATCGAATATTGCGCTTTTTAGGCCTGTCTCGAGCCCGGGAACCCAACCGACGGGGTGGATTCTCTTGATGTGGGCCCCACCTATGAAAATCCGCTAGAAATCATATATATATATATATATATATATATTATATATATATATATATATATATCTGGATGCTGCAGCAAGCAGCGTCCTTGCTGCTTTTGATGGGTGGAACCGTGGGTCCCACCACAGGTCCCACCGTGATGTATGTCGACCATCTACACCGTGCATTTGATGGGTCCCCTTTTGGTATGGGACGTCCGCAAAAATCAGCCGTACGCAGAACTCAGGTGGTCCACACTACATAAGGCAACAGGAGATTGAACGTCTACCATTAAAACCCTTTTTGGGTCATAGAAGTTTTGGATCAATATGAAATTGTCTTTCATCTTAATTCAGGTCTTTGTGACCTTATGAACAGATGGGATGGAAAATAAACGTTATGGTGGGCACTGTGAACTGTTTAAACGGTGAAATCATTGTCTCCACTACTAATTGTGGTGCGGTCCAAATAATCTTTGGATATGATGCATATGTGATAATGCTCTCAAATGATCTCTATAAATAGATGAACAGTGTATATATGATAATTACATCACTTTGGGACCCATGTAACTTTGATCTCCTTTGAACTGTTCATACAACTCGGAACTCGAGGATATAAGAGCACTTGCTGGGGTCCACCTGAAATTTGAATTCATCTGAAACTTGGTCTGGTCCCTTAACCAAATGGGACGCACAAAATGGATGGGCTGGATTTATGAACCACGTCTTGGTGGGCCCAACAATTGATTATGAAAGTTTAATGGAGGGAAACCCTCTCAACTTTTGTGTGGCGTGGCCCACACAAGCCACCAATTGACTTGATTTTAAGTACCAGGCCCCACCATGATGTGTGTATTATACACACATTGTTCATTCATTTTCTTAGGGCCGTGGGCCCGATTGTCTTGAGAGGCCCACCCTATGTATGTGCCCGAATCATGGGCTGCCTTAGGTAAGCCCACCATGATATATGAGTTGTATACAGGCTGTCCATCCATTTCTCTGGGCCATGGGTTGCCCCATGAGGCCCACTTTGATGTATGTGTTACACACACTATCCACCCATTTTTCCTAGGCCATGGGCTATTATATGAGGCTCATTGTGTCATATTCGAGGCCCGGGTATGTGGCCCATTACGATGTATTTAAGACCCTTGTATGACACCCAATGTGATGTGATGAGGCCTATGTGATGAGGCCCATTGTGATTGTATGTGAGGCCCTTATGTGAGGCCATGGGCCCCACTATATGTTTGGCCCTATGAGGGCCACTCCTTGGGAGCAATGTTAGTTAAATGTCCACATTGATGGGCAATAATGGTTAAATGTCCACATTGTGACCTTCCCTTAGGCCTCGTTGTCCCATTCTTGATAAAAGTAGGCCGTCTGGGCCCATCCTTGATATGAGGAGAGTACATCATCATCATATAACATGCTTAGTGTAGCTCCACGATCCATGCCCATGTGCATCATATGTATGCTTGATATGAGGAGTGATTGATCATAGCACATGCCATTGAGTGAATTATTATGGGACTCCCTGAGAGACAGAGTTGCCCTACATGAGCGCGCGGTACGCGTAGGTTTGATGCATGACTGGATGGTATGACTAATGCATCTCGCATTTTGTGATATGACCACCATACGTCCTAGCAACATCAGAACCGTGGCCTCCACATGCATGTCGTGAATGGTCAAATGGGACGTTAGAAATCTTTTTTACATGGGGTGTCATAGATGTCCCTGGGTGAAAGTCCCTAAACCCTCTTGGTACCAGAGGACGCCCCAACGTCGAGACCGAGTGGATATATATGAGCGCATGAGGGTCGTATACCAGTAGGCTGCATCTCCCACTGTGTCGTGGTCGGTTAGGAGGGGGTGTAGCCTTACCCGCCTGAGGGAGTAGGCAATGTTAGACTAAGTTTGACCAACTCATAAATGGGTCTGCTATCGACGAGCTGAGCTCGATATTGGCAGGCGGATAGTGAGGTCTTTTCCACTTACCCAGTTGTACGCTCGGATAGGGGCGACAAGCTAGCGTAGAGTGTAATAGACCCAGTGATGATCCCAGAGATGTTCGGTACTAATATATGTACTTATTAAGCAAGAGTTTCATACTCAGCATTTTACTCATTCATTCATTCATTATCCACTCGGGCTGGTGGTGCGCAACTAATTTGATATGTGTACTTTCACAATTATCAGGATTTCAGTTGGGCGTGCGACTAACTTGAGATCAGGAGTTTACCACATTGAGTCTAGCTATCCAAATTTAGGTATGAGATTGGTTTGGATAGAAGTCCCTTGTGATGGACACCATAACTTGCGATACTACGTACTATCATCCCAACTTCATACTTGAGCTTGGTCATTCCATTCACACTGCATATTGCATTACATCCACGGCATATGGCATTTTGGGTTGCTATGTTTTTACATTTATATGGCCTAGATGAGGTTGACGCGGTACTCATGGATTCATCAGGATGCATATTGCATTGTATCCTCAGTATATGATATTTGGCTCACTATGTCTCCACATTGTATAGCTGATCTACATTGCTTCCTTAATATATGATATTGGCTTATTATGTTTTTTCATCGTAAAGCCTAGATAAGGCTGATAGTATTTATGAACTTATCGGCATGTTTCGGCATTGCTCTGATATTGCATACTTGGCACTTACCTTGCGTACACACTTACACTACCCTCTAAGCTTTTTATAAGCTTATGCATGATAGATGCGTGCAGGTGGCGTTAGGTCGTAGCAGTGTTGAGCTTGGAGCGTGCAGCTATCTTCTGGAGCTTGGATTATCGACATATGTATTTCCCTTTCAACACTGTATTCAACTATTTATATTAGTGGATATGTGATGATGATGATGTTGCCTTTGTGATTTGGGTAAACTTGTGGTTATGCTTCTTACGAGATAAATGTACATCGGAAAATTCTCCTTGTAGGATCCCAAGATCAGAATCTGGCGTATGGGCGTCGGGAGTCGAGAATGGGGTACTACGGAGGCTGTCGACATCGAATTCAGTGATCGGAAATTTTGTGAGCCCGATTTCCGAGTTTGGGGCGTGACAGAAGGTGAAGGGGTTAGGCACCCTCTTTTATTCGCATGACGCACAATCTCTTCTCTACGGGATTTTATGATTTTTAGAGGAAATTTAATAGGATTTAGACATTATGCATTTAGTCATGCTTCACATAAGCAAAAAGTAAAAATATCATAATCTTACTTCACATAGTCAAATTGCTGCGAATAGGCAAGATAAGCAAAATAAAATAGAAATGTAATGAGCGAAATGCAATTATAGCCTCATTTAAGAGAGTTTAAGACTTCAAATAAGAAATTGTTGTAAAGAATATAAACGCAAAAAACAAATAAGATAAATGTGTGAGCTTATATATATATCTAATATATATATATATATATATAATATATATATATTATAATATAATATATATATATATATATATATATATATATATATATATATATATATATAATATATATATATATATAATGTGTGATATGAATACGATTTGATTTTAATTTAGATATGAGAAAGAAAATGGGAGATCAGACAACTTTTTTTGTGTGAAATGGATGGTTAGATATCCATGATTTCAACTATACTCTTGACTTTATTGACTTCTTTAGTAGATTTTCTATTCAGGGTTGTCGTCTCAAGTCCAGCAGGGCTAAGCGCCAGTCAGGGATCTCCGAAGTTCTTGAAGGACAAGATCTTCTATTAGATTTTTAATTTTTCTCTTAGCATTTCTTTAATTTTCTGTCTCTGGGGCCATCCTCCTCAACGCTTGTCCCTGCTTTGAGATTTTTTCGTTTGAGAAGTTAGGTAAGATCTTAGTTAAGTATAAATCATGTTAGGTGATTTGTCAGCTCACGATGTTGTGCCGATTTCTACTTCGTCTATTTTGCATGTTTTCTACCATATATCGGTTCTTTTGAAGTTTGATCCCGACTTAAAATCTAGAATTGAGAACGACCACTAAATTTGATCTACCCGCCTTAAGAAGGAAGGCCCCTATTTGTAAGGCTCTTTTGGATGAGTTAGGCTCCCTATAATCTTTGGCTAGTTCATCTACGATTATTCGATTGGTTCCACTGGATGCCTCTCGGGTTCCATCCAACGTTTCATGCTCAGACCATTGATGCTTGTTGGTTTGACTGGGATCAATTTTATTGGTCATATGCGGTGAGGTTTTGATCATTTTTATTATTATATGGATTTATTTATTATAACTTTTTGTGATAGTATGGATCAACTAGGATTTGATTTATCAACTTTCGATATATCAATTGATTCCGCCGATTGATTTTGTGACACATTGAGTTCCTTGTCCATTAGGCCCATTTAAACTTTTAGAGGATCTTGAACTGCTCAGGGAGAGTTTTTATTAAAGCCTAGTCAAAGTCTTTGAAGAGTATTTTATCCTTGATTTAGGTGAGGTGTCTACATGCAGATAAAACAAATAATGTACCATTATATTATACGTCAAGAATAAATAAGTCTGAAACCAAACTTCTCCATACAAAGATGAAGTTATTGAGTCTTAGTGAAGCTTTAGTTCTAAAAAAACTAAATTATCAAAACTATCTGATATCAACGTAGAAATAGAAATTAAACTCTTACGCATGCCTTGTGTAAAAAGAGTATCATGGAGGATTATCGTTTAGCCCTATGTGCATACAAAAATGGTAAATACCAATCTCTAATACATCTTTAGCGGCATTATTTCCCATATACACCTTCTAACTAGGGGTGTACACGAACCGAGCTAGCTCGGTTAGCTCGCTTGACTTAACTCGAAAAAGGTCGATTCGACTCGGTTTGAAGCTGAGTTTGAGCCAAGTCAAGCTAATTTTTTGAGCTCGAAAATGAGTTCGAGCCATGTTCGAGCTAGCCCCAGCTCGACTCGACTCGGATCGAACCCAGCTCGAATCGAACTCGGATCGAACCAGTTCGGTGACTCGGTTACTTTGATATTCATGTTGCTCACCAAGTGTTTGATGAAATGACTCAAAGAAGTGTGGTTGGTGGCAAGGAAGGTATGTATATGAAACCAACACCATTTTTTCTTGATTTTTTATGTTGCTTAGAAGGCGTTTGATAAAATACTTGTAAAACCATTGCTGCCATCTCAAATAGAGTGAGATCTTGAAGGCGCAGTACAGGTATTTATGAAAATGCCTCAATGGTGAACTCGGCTTGATCTTGGCTCGAACTCAGCCTGAGTTGCAGACCAAACCGAGCCGAGCTAGCCCGTCATGCTTGAGCACCGAGTCAAGCCGAGTCGAGCTGAGGCCAACTCGACTCGATTCGAATCAATGTACACCCCTACTTCTAACTCCCTATGGTTATAGGTGGAAAAGTCTCTGACAATCTCACATGACGTGCTTTATTGTGCCTCAATTCAAAATATACTCGTTAGATAGAGTATTAATTAGGCCTATTTGAATTTGTATAAAGACTGAGAAAGGAATTATATTTCTTATGTTTGTTATTGTAGACACCCCACCCAGGCTAGCATCTCGAAAGGGCTAAGACAATCCAGGAACCATGATCATATCCTAAACCGGCCCCTAACCCCAGCTTAAAACCTAAAACCCTTGTCCCAAGTCCCCAAAACTCCCAACTCGCAACCCGAAACCACAATCCAAGCCGTCCAGTATACACACAGCCTCGCCTATACCCCATACCCTGGCTAGAACCACATATCCATGCCTAAATCTGTCACTTTGAGTCTCAGAAACCCAAAATGTAGACCACCAACGACCAGAGCGTCACACGAAGCTCACACATGCGAAACCGGCCCGAACCAGGCCGGGCGGTAGTCTGACTACCGCGAGCGGCAATCTGACTGCCGCCTGCGGTACTTCGACTGTCGCCGCTCACGGCCCGTGTGTGGACACCTGTCCCAGCGTCCAATAGTCAACTTTCCTTCAGATTTACCCCTCCCATATTCACTATTTACATTTTTACTAGCCCTATGAGCTAATGGGAGCACGCCATGTGGCGTCTCTCTCCTCTCCACCAACCACCACTTGCCACATCAGCTTTCACCCCTCCTAAGCCCCAAAATTACCATTTTACCATTAGGGAGGGCTATAAATAGCCCTCTCCTCTTCTCATTTCCAACCACCACAACTAAGAGGGGGAGTGGAGAAAGAGAGTGGAAGAGAGAGAGAGAGAGAGAGAGAGAGAGAGAGAGAGAGAGTGTGTTGTGTGAGTGAGGAAAAGAGTGAGGGAAAGGGAAGGAGCTCCCAAGCCCTCAAGGTTCTGATTTTTTCCAGCCATTCCCTAGCCCTCCTCTCAACCCATCCAACCTATAGGCCTAACCCAAATTGATCATGGTTCAGTCTATGTTTTAGTCTATTCAAATAATCAAGCCAAAGATTCATCATCCTACAAGCATTCATCATGACATCTACTCCCTTCTCAACCCCCTACTTTTCTAGATCTCTAGTAAACGTATGCTCTGTGACTTGTCGTACATCGGATCCTTTCACATCAGAAATTCCTAAGTGATCTAGTCTAGTTTTTCTTTACCTTTTTTACATAAGCATCATCACATCCGCCTTCTAGATGCATTGTCAGGACATATGCTCTGTGGTTTGCCAAAATCTCGGATCTTGCTACATCAGAAATCCACATGTGACTAGTCCCCATCATGACCACAACATCATCATCATCCCTTGAGATTATTTTACCACACTAAGTAGAGACCGTACATTTGTACGAGCAGAGAGAGGGTGCCTAACACCTTCCATCTTTATAACCGAGGTCCCTTACCCGGAATCCCGGATCGCAGATCAGGAGTCACTCTAAGGTAGGAGAGTCTTCGAATTTCCCCAACCTTACATATTCCGCGAGTTCTATCCGACTATGGGATTCTAAGATTTTTCAGCTAGTAGCGACTCCAATATTCAACATAATCACCCCCACCAAAACAATAACATTTAAAACCATCGTGGGCGCCGATTTTTCAGTATCTACAGTTATCAACAACATTTTTTCAACATAAATGAGCTCTTTTTTTAAATCATATGTTTGACCAAATAAAATTCTCTCAAGGAATTCTTTCATGCGCGCGCAACTTCCAATTTCAAAATATTTAAAATACAATTTGAGCCCCACTCTAAGGGCACTTGATCAACGGCTTAGATGAAACATCAAATGTCCATATATAAACCTATGTTCATCCTATCCACATAGTTCTTATTTGCAGGCCCATCCTATCCACATATATCTTATTTAGGGCATTAGTACAAAAATGAAGCATGTTCAAATCTCAGGTGAACCATACAATTGGAAGCAATGGTGGTTGACGGCCCACCATTAAAAACTTTATAGGGCCCACCAAAATGTACAAAAGGAAAACACAAATATCAGCTTGATCCAAAACTTTAGATCCCCGAGTAAGTTTTTAATTGTAGTATTCGATCACCATTGTTTCCTATGGTGTCGTCCACCCGAGAATTGAATCTACCTCATTTTTGTGCTCGTGCCCTAAAATAATCTGGAAAAATGAATAGATGGCACGGATAAAACACATGCATTAAGATGGACCACAAAGCTTTTTCCAGCACTGACGTCGTATAGAGGGGTCACTAACCAACATGAGACGGATGGATGCAAATCGGTTACTACCCCACCACGGACGGTCCTATCAGGGTCCATGGCCCACTGTGATGTATACTTTTTATCCACACCGTCCATCTATTTTGAAAGATCATTTTAGTGCATGAACCTACAACGGAGGTAGATTAGAGGCTCAAGTGGACCACACTACAGGAAGCAGTGGAAATTGAACTCTTACCGTTGACAACTTCCTAGGCCCATCAATTATGTTTATTTTCCATCCAACCTATTCAGAAGGTCGCATGGACCTGGATGAAGGGAAAACATAAATATCACCTTGATCCAAACCTTCTATAACCCCGAATAAATTTTCAACGGTAGGCTTTCAATCTCCACTGCTCCTGTGGTGTGGTCCACTTAAGCCTTCCATCTACCTCCTTTATAGGATCTTGTATTGAAATGATCTTTTAAAACTGATGGACGGCGTGGATAAAAAATATACGTCATGGTGGATCCCACAAAGTCCTTGACTGGACCGTCCGTCTCTAGCTAAGTGTCCGGTGGGGTAGTACCGAATCCACGTCTGGAGCGGATTACCTGTGGCCCGGCCTCACCCACGACGTTGCCTTTACCGTAGGCCCACCTTGATGTTATTATATATCTACACCGTCCACCTGTTTTTAAGACCATTTTAGAGGTAGATCCCAAATATAGAACATATCAAAATCTGACGTGGACCGTTCCTTAGGAAACCATGGAAACGGATTGGCTACCCCTGCTACCAGCCAATGGCTGATGATCGATGCTTTGTGCGGCCCACCATGATGTGTGTGTTTCATCCATGCCGTCCATTTATTTTTCTAGATCATTTTATGGTATGAGACCAAAATTTAGGTATATATAAATCTCAAGCTTGAGACCACATTATAGTAAATAGTGTTGAATGAGCGTTGACCATTAAAAAACTTTTGGGGCCCATAAAAGTTTTTGATCAAGCTGATGTTTGTTTTTTTCCCTTCATTTGGGTCTGCATGACCTAATAAACAGATTGGATGTCAAATAAACAGTAGTGGGCCTTGGGACGATTTTAATGGTGTATATCCAATCACTATTATTTTCCTGTGGTGTGGTCTAACTAAGATTTATATCCCTCTCATTTTTTACCTAAATCCCTAAAATGATCTCTAAAAATAGATTAACAGAATGGATGGAACACATATATCATGGTTGGGCTCATAGAGCACCGACCACCCGCCACCGGCCGGTGGCCGGGGAGTAGCCAATCCGTTTCCGGAAACCACAGTGACTAATCATTAAAAACTTCTAGTAGGCTACAAAAAGTTTTGGATCATCTTGAATTTTATTTATTTTATTTTAAAATCTACATGTAAACAGTTAGATGGAAAATATGCATTACCCAAACATTACAGTGGGCCCATGAAGTTTTTAATGATGCCACGTTAAATTACCACTATTTCTTATAATATGGTCCACTTAAGGCTTGGATATGCTTCATTTTTGGGTATTTACACTAAAATAATTTAAAAAATAAAAAATAAAAATAAAAAATTGAATGAACATGTAGATATATAGGATACATACATCAAAGTGTGCTATGGGGCTATAGGAAGGGCTTCATAATGTTGTGTGATGTGGCACTACCAATGTAGGAAAGGAAACCTTACTTCTTAAAGGTCCACGTGAGAAAATAAAAACAAAGAAAATTAATCATGATTTTTCTTCATTTCTTATGATTTTTGTGTTTACAAACAACAGAAAGATGATATCTTTAGCAACTCCATTTTCTTTCCCACCATTTCATTGAAACTAAATAGGATCTTAATGGAAAATATTTCAAAATAAATAAATGCAAATAAAGTATCAACTGTTGGGATTTGTGCTATGGAATCACACAAATATGGATTTACGATAGCAATCCAATAGCACCAAGCAAACACAAGAGAACACAAAGATTTAACGTGGAAAACCCTTTTGGGAAAAAACCACGGCACAAAGCGACAAAATTCCACTATGAAAATGGAAATTACAAAGAGAAAGGGCTTACCCGATTCGAACAATCTCGAATCTCACCCTTGCTACACCATTTAGAAACCCTAAAACCCTTTTACGAACCCTTGAAACTCCTTTAGAAAGCCTTAGCATGCCTGAAATGGCCCTATGGACTCCTATTTATAGATGGGGAAACCCCACTTACAGACCTCCCTAGAAACCCCGCCTCAAATTTACGCAGTTCATGCACAAACCGTGCACCGTCCGCGTAACCCTCGACTAGTCAAGCCTAGGCTTCGACTGGTCGAAGGACCCCTTCGACTAGTCGAGCCTGTCCCTCGACTGGTCAAGCGTCCCAGAATTCCTAAATACACCATTGTTGGACTTCGAGTCGAGCGGGCTTCGACCAGTCGAAGTGAGCTTCGACTAGTCGAGCCAGTTTCTCGACTAGTTGAGCAGCACGGTAAACAAGATTTAAGACATCTGTTTTACAATAATCTTTATAATGTCTTCAATCTTTAACCGTGTAGCTTCTTGACCTTTTCTTTTATCACTGCATCACATCATAGCTTCTCGTGCACACTCTATCTTCCTTTTACGCCATCGTCAAGCTCAGAGAAGTTGTATAAAACTTGAACTTCTCTACAGGAACGACCTTGGTGATCATGTCTTACAGATTCACGCTAGTGTGAATCATCTCCAGAGTTATGCCTCCTTCCTCAAGCACCTGTCGGATAACATGGACATCCAATTAATTGCTCCACCCGCTAGTACAAACGAGTAACCTAAAGTCGACTTCCGGAAATCCACACTGCTTACCTAATCTGAATCCACATACCTAACCAACTTTGTCTCTGTCTTCCCAAAAGTAAGATGTAGTCTTCTGTACCATCTTACCACTACCCAATATTGCTTGTCGGGGTATTTGCTCACAACACCGATAGCCTATGAAATAATCGGTCTAATACAAACCATGGCATGCGCTGCTAACCACATTCGAATAAGGCTCATGAGACATATCCTATTTTTTCTCATTTATTTTGAGACATGTCCTGAGGAAAACTTGAGGAGAGACGCGTAGGAAACGCTCTCTGGCTTTGTCTGGTCCATCACATCCTTGATCAATACATATACAAGGTATTCTACCTGTGATTATCAAAACCTACTCCTCTTTCAGTCTCAATGTCGAGAACAATCTTTGTAGCCCCCCGATTCTTCATCCTGAATGTCTCACTTAACTGAGTCTTCAGTACATTGATTTCAGGCATGTCAGAATTGACGATCTACATGTCATCAACATACAATTCCTGACTCACCATGAAGGAATTAAACCACTGCCTAGGCGATAGGTCGTACTACGACCTCCTCCAAACTCTTTTTCTCAGCCCCTTTAAACTTTGAATCGCTTTGGTTGCTTCATGTACATCTGTTCTTCCAATTTTCCTTGCAGAAGTGCAGACTCTACATCCATCATTTCCAGCTTAAGATCGCATTGGCCAACCAGCGTCAATCACGAATCTAATAAACACCTGCTATACCGTCTGCGCGAATATCTTTGAGAAGTCAATCCCTTCTTTTTAAGCATAACCATTCGCTACCAATCTCGCTTTGTATTTATGTTGTATCCTCATGAAGATCCACCTGCATCCAACTGCTTTCCTGCTCACTGGAAGCTCCACCAGCTCTCATGTATAGATCTGGTACAACGAGTCCATCACATCGCTTATAGTCATATTCCACTTCTCAACACCAGGCTCACCTAGAGCTATCTGAATAGAAGACAGATCCCATGCGATATTGGAGTCATCTATATACTTCGCCGATATCTTGCGATTATGTTATGTGATTCTTCTCACAGGTAGCTGCTCTACCTGCTCTGTATATCTGTCCGCATGTCTTACCTCCATGCCCTGCCCACTCATGTGGCCATGCCCAACATGCCACACAAGTGCAGAGGTGGAATCCGCTACAGCCACTACAGTTCCACCTGTTGAAGTGCTCCCGATCAACTTGTAAACATTATCGAATCGTTGCGCTTTCATGATTACCCGTGCCCCCTTAGATATTTTAAGAGCACCATCAATACCTGTGAACTTGCAGCCCTTTGCCTCAAGTACACAAAGAGAAATTATATTCTTCTTCATGTCAGGAACATGCATCACATTAGTCTAAGTATGCTTTGTCTTATTAAACATCTTGATGCGCATTGTATTAATAGTCACAACATTACAGGCAATGCCATTGCCCATAAACACCTGTCCACCATCACATTTCCTGTAGCTGGCGAACCAACTCAGATGCGAAGTCATGTGAAAAGATGCCCATGTGTCTAGAATCCACTCTTCCTTACGATCATCGTAAAATTGTCTAATCGTAAACACAGACAAAACATCACCATAACATCCACTCGATCCATCTGACGTGGCAACATTAACCTCCCTGTACGAAGCCTCAGATTCTTCTCTCTTAGATTTAAAATTTGTACAATCCTTCTTCACATGTCCTTCCATCCCACAATTCCAGCACTTTATCTTGCATTTGCCCTTGCCCTTATATTTGGATCTAGAACTTGAAGACCCCATACCTTATTTAGAATTCCTACCCCTTGTAAACAGTGCATCTGAAGATATCCCCTTGTCGCCGTTAAGCTTTCTCATAGCCTTCCCTTGAAGGGCTGAGATTACGGTGTCGACACTCAGGGTTTTATTCGTGGTGCACATTGTGTTCTTGAATGACTTATACGATGTCGGAAGAGAATTCAGCAACATAAATGCTTGTTCCTCATCTTTCATCACTTCCTTCATATCCAGCAATTTGTAAACCAATTTATTAAAGTTGCTGACGCGAGCCTTCAGATCTCCACGCTTCAAGTGTAGGTGATTTTCAGAGAATTTTTTCGCATAGACATCCTTTAACTTCGCCCATAACTTAGCCGCAGTTTTCTCCCTCATGACGTTGTAGAGAACCTCACCTATGAGACATAAACGGATCGATGATAAGGCCTTCTTATCAAGAGTATTCTAATCATCATCAATCATAATAGGCTTTCTCTCCTCAAGAGCACTATTTTCACCTTGCTTGATTAAGGAGTTGATCATCTTGATCTTCCATAACTCAAAGTTATTTTTCCCTGAGTACTTCTCATACCTAGTGCTTCCCATTGATGTTTATTGCTCAGATTCAGATTTGTGTCCCAACGATTGCTCTGATACCACTTGTTAGGATTTGTTCTGCAGAATCACACAGATATGGATCTAGGATAGCAATCCAATGGCACAAAGCAAACATAAGAGAACACAAAGATTTAACGTGGAAAACCCTTTTGGGAAAAAACCATGGCACAAAGCGACAGAATTCCACTATGAAAATAGAAATTACAAAGAGAAAGGACTTACCCGATTCGAACAACCTCGAATCTCACCCCTGTTATACCCTTTAGAAATCCTAAAACCCTTTTAGGAACCCTTGGAACCCCTTTAGAAAGCCTTAGCATGCCTGAGAATGGCCCTAGGGATTCCTATTTATAGATGGGGAACACCTTCTTAGAAACCGCTTCAAATTTACGCAGTCTGTGCACAAATTGAGTACCATCTTCGTAACCCTTGACTAATCGAGCCTGGGCTTCAATTGGTCGAAGGACCCCTTCGACTAGTCGAGCCTATCCTTTGACTGGTCGAGCGTCCCGAAATTCCTAAATACATTATTGCTAGACTTCGAGTCAAGATGGCTTCGACCAGTCGAAGTGACCTTCGACTGGTCGAGCCAGTCCCTCAACTGGTCCAGCAGCACGGTAAACAAGATTTAAGACATCTGTTTTACAACATCAACTCATTTAGGAATCACTACTTTTTTGTTGGCACATTGACATGTGTAGTAGCCAGAGGTTCCACAAATAAAGTAGATCAAGTTAAATTGTTTCTACATCTTCTTTTATTTTCCCTTCTTAGAATTAGGAGTTGTTGAGGCTTTTATTCTTAGTCACTCTTCTTTATAGGCTCTATGTTCTACTAAGTTTTCATCTTCAACTATTATTGGTTTTTCTTAAACCTCGTCGAGAGTACGCAAAATGCCATCCTCGTCTAGAAGGAATCTCATAGTGCTGACTTGTCTTCATAGTTATTATCATCAAATTATTGACCCTTGAGTACTTCGACGATTAACATCTTGGTATTCATCTCTATATTGCATAAAACATTACTACTTAGCCATAATCTAAAGTATTGATATTAATCGTCAACATTTCTTTGTGTTACAAAATTTTTTAAACAACAGAAGTGATGAATTCAACCTAGATGAGATATGAACATCCACATACTCAAATGAGCGATGTAGATCAATCAAGTTCTCTAAGGTAAGATAAATAAGATGCTTTTGCAATAATTTAATTGTATAACCTTCAACCCTCTATTATGAGTGCATGTATCATTTGGTGGAAGAAACGAGCTCCCACTTAAGGTTCCGTATAACCTTTTAATCAATAGGGTTAATTCTAATATTAAGTTTTCAATTTTTTAATAATAAGATAGGCATTGATCTAAACACATCAAGCCTAATTATAATACATATAATAACCTTATTATAAAAAGTAATAAAAAAAAATGTGCCAAGATGAATAATTTATCCGATAGAAGCCACCGATTAACACTGTTTGTGATGGGTCTGATTATCACCATTGATGGTGTATCATTTCATCAATCTTGATCACAGTAGATGATGGTTATGATCACTAGTGGGGCTGTAATACTTTGGATTTTTTTGTGCTCATGTATGTCCATGGGTGCTTAAGCACATGTACTTTCCCATTTGAAACCATGCCTTAAGAGAGTGACACTTGGATTTTGTGCCTCTTACACACACTTAGATCATCATCTACTTAATTAATCACCAAATCAACCATTGAAATAGTTACTCATCACCATATTAAGACATCCGGCCCTCCACTTCACTTTTAGACCGCCGATCATGGTTAAATAACTTCAAAATCATCACATTCGCTCATGTACCCATCCATCCATAAATCTAAACCGTCCATCTTATCTATCATCCCTATGTAAGCTTATCTAACCGTCGAGATCACAATGTAACCATCAAATGCCTACCTATACACACCATTTTGTTCATCTCGAGCTGACACATCATTTATACTTTATCTATCTTGAACTGCTGAATAAACTCTCCATGAACATATTAACCTATCCAACCGTTCAATGTCAAACCGGACCTATTCTTCATCTCAAATTTTAAAACTTCCAAGGGCCACCGTAATGTTTGAGTGATGTATATTTTCCATCCAAACTATTGACAAGGCCTCACAATTTTGGATGAAGATTAAAAAAACAAATATCAACACAATTCAAAACTTTTGTGGCCTACCAGAAGTTTTAAATGATTAGTCCCCAATGTTTCTTAAGGTACGGTCCACCTAAGATTTTGATTTATTCTGTACTTGGGATCATGCTCTAAAATGATATTAAAAATAGGTGGACAGTCGTGGATATAGAAATAGAATAACTTCAAGGTGGGCCATGGTAAAGGTAGCACCGTGGGTCCGCTCCAGACGCGGATTCGGTACTACCCTCACCAGGCACTCAGCTAGAGACGGACGGTCCATCAGGGACTGTGGGGTCCACCATACCACGATGCCCATCGATTTTAAATGATCATTTCAGGGCATGAGCCTAAAAAGGAGTTAGACGGAAGGCTTAAGTGGACCACACCACAGGAATAGGGAGGATTGAAAGCCTACCATTGAAATTTTATTAAGGGCCATGATAGAAGTTTTGGATCAAGGTGATATTTATGTTTTCCCTTCATCCAAGTCCATACGACCTTATGAATAGGTTGGATGGAAAATAAACATCACGGTGGGCTTAGGAAGTTTTCAACCGTAATAGTTCAATTCCCACTGCTTCCTGTAATGTGGTCCACTTGAGCCTCCAACCTACCTCCTATACTTATCCATTCCCTAAAATGATCTGTTAAAATAGATGGACGGTGTGGATAAAAAGTATATATCATAGTGGGCCCCGTGGACCCCTGACAGGACCGTCCGTGGTAGGGTAGTAACCGATTTGCATCCATCGGCCCACGTTGGTTAGGCCCCTCCATACGTCAGTGCTGGAAAAAGATTTGTGGGCCACTGTTGAAGCATTTGTTTTATCCTTGCAATCTATCCATTTTTTCGGCTCATTTTAGGGCATGAGCCCAAAAATCAGGTAGATTCAAATCTCAGGTGGACCACACCATAGGAAATAATAGAAAATAATGGTGATTAAATGCCACAAATAAAAACTTCTCTAGGGCCACTAAAGTTTATGATCAAGCTAATATTTGTGTTTTCCTTTTGTATAAGTCCTAATCATTTCTGTTGGCCCTAGAAAGTTTTTTCTACAGCAGTCCTTCAACCACCATTGCTTCCAATAATCTGGTCCACTTGAGATTTGAATATGCTTCATTTATGCACTAATGCCCTAAAACACATGAATTCGGATCCGCCGCTTGACACCGGAATTTTCATGCTTGTTGCGATGTAATTAGACCACATTATCATACAATGTATTTAATTCAGCAGTGCTGGCAACACCAATAATGATGACGTGGAGCAATAAAAATGCAGGGAATCAGGATTTTCTTACCAATGGTAAACAAAGGATCTGGACTCAAACACATATTATGGTGGGCCACATATCTTTTCCGGCACCAACCATTAGGCACTAGGATAAAAAATCGGCCCAATCCTCAACTTAAGTGGGCCTGTAAACAAGAACTACATGAATAGGATGAACATAAGTTTGTACGTGGATATTTGATATTTCATCTAAGCCGTTCAAATTGTATTCATCTTGAAATTGGTAGTTGCGCCCAAAAGAATTTCTTCAGAGAATTTTATTTTGTAATCTCAATTTTATTTTTAAAATAAACAAACATAATAAATATAATTTCATTTTCTACTCTTTCTGCGGATCCAAACAGTCTTTTTTTTTTTTTTCTTTTTTTCTCATTTCTGTTGTCTGGAAAATGGAGGAAGTTCGGGAGGGGATTTGGACATTTTGCAATTTCCTCTTTCTTCGTTAGAAGAATTCAACTACTACCCGAAAAATCCGATACGGATTTCCGTTACGAGTTTGAGCAAATATCGGTAGAAACTCTGTTTTTGCCGGACGGATTTAGTGAAAAAATTTCCAAATTTACCCTCTTCTTTTCAAGATATTTACACGTCTACCCATTTCAACCGCTTGTAATTGTTGGATTTTCCGAAGTTTTTTAAAAATATTTTCTAATAATCAGATCCGTTATTTTAGCAGGTAAGCTTCAGATGTTTTCCTTTCTTGACTATTTCTACGAGCAAGTGTTGTTGCTATTTTAGTATTAGAAAGTAGCCTCTATTCTGGTGTGTATTTACGGAATTGCCATTGTCGTGTTCTCATATAAAAAGGGAAGTTTCATCTTCTGCTTTTGTGAAGAGAAATGGCTGAGACAGGGCTACCGAAGATCCAGACGCAGAAGAAACAGAGCGGAATATGTGAAGATGACAGCGCTAAGCCCGTCAAAGCGCAGACGATCGATGAGCTGCATTCATTGCAGATGAAGAAATCGGCTCCGACTACGCCGAGTAAAGGAGGGCAAAGCAATTTCGCTACCACTCCTGATGAAAATCGGCAAAAGCAGCAGATGGAGTCGATCAGGTAATATACAGAAATAAAATAATAATATAAGTTTCTAAACTTAGGAAAACGGACAAAATCATAGAGAAAATTAGTAAAAGGTCACATTTATATGGAACTCAGGTGGGGCCCACAAGTGCTTTTATATTCCTTAGGGCCTGTTTGGCCTGGCAGATCCCATGGTATTAGGAGGGATGGGATCAATTTTATGCATGATGGTGTCAGTGGATTGTCTTAAGATCCATGGGATTGCTTATATCCCGGATTTTACCTTCCACTCCATCCAACTAAGGGATAGGATCAATTTTAAGGTAATGAACTAATGATGGTGAGGTCAGTAGATTGTCTTAAGATCCATGGGATTGTTCATATCTCAGGACAAGTTCACCGGATCTGTTTGGCTTGTCATGCCTATCCTGGGATATTGCCGATCCCATCCCTCCTAATGCCGTGGGATGTGCCTGGCCAAACAGGCCTTAGGGATGACTTTAGATGGTATGGCCCACTTGAGTTTAGTATAGGCCTGATTTTTGGGATATCTCCTAAATTAAAGGGACCTGTCAAATGTATGGTGTTGATGTTCGACGCACATCATGGTGGGCCCATGCAACTCTGCTTACCATTTCCCTGGAACTTCCCTTGAGGTAGAGATTTGTGGGGTCCACTATGATGTATGTCAAAAATCAACTTAATCAGTCAAACGCACCATTCAATGGTGAGACAAAGGATTAAAAATGAAGTCAATCAATGGCTTGAGTGAGCCACACAACATACAACAGTTGAGAGGGATTACTGTCCTGTTAAAATATTCATAATTATTTATTGGGCCCACCAAAGTGTGGATCACAAATCCAGCCCATCAATTGTGTGTGATCCAATTGGATGAGGTGTCAGACCAAGTTTCAACGGCATCCAAAACTAAGGTGGGACCCACCAAGTGATTTTATATATTTTATGCATGTATTCATATGGTTTTAGATGGGATGGCCCACCTGAGTTCCATATAGGCCTGATTTTTGTGATATCCCATAAAGTAAAGGAGACCCTTCAAATGCACGGTGTTGATGTTTGACATGCATCATGATGGGCCCACACAACTCCACCTCGCGGTACCAGTTCCCTTATATAATAATAATGGACGAACGGAAAAGCCCTTTTGGACGTTTCCCCGGTAGTTCAATCTTTGGACGCGGTTTGGCTAGAGATGCTGCCGTTGGCTGGTGGCTAGTGGTCGGTGCTATGTAGGCCCTACCATGATGTGTGTGATTTATCCATGTCGTTTATTCATTTTCCAAGATCATTTTGTGGCTTGATGGAAAAAATGAGGTAGATCTAAATCCAGGTGAACCACACCACAGGAAAACAGTAGTAATTGAATGTCCACCATTAAAAACATGTGAGGGCCTATTGTAATGTTTATTTGATATCCAACCTGTTGATTACGTCTTACAGACCTGGATGAGGGGAAAAAACAAATATGGGCTTGATCCAAAACTTCCATGGCCCTGAAAAAGATTTTAATGGTGTGGGTTCAATAAACACTGTTTCCTGTGATATGGTCCACTTGAGATTTGCCTCTATCTCATTTTTATGCTCATTTATAAAATTATCTAGAAAAATGGATCGATGGCATGGATGAAATACATACATCATGGTGGTGCCTCAAAGCACCAATGGTCACCAGCGAATTTGTTGAAAAAAGTTTTTTTTAATGATTTTTCTAAATTCAAATAATTTGGTAAATAAAAAAATTAATTGATTAATTAAAATTTTCAATGAAAATATAATTTTGATTTTAATTTAAAATATTTTTTTAAACTGCAATTCTATCAATTTCTTACTTCGAGTGTAAGCTCATAGGAGTAACTATGTCGAGGGAGTAATTGCTAGGAGGCTTTGTTGACGTGGCAAATTTTTTTGGGCCTATAATGATGTATATGTTATATCCACAACGGTCATCCATTTAGCCACGTCATTTTGTGGCATGAGCTAAAAAATGAAGTAGACCCAAAGCTCAAGTGGACCACACCACATAAAGTTAAAGAGACCATTGAAACTTTATTGGTCCCACACCATAATGTTTATTAGCCATCCAATCTCTTCATAAAGTCACACAGATTTGGATGAAGGGAAATACAAATACAAGCTTTATCTAAAACTTTTAATCCGAAAGAAGTTTTAAAGACCACCGTAACAAAACTAAATCAGAAAGATTTAAACGTGGATGATTCTGTTCCCACCTTTTTGTTTTTGGTGGCCCACTTGGGTTTTGGATCTGTCTGAAATTTAGCATACTATTCTAATATAGTCTTTAAAAACAGATGGGCGGAGTGGATTTGTCATAGACATCTCTTTGGGCCCCACACAGCCCGGGTTGTCCGAGGCACATTCCATCTGCTCTCGTTCGACACCGCCGGACAGTAATCCGTCCATCCTACTGTGATGTATCTGTTTATCCACGCCGTCCATCCATTTTCTCAGATTATTTTAAAGTATGGACACAAAAATGAGACTGATCCAACGCTCAAGTGGACCACACCTTGCATAACTTGCATTTAATTCAACCCAAGCTCACTATTTCGTGTGGTCCACTTGAGAGTTAGATCTATCTCATCTTTTGGCACATACCTTAAAATGATATGAGAAAATGGATGAACGGCGTGGATAAACAGATACGTCACGGTGGAATCCACATGAAATCATATATGAACGGAATACTCTGTCACTGCCACCGTTTCATTAAAAACGCGTTTTTATCTTTTTATTACTTAGTGATATTTACTAACTTGCCCTCTCGTATTCTTGCTTTTATTGGCAATGTTCGGTAATTAACTGTAGTTTGATGGCGTCTTCTGTAGTGCTTCTTTGGCATCTCTGACGAGAGAGACGGGTCCGAAAGTCGTGAAGGGAGACCCGTCCGCAAGGAAGTCCGAAACGCCCAGGGCCGCGCACGCTAGCAACAACCACCCTTTCACTCCCACTTTCGCCGTCAGCGACAGCTCCCTCAAGTTCACTCACATCCTCTATAACCTTTCCCCCGCTGGTAAATATTCTCGCGCACACCCCCTCTAAACTGCGCCGTAGGTTTTCTAATCAGACTACACGTGGAGAGAAAAAAGTGCGAGGGGTTGTCAAATGACCCGAGGGCCCCCGAGGACTCGCGGTGTTTTTAGCATTCACCAAAGATGGGCGAGGCTATTTTGGTCATTAGATAGATTTAGAGTCGTCTGTATGCTATCAGCAGTCGGCATGGCTTTTATCTCGTGATAAATTGAGGGAAGGTAAATAGAAAATACCAGGAATTTGTCGGTCATTTCAAATTATCACGATATATTGAGTTGGAAAACGCGGGGGAAACGGCCTAGCGTGCATGAAATCCACCCCGTCCATCACGCACATCACCACTCTTTTAGTCTTGATCCCAAATTTCAGACTGATTCAACACTCAGGTAGGCCACTCTATAAAATTACACCTGGTAACTCTAAAACAAAATATTTAAATTTCAATGTAATTCATTTAATCTCGTTCAAACCCAAGTACGTCGTTTACTTCCTATTTATTTACCTCTAATTCCACCCATTCACTTCCATTTAGAATCTCTCAGGCCAGCTAAATGATTAGTAACATGAAATAACACATACATCATGGTGGGCCCATGGGTTTTGCCACCCACTACAAGCTCTTAGAAAAGTGGCACACGTGTGCAACAGCTAGTCATTCATTAACTTGCAAGTGTAGCCACACCCTTGGACCCATTAGTATAGGGTTTGTTAGTTGTTATTAAAAGCACCTCAATTTTATTGGCGGGTGAGATTACATGATCATACCTTAAAATTCGAGTATAGAGTATGCACCTTCAAACCTAAGTTTTGAGTCACAACTCATATACTACATGTACTTAACCCATTCTATTATATGATTATTTAGAGATAAAAGTAATGTTTATTTTATATTCTAATTAGGTTCATTTACAATCGTTCATACAAAATGATTTAAGCATTAACATTTGGCTATTTTCAACATCCATTAACATTCAATCAGCATAAATTAGGTATCATTCATCAGTCAATACAGCTTACTAATGAATACTTACTATAGACTTAGAACAATTCAATTAAATAAAACTAATCAAATACTTAAAATCCTATAACTAATAACATAATTCATTATATATAAATCAGACCATTCTAACAAGTAAATTTTCAATTAAATAATTAGAAACGGTCCAAATGCGGTCAGTCCCTCTTCTGATGGGCACATCCATGTCTCACACGTGTCGTGCACCAGTTCAGGCATAATTTTTTGTTCCTATGTCAACTCATCAACTAATTGCTCATCTGTATGATTTTTTCATCAATTAAAATATAAGTCGATCAGGCTTAGTGAGAAAATCCAGTATGGTTCATGTTTATTGAAATTAAGATATAATAAACTAATTGCTCATCTGTATGATTTTTTCATCAATTAAAATGTAAGTTGGCCAGACTTAGTGAGAAAATCTAACATGGCTCATACTTACTGAAATTAAGATATAGAAACAGAGTATTCACAATGATATGAATGCAAACGATGTATTAATGCATGAGATGGGATGATCGTCCATCTGCTTAAGTTGTAAATCGTCAACGCACATCCACCCATTGGGTAGGCTTCCATCTTCTGGTAAACTTGAGCATAGCACGCATCTGGTAACGATCTACCAGGATTGACAATGCAATATGTTTGTATGATGGATGATGTATGGATACATAATTTTTATAACTACCATAAATATTAGCCTTGATCAGAATATTCATATGTGAATTCAGCGTGCAATTATCATAATTCATGCAATTTGACACAATTTAGAATATGATTTAACAGAACATATATTCACTGTAGTTAAATCAACAACATCATAACAAAACACCAAACAATACATCAATCAATCAAACCATTACAAACAATCTATTTTAATTCCAATGATAATGAGACATGATGAAATTACTCACCTGTGTCCAATAATGAAGATTTTACAAGAGAGTCTGATTGATTTGTATCCAGAAATCTTAGTAATTTATATCCACAATATTATTATTAATCTGATTATTTCACAGTGGATACCACTTTAAATAAAAACACCATTGGTGATCTGACCATCTACATGTCTCAAGATGATAAAGGATTATAATTATTTTATATTTAGATTCATAAATTGAATGACAATGGATTTGATCGGATTAGTGTAGTCCATCAATTTTGATTAATTAGATTAGATAATTCAAAATTTTGATATATTTTGATCCCAATGATTGTTCAGACCAATTTAACCCGACTAATCTCACAAATTCAAGAGTTTCAACATAATTGGAAATTGGTTTTAGATCAATCATACTACTCCTAAGGTCTTAGCATATTTTGCCTCTACAAATTGGATGAACAGTATTGATTTAATCACACATATGTAATGGCCCATCTCGACATTGTACGCCATGTGATGCCAACACTTGTGCATAAATTTAAGTTTTATTTATAATATCCTCTAAATCTAATAACACAATAGTTGTATGATCGATCCGACCCATACAATATTTCATTCAAATAGGCTTTATCTTAATTATCAAGATTAATAAAAACTCAATCTATCTTAAAACCATAGATTAAATAATTTATTATTATCTGAAGAAATTTTCTATATATGCATTAAAATGTACATGAAAAAATACTTCTTATTCAGGCATGTGCGATTGGTGTAAAGATAATCCAAACCGCCTATTGCATTGCTCTAGCTAAATATTGCATTAAAAATATTAAAATCACAAATGTACTAACCTGAAATTACTTCTTCACAAATACACACTCTCTTTTAGGTGTACATAGAGTATCTTTTGATTTTAGTTATACTTAGATTAAAATACTGCTTGTTACTCTTTTCCTTAAAAGCAAGAGCCTATTAGAAAGTTGAGAGATACATAAGGTGAGTTACAGGGATAGAAGAGAGAAATATTATGAATATATAAGATAAGAAGTTTAGATTAGATATGCAACTAAAGATAAGATTTTGAATAAGAGGAAAAAATGATATACAAAATCTCTGTAAATTTCGAATTTAAAATAATAATTTTTTTATTATTACAAACAATAGGCATAACACATATAGATTGTGCACCACTAGTGTTGCTGGGCTATTGTGGGCCGGTGGTTCCCAGTTGGTGTATGCATCTGAATTTCTCCATCCGAGATGAAAATGAGCAGGAAGAATTGATGGACGGCATGGATATGCAACGCATACATCAAAGTGGGCATTACGGTCAAGGCAACACCCAATACTGGGCCCATGGTGATGTATGTTCATTACATCCATGCCATCCATCCATTTTGAAATCTCATTTTAGGGCATGATCTTAGAAAATGAAGCAGATCTAAATCTCAGGTGGACCACACCACTAAAAAGTGGTGATTGGATACCCACTATTACAAACTTCCTGGGACCCATAGGAATGTTTATTTGCCATCCAACCCGTTGGTTGTTGATAAGGTCACAAAGACCTCAACGAAGGGATAACACAAATATCAGCTTGATCCAAAACTTCTATAGCCCATGATAAGTTTTCAATGGTCAATCAATTTTGTGGCTCACAACAAAAAATTTTAATGGTCAATCACCTCTTTTTCATGTGGTATGGTCCACCTGAGATTTGGATCTGCTTCATTTTTTGACCTTAATGTAAGGAACATATTTCAGGGTGGCCCCCACCGTTATGGATCCACCGAAGTGATTCCTAATCCGCTCTCTCTAAGATGCATGCCGTTTGGCTACTGGCTAGCAGCAGGTGGTTGGTATCAAAGTTCTGCAGGGCTCACTGTAATATATATTTGTCATCCACCAAAGACTTTGATCAGCCTCAATTTTAGGCTCATGCCCTAAAATGAGCGGACACAATGGATGGATGGCATGGATAAAATACGCACATCATGGTGGGCCGTAGAGCTTTGACACCAGCTAGCTGGATGGTGTTGGGTCTGCATCCCTAGATGCTGGATGTTTTTTTTGGCCTTTTATTTTCCTTTCTCATAGGGCGAGATCTACTGAGGTGAATGGATTCCTGTCTGTGGGATTCATCATGACGTGGTTGTCTTAAATCTATGTAACAGATCCAGCTATTAAAAGTATCATACCACTAGAGTTGGGCACCAGACGACTTGACTCATCCGATTCGTTCAAACTCGACTAGATTCGAACCGAATGGGTGAGTTTGAACTGAGTAGGCTTCACCCAATTCAAACTTAAACTGAGTCGAATTTGAGTTATGCAGTAACTCGAGCCGGCTCAACCCAAAACTCAATCCGTTTAGACCTGACTTGACTTGGATTTGGGTATATATATAATAAAAAAAATCATATTTTCTAAGTATATCTAACCCTATACACAAACCCTGAACCCACCTCGACCCGATCCCAATCTCTCTCCCTCCCTCATCCTCCTCTTCCATGCCTAGCAACCACCCACCACCATCACCACCCTCCTCTCTCTCTCTCTCTCTCTCTCTCTCTCTCTCAATCCGAATCAGTGCCAACTTGAATCGACTCGGTACTTTTGACCTGATTGGACTCAATCCGGATTAGTCCGTGCCAGACCTGGACTACAATCGATCAAGCATGCTGGACTCGGTACCAAGTCAAGTCAACTTTAGGTCATGCCTATTTCAAAACCGTATCGAGTCAGGTCAGCCCTAACTTGGTCTAACTCGACTCAATGCCCAACCATACATACCACATGAACAAGTGGTGATTGACTACCCTCCATTAAAAACTTCTTGGGAGCTAGTAGAACTTTTATTTTCCATCCAACCTGTTGATAAGGTCGCCAAGGCCTGGATGAAGGGACCAAATAAATATCAGCTTCATTTAAAACATTTGTGCCCCACAAGAAGTTTTTAATATTCGATAACCACTGTTTCCTCTGGTGTGGTCCACCTAAGATGTGTATCTTCTTCATTTTTGATACCATAACCTAAAACGATCTTTCCAAACGGATGGACCGCGTGGATTTAAGTATAATACATCCAGATGGGCCCTACAGTGAGTAATCCACTCACCTCAGTGGATCCGGGCATCCGCACCCTTATTCAGTAAAAAATCCAATGGGGTCCGTTTGGCAGAGCTATACGAGCAAGCTATAAAGTTTGAGCATGGCTCATTTGTTGCATCGAGCGGAGCACTAGCGACGCTCTCGGGAGCAAAGACGGGTCGATGTCCAAGAGACAAACGCGTCGTCAAGGACGAAACCACCGAAAAAGAGCTTTGGTGGGGAAAGTAAGTCGTCCACATCTCTCTCTATCTTTTTATTTTCCTCCCTTAATTTCATGCCATCATCCAAACCTTCCTTTTTCTGGGAATTTCATTGCTTCTGTTTTATAGGGGCTCACCTAATATTGAAATGGACGAGCACACGTTTATGGTGAACAGAGAAAGAGCCGTTGATTACTTATGTTCCTTGGACAAGGTATGGTACGGTCTGTGTTCTTTATTTTACAGGGATTGCATGTGCCCGGGGCTGACAAATCTACTCCGTCCATCTGTTTTTAAAGACACAATAAGATATGATTTTTAAAATCAGTAAGATATAACACTCAGGTAGGCCACCACAAATGAAACAGTGGGAATGGAAATGTCTACCAGTGAAACCTTCTTGGAGCTGACCATGATGTTTATATGCCATCCAAACCGTTCATATGGTTATTACCACTCAGATGAACTGTGGAAATAAATATCATCATGATACAAAACTTCCGTCAGCCCCGGTGTTCAATCCCCACTGTTTCATGTGGTATGGCCCACATGAGTTTTGGGTGTGCCTGATTTTTACATTTCTATTCTATTATGGTCTTTAAAAATAGTTGGACGGAGTGGATTTGTCACAGACATCTCTGTAGGCCCCACACAGGTATATCTATGTGCCTGTGGGGCGCACGCAATCTGCTCTCCGTTTACTTCTTGGGATTTATTATCATTGATTACATTCCTTTGAGGCTTTTTCCATTGTCTTTTATTAGGGATTTTTCTTTTTTTAAAAAAAATTAATGTCATTCATGAGCCATGTTCAAGTACAAAGTCTTCCCTGGTGTGAGTCTTTGTTGTGGGCCCACGGTGGACTGCCTATCATCAGCAATGAATATTTTTATGGGACACGGTTTGGCTAGTGACCTGAACACCAGCCAGCTAGCTGGTGTCAAATCTCTGTGGGCCTTGCCATGATGTATGTGTTTTATCCACGCCATTCATCCATTTTTCCATATCATTTTAGGGCACGAATAAAAAAATGAGGTAGATCCAAATCTTAGGTGTACCACACCACCAGAAATAGTGGGCATTGAATGCTTGTTGTTGAAAACTTTTTAGCGTCACAAAAGTTTTGGATGAAGCTCGTATTTGTGTATTCCTTTCATCTAGGTCTGGGTGACCTTATCAACAGGTTGGATGGCCAAAAAACATTATAGTAGGCCCTAGGAAGTTTTTAATGATGGATGTTCAATTAACATTGTTTTCTGATGTGGTTCACCTGACATGTGGACCTGCCTCATTTTCTGGGCTTATGCCTTAAAATGAGCTGGTAAAATGGATGGATGGTGTGGATAAAACACATACATTGTGGCGGACCCACAGAGCTTTGACACCATTAGTTGGCTGGTGTTGGGGTCACCAACCAAACTGTGTCCATTTTTTCGTTCGCCAGAAGTCCATGATCAAGTACAATCTTCTCCTAATTTGAGATTTTGTAAAGTCTTAGTGGACCACCTATCATCATTCATCAATAATGACTATTTCTAGGTCTCAGCCCACAGCCTTGTGGAAGAAAGGGTGTATTTCAAAGTTGTGGACTTTGGACCCAGATTAGCTATGAGAGGAAAAGAAAAGAAAATGAATGTTTGGGTGTGGGACCCAAGTGGACCACCTATTCTAACCCTATTCTATTTAGTCCAAGTATGAATTCTTCTCATGACATAAGGAAAAAAAATTAGAAAATGATTATTTGGGCGGGACCCAAGTGGACCACCTATTGTATTTAGTCCAAGTATGAATTCTTCTCATTGCATGAGGAAAAGAATAGAAAATGATTTTTTGGGTGGGACCCAAGTGGACCACCTATTCTATTTAGTCCAAGGATGAATTCTTCTCATGGCAAGAGTTTTTGCATGTGGCTGGGTGCATCACCTATCATCAACAGCGACAGTTTTCTTCTGTCGCAAGTGGACCACCTATTCTATTTAGTTCACTTCTGGTCTATCTTCATCTTTGCTTTGCATTTCATGATTACAAATTTATTATATTTACCCAAATGGCATTATTGGCATTAATATCCATTGGTAGTCTACCATACCACCAATTCAATGCCCCTCTCCTGCACTAAGAATTGTAAAATTTGTGGGACCCACGTGCATTGGTGGCCCCCCAACTGAAAATGGATGGATACAATCATTCCAAATGTGTTTCCAGCTGGTAAAAGTTGGATCCTATCATTTCTAGATGGGAACAAAGAAACACTTGAATTTGTGGTCTATTGCACTAAGAAATGGAACCTCCATGTATCCTTTTTATATACAGGAATTGTAATTCATGTATATATAGTGATAAGGAAAGACTTCAAGTCCCTACATTGTGTGAGACGTGGAGGAAAGCACATGAATTCTACTTACTACTCTACTTTTCTTTCCCTACTCATCTTCTAGCTCTCCTACTCATCTACTTCTACTTCTCCTGCTCCTCTATTTCTACTTATCCTTCTTCCTCTTGGACTCTACTTCTTCCTATTGTAAAGATGTATAGATAAATGCATTGAGCAAAAGGATCATATGGGATCACATGTTGAAGTGTGAATGCCTCTCATCTCTCTCCCTGGTTTATGAATTTCTTCATGGTATTATAGTTTTGATAACCCAACTCAACACCACACCTTAGGTAACTCTGAATGAGTCGACTCAGTTCAAGGAGTTGACTCGGTTCGGAGTTACTGTGTTCATCACATCCCCTAAAACCTTTCATTTGTTTTCTCTTAATTTCTCCACACAATCCCCATCTCCAATATCTCTAAAAAAAAAAAAAACTTTTTTCTATTTTATTTTTTCTCTTCTCCAGTGCTTTGTAGGTATACATACTTCCATGCCCTTCGGTTTTAGTGTTCTACAAGAATTCTTTGATTAATTTAAAGTCTTAAAAGTTGAAAATCTTCTCACTAAAGACCTGTCAGTCAAACTTTTATAGGATGACAAAGGTGAGACAATGTCGAATTCATTACTCACGTCATAAAAAGAACGTGATCTTTTCCTGTGTTCAAGTTGAAATTTTCTCATTGAAGACCTGCCGGCCGAACTCAAATAGGATGACAATGGCAAGTCGGTATCGAATTTATTACTCACGTCATGGAAAGAACATGATCTTCTTCTTTGCAACGGATTGTTGATATCTTCACTAAGCCTCTTGCAAAGTTGTTTTCGAAGGATTAGGTGCCAAGTAGAGTGTGTTGTCACGACTATCCTCCAGCTTGAGGGTGAGTGATAAGGAAAGACTTCAAGTCCCCATATGTGTGAGACTTGTGGAGGAAGTCGCATGAACTCTACTTCTACTCTATTTCTACTTCTCCTACTCCTCTACTTCTACTTTTCCTACTCCTACTTCTCATACTCTACTTCTATTTCTCTACTTCTGCTCCTACTCCCTCATGGACTCTACTTCTTCCTATTGTAAAAATCTATAAATAAATGCACTGAGCAAGAGGGATCACATGTTGAAGTGTGAACACCTCTCATCTCTCTCTCTGGTTTATGAATTTCTTCATGTAGCACATGATAAGCGACCCTTTTGATTACGCGCTATTATTTTTATGAAGCTTGACTTCTACTGTTGTCATGATCATATTGATACATATCACTTTCAATTAGAAGGATGCCAGCAATATTATAGTGGAGAGATACCTCTCTTTCATTTCCAAACAACACCTCCAAGGAATTTTAGGTTCTTCTACAAGAGGCTTTGAATCGATTTCATGAATTTTAGGATCCTCCAGAAAAGACCCTGAATGTGTTTCATGAATTTTAGGATCTTCTACAAGAGGCCTTGAATCGATTTCATTTTTTACTGCAGGGACCCACGTTATCCAAGATCCAGACTCTTGCTTTGTTGGGCTATGCCCCCAAATTCTTCTAAATTGGGAGCCTACATAAACATTTTGTAAGAGAAATAAAACAACATTTGGAAGAGATTCGTGGTATGGTTCATCCATGTTAGGATGCAACAGGCTAGTGTTCTGGATTACTGAACCATGTTCACATCACTTGTAATGGAAATCCTGATTATGTTGTGTCCAGCCTTCAATCGAGATCCGATAGTTCATCTACATTTTAGTGTCTGAAATTGTTCCAGTACAATAGAGATACTCTGATGCTACCCAAATTTCATGCAGTACAATTGTCATAGTGGCATTCCTCATGTCTTATCTTATATTTCTTGAAACTAATCTCAAATGGATCCTTGATGTGATTTTGAATTCACAGGTGTTTGTGAATGATCAATTTCTGAACTGGGATCTAGAGAATCGAATCAAAGTCCGGATCGTCTCTGCCAGAGCTTACCATTCCTTGTTCATGTACAACATGTAAGTATTAGAATGGAATCATCTACCCCACTTCTTCAATGGCCCACAAGTGCAAGATAAGTCTTCTTAACTTTAGTGGTCATTTGGATGCTTGTAAATGGGCCAAGTTGTAACTGTGTTGGGATGACCTTTTTTGTCTGTAAATCATTTACAGGTTATAAATGAAATCATTTATAGGCTGTAAATGATTTACAACATTTACCCCCATCTCATTCATAGGCAAAAAGTCTAGATTTCATTTAAAGGCTCTCCATTTATAGCCTAACGACTTTAAATGGAAAGATTGGCTCTTCATTTGAAGGACTTAAAATAATTTACAGGCTATCCAAACACAGATAATCATTTTCAGCTTAAAGCCAAACAGAATAGGTTGTAAATGATTTACACATGTAAATCATTTACAACTTAAACCATTTACAAGCATCCAAACGACCTCTTATCTTTATGCTAGTGTATATATATATATTTTTTCATTACTGATGAAGAAACAGTAAGTATATGATATGTTTGAAAGATGACAAATATGGTATGGTTAATGGTATAGTAGAGTAAACAGTCGATAACCGCGTGGGTGGCAGGTGCATCCGGCCCACACCTAAAGAGCTGGAGGAATTCGGTACTCCGGACTTCACAATATACAATGCTGGGCAGTTCCCGTGCAACCGTTACACCCATTACATGACATCATCCACTAGCATAGACTTCAACCTTGATAGAAGGGAAATGGTGATTCTCGGAACCCAATATGCTGGGGAGATGAAGAAGGGTCTGTTCGGCCTAATGCACTACCTCATGCCTAAGAGAGAGATCCTCTCTTTACATTCCGGCTGTAATATGGGGAAAAATGGCGACGTTGCCCTCTTCTTTGGATTATCAGGTATTGTTGAATTGTTGCAACATGAAACCATGGCCTGCCATCTGATACGCTATCTTCTTTGCCCTTATGTCTTGTTACTTTATTTTGATAATCTTGGTTCTTTTATTTTTTATTTTTAATAACATTGGTGGTTGATTAGTTTGCTTTGATCTTGATTTTAGGCACTGGGAAGACTACTCTTTCGACTGATCACAATCGGCTTCTGATTGGAGATGATGAGCATTGTTGGAGTGATAATGGTGTTTCAAACATTGAGGGAGGTTGTTATGCAAAGTGCATTGATCTTTCAAGGGAGAAAGAGCCTGATATCTGGAATGCAATCAAGTTCGGGACTGGTATTACTCTGATCTAGTTATTTAATTTTTCTGTTAGTTGTGTTTGGGTGCGCAACCAATGAGAAATTACAGTTTGGTTATTTCCAACTAAATAGATGAATAATGCAATTCAATTCAATAGCGCATACAAAGGCACCATTTCTACTTTTGTGTATGTTTTCTAATGATTGGTATATGCTGGCAGTGCTGGAAAACGTTGTGTTTGATGAACACACTCGAGAGGTGGATTATACAGATAAATCTGTTACAGGTATACACATCTGAAGGCTTCTCTAATTTTGGTGATTGCATATTGCTATGACAATTTAGTACAGCTTTGATTGGGAAAGTAGGCCGATATAGGAAATAAATTGGACCAATGAAACTAAGGGCAATCATGGTTTTTAAGATTTGGACGAGTCCGATACGACTCGTCCAAGCAATTTGGATTTTGTACTACCTGATCCCATTTGGTACCATGTGTCACCTCCCGAGTCACCCCTGATTGGGGCCTGACTTGTGTGAGTTTCGATTATAACTTAAGATTGAACGAGTAGATCCGAGTGTTTGAATCTAAAACCATGAGGGCATTTTCTTTCAATACTTGTGAGTTGTAGCAAGAAATTACTTCTCTATTTCAGCAATTTTAGTTAAAATTTGAGTGAATTTATGTAATCATTCATTTAATTTTCAATGTTAACAATTTGTTGAACTGTCTAATTTTTATCGAACACTTCTTACTAAACATGGATTGGATGAATACGATCCTGAATACGATCCCCTGATGGAAAGGTGTTAGATAATGGCTCCATATGTACTGTCAATGGTTTAAACAAACAATGTTGCATTGATCCCTAATCCCATCACTTCCAGTTTCAATTCTTATATAATTTTTAAAATAATGAATTTGTATTGTCGGTGTTCTTGCAGAGAATACTCGTGCTTCTTATCCGATCGAGTACATCCCCAATGCGAAGATACCATGTGTTGGCCCACACCCGAAGAATATCATCCTTCTTGCTTGTGATGCGTTTGGCGTACTCCCTCCTGTGAGCAAGCTGAGTCTAGCACAAACCATGTACCACTTCATCAGTGGCTACACCGCATTGGTACACATTGCATACTCAATTCTACTTCAATTCCATCTGTCTAATGAAAATGGTTGTTGAACGCCTATGGCTCATTTTAGTAGGAGACCCCATGTAGCACTTTAGTGACACCGTGTTCTATGTTAAATAGGTTGCAGGGACGGAAGAAGGCATAAAGGAGCCTCAGGCTACCTTCTCAGCCTGCTTTGGGGCCGCATTTATAATGCTGCACCCCACCAAGTATGCAGCCATGCTAGCTGAGAAGATGAACAAGCACGGTGCCACGGGATGGCTCGTCAATACCGGCTGGTCTGGCGGAAGGTATAGATCAAAACCATATTTTAAACACTTGACTTGATTCAATGTCTAGCTGGGTCGGGTTGACTCAACGACTCGAACGAGCCTCAAGTAGACTCGGCTGAGTTACTAGGATTTAGAACTATGATCATATGCATTACATTTTGTGGATGATTGTGAGCTATGGTTATACATTGAACTATGGTTGTGAGACAATCTTTATAGCTTTTTTGATTGCAATCATTTTGATTAGTTGATAGCCATCTGATCAAAGATCAGACAGCTATGAATGGGATCACACCAATAGAAACTTCTCTCACTCATGAACATTGATTTGTATGAACTTTTGCAGCTACGGCTCAGGCAGCCGCATTAAGTTGATGTACACTCGCAAAATCATCGATGCTATACACTCTGGCAACCTTCTGAATGCAAAGTACAAAAAGACGGAAGTGTTCGGGCTCGAAATCCCATCAGAAGTCGAAGGCGTTTCTTCAGATATTCTAGATCCAATGAACATGGTGAGTCATCCCAATCCCTGTAGTCCATGGGGCCCAGCATTGCTGGAAAACAATGCGAATCAGTCATTTGGGTGCCTGTAAATCCTTGAGTTGTAAAGGAATTGTAGGTAATCAGATTACAGGAGTTGTTCGGATACCTGCATTTCCCTGTAAAGGCTTTATAGGTTGTAAACACACTATAATTTAAAACCTGACAAAAAGCCATGTTTAAGATTACAGGTGAAGTCTTTACAGCTAAAAAAATATTATACATAATAGAACACAATAGTTGATATACACTCATGATATGTGGGGCCCACCTAATGTATACAGTTCATCCAATCTATTCATCATATGCTTCCCTTGACGTTCTCCTATGACCCCAAAAAATGACTTGATTGATCATCAAAGCATGGGGCATCAACCATTAAAAAATTTCAGATTGCATTTGGGACCCACTATGATAAGTGGAGGACATCCAATCCATCTAGTGTGTGCATGCTTTGATGCTATCCTAGGGCCCCTAGAAAAATCAAGTCCCTTTTTTGTGATTTGCTAGTTTTTTGTAGGATTTACCGCCCTAAGCTCTACATGGTGTGAATACCTACTTTATAAATTATAAATACTTTCCAAGTTAGCCAAAGTAAATAGATTACGACTTAAAAGCCAAACAGAATAACATGTAAACACTTCATACTTAAAATTCTTTTCAGGTGTTAAGTGTTTATAGCTTAACTTTACAAGCATCCAAACAATCCCTTAAATTGCTTATCTGATAAAACATTTGATTGGTTTTTGGTGTGGGCAGTGGTCGGACAAGAAGGCGTATAAGGACACACTCTTGAAGCTGGCGGGTCTGTTCAAGAAGAACTTTGAAGGTTTTCTGGATTATAAGATCGGCAAGGACAACAAACTGACGGAGGAGATTCTCGCAGCGGGGCCCATATTCTAATTAAATCAAGTGGAGGAGGAAATAAGAGATTTTTGTGAGATTTTGAATTTTGAAGAAGGTTATAAAAGAAATAAGACATTGGAATAAGAAGAGTTTATGTTTTTAACTATAGCTTGCATTATTTGTACCCTTTCTCTCTACATTCAACTTTAATTTTATATGAAAATGATCTTCTTGGACTTGTCTCCTCTTGTATTTTGGTTAGGTTGTAATTTTTATTCTGAGTCATTCATCTTCAATGGCCCACCTCTGGTGGGGTCCTCCAGATGGATGGTTTGGATTAGACTACCTTGATTAAAACTATGGCAGTCTTGTTGCTTCTATGTAATTAGTTAGGATGAAGGCAGCTGATTCGGCCACCTAATTCCATTAAAGGAGTGGTTCTTTACCTGTCTTATCTATGGTGGGCCCATCAGATGAATGGTTTAGGGATAGCCACATGTTGGCGCCAGTTATTATGCCTCATCTCTTATTAAAACTGCTACATAATTAGTTTGAATAAGGGTAGCTGATTTGACTGCCTAATCCTACTTAACAACAAGAAATCTAGAGTGGGCCTACACCTCACTCACCTTTTGTGGAGGCCATCAATTGAATGGTTTGGATAGCTTCCCCTTCGTACCTGTTGTTGTGCCTCATCTCTGATCAAACGGCTATTTAAATAGTTTGAATAAGGGTGGCTGATTTAGCTACTTAATCCTCTTAACAACAAGAAATCTAGAGAGGACCCAAACCTTGATCAGCCTGCCAGATGGACGGTTTATATAGCCCCATCCTTATGCCAGTTGTGATCACAACCGCTACGTTATTAGTTTGGATAAGCAGGGCTGATTTGGATGCCTAATCCCACTTAACAACAAGAAATGTAGGGTGGACCTAAACCTCTCTCGCCTATGGTGGGGCCCACCAGATGGATGGTTAGGATGATTTGGCCCACTAATTCCTCTTAACAACAAGAATGTAGAGTGGGTCTCGACCTGGCTCACTTATGGTGGAGCCCACTAGATGGATGGTTAGGATATGTTCTGTGCCTCACCTCTGATTATGGGAACGGTTTAGATGAGGCCCTGGTAACAGCTTAGTGGGTGAAGCCCTAACCGCACAGGGCCCACCTTGATGTATTTATTATATATCTACGTTGGTTTTTTTTTTTTTTTTGGTAGTTCATTTTAGGGCATGGTCACATAAATGAAGCAGATTCAAATATCAAGTAGGCCACACTACAAGAAAAAGTGGTCATTGAATGCCCACCATTAAAACTTTCCTAAGGCCTACTATAATGTTTATTTGCCATCCAATCCATTGATTAGATCACACAGACCTGGATCAAGGGAAAACACAAATATCAGCTTGATCCGAAACGTTTTGTAACCCCCCATAAAATTTTAATTGTGGGGATTTGATCTTTTATTATGTGGTCCACTTAATATTTGGATCTGCTCACCCTAAAATAAGCTGGAAAAACTATGGACGATGTGGATATACAACACATGCATCAAGGTGGGCCCCACGATCAGGGCTTCACCCAATAAGCTGTTACCTGGGCATCACCTAATCCACTCCCTCTGATTACAACTATGTGAATTAAGGGTGAGTCTCAACTTGACTCATTGGGGGGGGGCCCACCTAATGGAAGGTTCGGATAGCTAGAACCTGGTGCCAATTATGCCTCATCTCTGATTACAATGTCTTCTTAACAGGCTAATATCACTCAACAACAAGAATCTAGAGTGGGCTACTTCACTCAGCTGGCCCACATGTTACTGTGATGTTATTGCTTGCGAGAGAATCTAGAGTGGGCCACATTGCTCAACGGACGACTCAGATGCAACTCGTGCGAGGGACTAGATCAGAATCCGTTCTGGCTCGCACCACGAGCCAGTACTGAAAAAATGGCCAACTTGGCCCGATTAGAACGAGTTATCCTCTACTAGGCTGAGTCCTGACTCGACTCAGGACCCAATGAGTCAATCTGAGTAGCTGAGTCTTCAATCCATGATGGTGCAGTTTTTCTAGCCATTCATTTGTTTTCTACGTCAGGAGTGAAGCGATTTTAAGAATATAGGGAAGAAGTTTTATAAAAGACTTTCAGGGCAAGGCTCTGTGCGGCCCACCTTGATGTATAAGTTTTATCAATGTCATTTTTTAGACTCAAATATTGTATATTTATCCTTTCAATTATACTAATTTTCTGTATTGAAGTGTTAAATTGATATACTAAGGGATATTTTGTGCATGCAAAGTAATTTAAAACTCAAGAATGAAAATGTACTTAAAACGATGAATTAAAAGTCAAAAGAAGACATATATAATTGAAGATTAAAATATCATGAACAAAGATTTAAAGTGCTATGGGATCAAGAAATGCATGTGTAAAAAAATAGAGAATGAAAGATCAAGTGAATAAATGAAGAAAAATAAATCTTGAAAATTCGGGGTCGGAAAAATAAAATTCTTAAACTGTAGGGTCAAAAAGACAAAGTTAAAAATTTCAGAGAAACGACTATTCGATCCAATCAAGGACAGTTTGATTCAATCAAAGATGGCTTCAATCTTATCGAGAAATTCACGAATTTTCAAGTTTAGTTGCAAGATAAACTATATTTCCAAATCGATTCAATCAAAGATGGCTTTGATCCCATCGACAATCTATCGATCAAATCGAGCTCCAATCGACAGACGAGATGACTGCGTATGTTCGCAAAATTTTCTAGGCGATGCGAAAGTTGGATCTCCAATATTATAAATTAGTTTGTTTTAGATGTCTAAATCATCTTTTAGATCGTTTATTTTTCTTTTATTTATGAGTTAGCCATGACTAACTAATCTCTTAGCTAAGGCTATGGGGTGAAGCTTTTTGAGTTTATTGCAACATTTTAGTTTATTGATTCATACTTTTAAAATTTTATGATGATAGTTAATTGAAATAGACTTGAAATTTACTTTAAAGCTTTTGTGTTGTTTCATCTTTGATTCCTTGTTGACTCCGGTTACATTAGATGCTTGGAAGTACAATTACAATGCTTGTTTAGAGAATGAATCAATTTGTAAAATTTCTTAATCTATTATAAACTCCGGGTACAATAGATAATTTAAATTTCTTGTGATTAATGTCTAAGTCCTTCACAAGAGAATCGTTTAATTGATATCATATATTATTGGATGTTAAGATTGGTTTACCTGCTTAATCTTCTGATTAGAATGAATTAAAATTTAGTTATATTTGAGTTATAAAAGATTAATCGATGAATTATGCATTGTGATGATTAGAAGTGGATCATTGAATGCTTTATTTTTATTTATTTTTTTACCCTTAACCTCTTTGTTGGATTAACAACCCAAACGAACCATTTACCTTTAGAATAGTTCTAGCTGTGTTTCCTATTCCCTGTGGTTCAACTTTTGTCTCATCGAGAATATATTACTTCACAGCCTTACACTTAGGATTGTGCAATCCTTGGGTTGTATTAAATTTTTGGCGTCATTGCCAGGGAGTGGTGTTGAACACAATTAGATTTTCAGTTTTTAGGTTTAATTCATGTTTTTATATTAGGGTTTAGTGAGGTCTTTTCTGTTTTTTTAAATTGTTGAACTAACCTATGGTTTTGATTTAAGGTTTTTTAATTTCAAAATTTTCTATTCTTAGGATTTCTAATTTCTAATTTTAATTATACGATTTGATTTTAGAATTTCTATTTTAGAGTTTTTTATGATTTTTTTTTTAAAATTCTAAATCACTAACATTATTTTTTATTTTGTAAGATCTCTTTAATTTTAGTTTCTCCCATTTGGTAACATCTTTTCCTCAACTCTTTTAATTCCTTTCTAGTTCATTAATTTGTTGTAGAATTTTGATTTTGTTTTTAGGTTTAAGTTAGAGTTTTGTCATGTTCATGCCTAAGTGGACATGAGATTACTCTAGTCAACTTCTAAGAGACGGGATACCAGTTGAAGGGTTGTCAGATCACCATGTTAGGAAACGCTTCATGTCTCATAAATGAATTGAAATTATAATTGAGAACCAACCTTTTTATGATGAAAACGAGTTATATTATGTTCTACTGGTTAGAAAAATGTGTTATTATTATGTGAGAGATAATGCTTATCAACAACGATTGAGTGCACCACATATAATATGTATGACCTTAATTGGAGGAACCATCAAAATTTTAGCCAGATAGATGGATCAATCATGGATGCCAATAACTATCCGTTTGAGCTCTCTACTTCTGTACCCCCATCGACAAAGATCTTTGAGGATACATTGCAAGCATTTATGTAAGGCCACTTGCAAATTAATCAAAACATCTCGAAGGCCCTATAAGAGTTAACAACGTCAGTTAAGACAATTGGTCATGCCTCATTAGGGAGGAATGGACTTTTCTAGCCTAACATAGAATCACAATGCGATGTTAGTAATAAAAATTTTTCAACATAATCATTGAGCATAATGAATATGAGGGTGATAATAAAATTAATAATGTTCAACTTGATGAAGAGTTGGAGTGTGTTTGTGAGCCTATGGTCTATTTTTTTCCAAAGGTTGATCTCATCTAGGGGCCAGTTGATGATCAAGATATACATGAAATTTTCAAATAAGGTGTTGATATAGTTCACCAACATGACATGCTTGATTTTATTGTGGAGAATGAGTCTATTTTAACTGAATATTCCGACTATCTAGAAGCTTGCTTGGCACACTTTGATGATTCTAATAATGACATGATTAAAGACAATGAATGTCTAGCAAAACCTTACCTTGGTACTTGATACTGACTGGGAGAAAATCTGTTTACAATTAAGAGTGGAAGAGCTGGAATTTAAACAAAAGTCTGAGACTTTGAAAATTATTGAGAGTACTCCGATAAAACGCAAATTTTATGAATTACAATTAATTGTAACCTCCCATTTACCATGTTACCCTCACACTGAAATTTTTTCTGCCACAAGTGAATTTTATACATTATAGATACCTTAAAATAATTAATAAAGATTCTTTATTGAGGTTTATGAATTTCTCTGGACATTCATACTCAAGGATATTTAAGCCTATTGCAAAATGGACATTTGGATGAACTTGTCGAGAATCTTGCTGAGAAATTTGTTGCGATATTGGCCAAATGAGGAAAATATCTATATCTAAAAAAAAAAAAAAAGTTTTTCCTTTTGCTTTTCCTAATGTAGTTTACTTGCTTTCTTAGGATTAATTTGCTTTAATAAATTAGTTAGAAGTTTCTATGTTGTTCGCACCAACTTAGGAATTTATGAACTTGTGCGTATTCATCATTTTAAGTACTTTCTACCATCTACTTGATTACAACTTAATTGTTCTTATGTTATTTTATTGCATGCCTTTTTAACATTGAGGACAATATTTCATTTAGGTTGGGGGTGAAGTTTTTTTTGGAAAATTCTTCAATTTTGCTTAAAAGTTTTGTTTTGAGGCTATATTTTTTTTTTTTTTTTTTTTTAAAAGTCAAATTACATGAATTTGAATGATTTGAAAGAAATCTAAATACAAGAATTAAAAGCACTTAGTTTTTTAGAATATTTTAAGCTTAGATCTAGCTATTTAGTAGATTTTAAAGTAGAGTTTTTTCCTTAATTTTAATTGAAAAGTTTTAAATATTGATTGAGTTATGTTTTTTAACAATTCACATGTAGCTTATATTTCTAGAGATAAAGCTTGATATTATAATATTAGCTTGATGATTATTAAGAGTGTTGGGAACCAAGCATGGGAAACTTATCCATCATGTTCAAGTAAAAAAGGGGGGAAAAAAAAGTTTTGAAGGACTATTGAAAAATAGTGAACATCAAAAGGGCTACGTATTAAATGAAAAGAGAAATAGAAAGAAAAATAAATTTTAAAAAAATAGTGTGAAAGTTGTCGATGGAAAAAATTGAAAACTAAAAATTATTGAACAGTAAGGAAAGTTTTAGTTTAGGCTTTGGTTGATCTAATTATACCTTTGATTGTTGATGTTAACATGAATGTGAAAAGTCGAATCTCTAGTTGTGTTAAATTTGGATATCATTGTGCACCATGGAACTCAATGTTTGAGATTTTTCTACTAAGTGATTAATGATTTGAACTCAATTAAGTTGTTTGGTAAGTACACTAGAATCTAGGTTAATTTCATTTTAAAACTAGTGTGCTTTAGAATTTTATTATTCATAGTGTCTTAAAGATTATAGGATTTACATAATGAACTTTTTAAAGAAATTTGATTTGGGTTTCAAAATATCTTTCTATGTTATACTTGGGACTAGCAAAATGCTGGTTAGGTGCGTGTTGAGACTCAAATATTGTTTATTTATCCTCTCAATTACACTGATTTCCTATGTATTTAAGTGTTGAATTGATGTTTTGTGCATGCGAGGTAATTTGGAACTCAATTATGAAAATGTAAAGAAATAAAGGAAAAAATTCTAAAAATTCAGGACCAAGAAAATAAAGTTTTAAAACTAGAAGGTCAGAAAGACAAAGTCCAGAAATTCAAAGAAACGACCATTCAATCCAATCAAGGATGGTTTCAATCCAATCGAGGATAATTCGATGCAATCGAAAATGACTTTGTTCTTATTGAGAAATTTATAAATTTTTAAGTTTAGTTGTTGGATAATCTCTGTTTCCAAATTGATCCAATCAAAGATGGCTTCGATCCCATCAACATCCATCGTCAATCTGTCGATAAGTTCAAGCTCCCATCGATAGAGGCAATGACTGTGTAAGTTCGTAGCGGAAATGGCTATTTGGCCCTATTCATATAAGCCTTTGATTCTTAAGTCACAAGGGTAGTTTGGTCAATTCAACTTATGTACTTAAGACATTCAAGATTTAAACCATTCGTTATGTTAGTCTTAGGTGGATCTTCATTAAGCTTTAGTTATTTTAATTCATCATCGGTGGGTTCATTAAATGTTGACACTTGATTCATAGATCCCAAGGTTAGGCACAAGATCCAAGTGATCAAGTTGATTAGTTAACTTCTTAGGGGTATTTAGTTGAATTTATATGATTTTTCTTAAGTTATTATTGGTGTTTTATGTTTACTTGTCTTCACTTTAATGGTAACGCCCGCATTTTTCCTAAGAGAGTATAGTAAAATATGTGGGGTGTTACAATATCATACTTTGAATTTGACACACAGGAATGCTCGACCCTGATCTTGCTCCCAAGGGCATAGCTTATATAAAATATACTCACAAGTTATAATCTATAAACCAACGTAATAGCAATCCACAAAATCATATACTTTCATAAAATAAATCAAATAATCATTAACATAAAATATACAAAGCATCATCTCCGTAATCTAAGTCTTAATCACTCTTCTATTATAAGGCTTCTTTATAATAAATTTAAAGTTTAAAAAATAAATTAAAACTAGTTAAATAAAAATGAGCATATAAGACTCCGCTCCTCTCGCTCCTAGACTAGATCTTACTCTTGAAATTCAAAATTCATAATAAAAAATGAACTCGATAGCTCAACGAGTATATCATGCACAAATTATTGAAATAAAAACGTGTTTAAAACACGAATAACACATCTTTATCAAAACAATGTAAATTTCAATACAATGTTTGAAAATTATAATCGAATAAATGAATATTTTAAAGCAAATTGTATATAATAAATCGTGAAATATGTAACACACATTAAGACTACCAATGCATAAAATATCCATGATACTTAAAACGGTCTACCTTTTAAACACTTGAGTCGTTTCACACTAATTGGCCAATACTCTTTTAAAATAAAATACATGGCCTAACTGTGATAATTTTTTGCAATTCTTACTCATGTGACATCGCATTGAGGGACCCACTTCTATGTTAGTTGGTTAGACTACTACCCCACTTAATCATGGCTTTTTACAATTTTTATGTGTCCATCTATATCGCCTCACAATAGAGGTTTTAAGAGGTTCCAACTGGGCTTCTGAGACTTTCAACCCAATGATTTTGATTATTTCACCTATTTATACTTTTAGAGATTTTCAACCAAGGGGATTTAATTGTCCCATCTAATTTTTCAGAGTTCCAATATGATAATGATGCACATGATACTTGATTTAATGATTCCAAAATAATAAAAACTCATGGATGATTCATAACATTTTCCTATATTCCTTCAAGTTCATTGTAAACATCTTATCTGGCAAACCGTGCACCTATCTTAAATCAGAATGATGAGTTACGAGCTTAGAACTCCTTAGGAAACCAACCCAACCAACCCAATACCCAATTTACAATAAGGCTTACTCGAGTGGTGATAATAGCACTTCCCCGTGCAATCTATGAGAAAAATAGCAAATCACGGAATTGCAATGAGCATATAAGGAGGCAACAATTCTGTCGACCATGCCCATGTCAACAATACCCAACAAAGCACTTCCCCGTGCAATCTACGAGAAAAATAGCATATCACGGAATTGCAATGAGCATATGGGGAGGCAACAATTCTGTCGATCAGGCCCATGTCGACAATACCCAATAATAAATAGGGCTAACAAAATCGTTGAGACTAAAAGTGTAAAATAGTTGCAGGCGGCCATGGAATTGCCATGAAAATCTTTGCAAATTCGAACATATCATATGATCTTTCTTTAGATTTTTACGAATACCGGAAAAAGGAAACCAGTGGCTAGGCGACAATCCTCTTAAGGGTAGAACAACCATTCCATCTCACCTAAGAGATGAAATAAGTTATTTTACCATTTATCAAAGAAAATCCATGACGCCACATTCTTTAACTATTCAAATCATACCACATGGCAATGTTTGCCTTCAAAGTTACTATAAATTATCACTCCAATCTTTATAGATAGAGGCTCACTCCTCTCATTTCCATAATCCAACTCTTGGCTATAGAGGAAGAAAAGACTATAGGAAGCAGGAGCAAAGAGTGATAGTGATAGGAAGAGTAAGAGTAAGAAAATAAAAGAAAGGCCAAGAGTGTGCTCCATGCATCTAAGTCTATAAGTATTAAAGCTATCTTTATGGTCAAAAATTGATGAAGTAAGGTCGGAATCCGAGATCTACAATCATCTCTTCTTAAGAGGAGTGTCTTAGCTCTCATTTCTTCTTCCACATCTCCATATGCATGGGCAACAATCCCACCATTTATTTATCTTTTTTTATTTCACACTTTTTTATGTCCGCACTTTGTATCTCTCCTATCTCCGACTATAATTGTTCTTATGATCTCTAATCATACCATAATTGATCTTAATAATATGAAGAAAAATAGTTGCTATGCATTGACATCATAAAAATGAGTTAAAACTACCCAATAAAGATAATAACTTTCATATGTCTTCAGGTCCAAGGGTCTAATCACCTTTCATGCACCGTCAAAGTGATCTACAATCATAATGATCATAGTCCAAACTAATTGGCTCCAGATTATTTACTTGACCTCACTCATTCCAATGTAAGTGTGAGTCCATATCAGGACCCCATATCGGGTAAGGATAAAGGCATGATCGACCCCAAGTCAACTCCTGATGTTGCAGACCTTCCATCCTGACCTAAGTCAGTCTCCTCACACAAAATGACCTTACATCTCATATATCAATGTTCACAGATGTGCCTTAAGCATTTACACCGACTATGGAACATTAGAATATTGAGATCTATAGAACAAACTCTCCCTAGTCAATGAACATTGTGTTTAATCTTAAGTTTTCAAGGAGCAGAGGATCTAATTTGCACATAACCCATATGATAATTAGTTTCAAGTAATGCTAGATATAATCAAGGAATATAACACATGTCCAAAAGGACCGATGGTCATCAAAATTAATAGTTGAGATTAATCCTATTCACATAGCCTGTGCATTAGGGTATACATTAGTTTTTTAGGGGCGAGACACCAATATGAGGCCCACTGGATGAATGGTTTTGATAATGAACCAACATGCTAACATTTTGAGACTTTTTTTCTTCAAAAAGGCACCTTATTAAACTGTATTATGATCATTCCATTATCTTCCGTTACAATTTTTAACGGTTGGTTGGGCGCGTGAGCAAATGGGTTGGCTGCTTGGGTGGGACCCATCGTGATGCTCATGTAAATCTACTTCGACCACCAGGTGTGTTATCTCATGCTAGACCAATGGCCCAAAAATCATCTTCATCCGCGATTCAGGTGGACTACATGATTGAAAATAATGTACAGACAATGATCACCCCCCAAACTGTTTCCCTTAGTGTAGCCCACCTGAATCACAAAGGGTTTTGATTTTTAAGCCCCATGCCTAAATTTTTGTGTTGAATGTAAATCAAAGCCCCATGCCTAAATTTTTATGTTGAATGTAAATCAAAGCCCCATGCCTATATTTTTTGTGTTGAATGTAATGGCCGGAGTGGATTTTATATAATAATCTCGATAGACCTTGTAAAAATCAAGGGTAGACATCTCTCTCTTAACCGTTTTCTTTTATGTAGCCCACTTAAATCACATCTTAGCTTGAAATTTTGGGATTTGAGCCTAAATTGAGATACACATCTAATGGTTGGAATGGTTTCACATATACATTGGGGTAGCCCCACCAAAATATCAAGTCTCAACATCCGTTTCCAATTGGACTAAAGAGTATTTATAAGAAAATGGAATTGCATAAGACAATGCTTTTGATGTTCACATAAGATCCACTTCGTCATTAGATATTTAGTCCCATATTAAGCTCATAGATTAAAAAATTATGTTGACCTATGATTCTGGTGGAGCATGCCAGGAGGAACAGCAGGGAGAGAGACATCCACCCTTGATTTTTTATAAGGGGTATCGTGATAATTACAAGAAATCTCCTCCAACCATTAGATTCCACATAAAAATAAGGTTGAATGCCCTAAAAAGCATATCCATCAATGATTCACTTTTTATATATATATATATATATAAGGTTAGGTTGTTAGTACATACCCCACAGTTAAGGACACACTCAGTGTTAGCCACCCCCACTAGGGAATCGATACGAAGACCTTAGTGTTGAAACGAGTATATCTTCACTTAGTCTACCACTTAAGCTATGGATTAAGGTGTTTTGAAATGCAAGCTTTGCCTTATGCACTATTTCCAATAATGTGGTCCATTTGAATCACAACTAGAACTTATTTTTGGGTGTTTGATCTAACACGAGGAAATGTGTTTAAGGTGAATTTACACAAACATAACAATGGGGCTATCCTATCCGAGCCACTCACCCATTTGCTCCCAATCGAATGATAATTATATAAGTTAAATGAAGTCAAGTTTTGAAAATCTTTCTGTCGAGTCGTGTGGGCCCCATCGTGATGTGTGTTAAACATCAACCCCATCAGCTAGATGCACCATTTCAAGTTGGGTCACAGGCTTAAAAATCAAGTCAATACATGACTTGGGTGGGCCACACCATATACAATAGTTGAGAGGGGTTATCCTCCCATTAAAACATTCATAATCATTTATTGGGTCCATTGAGATGTGGTTCACAAATCCAGCCCATTCATTATGTGTGTCCCACTTGGATGAGGGGTATGACCAAGTTTAAGTTGCATCCAAAACTCACGTGGGCCCTACCAAGTGCTTTTACATGTTTTAGGCATGTCTTCACATGATTTTAGATGGTATGGCCCACCTAAGCTCCATATACAGATGATTTTCGGGATATCCCGTGACCTAAAGGGAACCCATTAAATGCACAATGTTAATATTGTTGAAATTTGTGGTTTTATGAAAATATTCAAAATTTTGAAATTTTGGGATTTTGTCACCAAAACGATTTTTTGGGATTTTAAAGTTCAAAAGTACGGTGTGTGTTTTTAATCCCACATCGGAAATGGTAGAAAACTTTTTGGAGTTTATATGTGGATTTGTGGGGAGTATTCTTACTTAGATATTTTGGAGATGGAGATGCTCGGGTTGCGTGTTCCAGTGCTAGCACACATGCATGTGCTCTGGCTCGGGCACGGGTGAGGGCATGGGCAGTATGACTGTAGTGGCACTAGTTGGCGCTCTTTGCACTTCACACGTGGTAAGAGCCTAGGTGCGGTGGGTCTGAAATGGTTAGGGCTTTATAGGTGACTGAGAACGGTCGAATCATAAATCTGAAACATTCAGCATTTCTGAAAACGGATAGCTTCCTTGAAAGTCACAACGGTCCGAAAACGGACTAGCCTTGATGATCCAACGGTCAGATCTTATGATCCGACGACCGAAAGGGTATGAAATTAATGGTCAACGGTCCATTACCTAGTGCCACCTAATGATAGCCACCTAGCAATGGTCCATTACCTGGTGCCTATATAAACTGGAATACTATGAACTTTCCACTATCTGATTTTGCCAGAACAGATTAAACTGTTTCATAGTGGACCTATCGTGATTGCTGCACACTGGATCCAGACAGGCTTGTCTTATCCTAAAAGCAATTCACCTGTAACCCATCGGCCATTGATAAGAGGATGAATCACGCTTTAAGGACAACATATCATTTTATGTGATTCAACCTAATGAAACGAAATTTATTATTATTATTTTTTACTTTCTATATATCCAAATATTATTTTCCAACAAATATTTGATACATCACCACGGTGTAGCTCGACCTTGTGGGAGGTTCCCATGAGGTTGACCGTACCATTTCCATGTATATAGCGGTCGTGGATGGCATCCTACCCCCTCTAGCCCGAATGGGCAGTTTTGTGGGTGGGCCCACTGTGATGTACCTGTTTATTCGAGCCCTCCATCCCTTTTCTCATATTATTTTAAGGCATGAACACAAAAATAAGGTAGATCCAACGCTCAAGTGGACTACACCAAATGATAAACTTGGTTGCGTTAAATAGTATTAAATGCAAAGAATGGACAACTTGGATGAACGGATACATCACGGGAGCACAGACCAGAGACAGGCGGGGCTAGGACGCAATCCACGTCCATATATCTATATATATATATTTATAAAATTTCTCACTGGAGCTGTGGAACTGCCTCGTTCTTTAGGTCATAACTTAAAATGGTCTAATAAAAGCGATTAACGGTGTGGATAAAATACTTGCATCACTTTGGCCCCACAGAGCCCTGCCCAGATGGATTTCCGTCCGAGCATGGTAAGACGCAATCCGTGTTCGAAAAGGATGCAAATTGCTTATATTTGTGTTTTCACTTCATCCACGTCTACATGACCTTATTAATAAGTTGGATGGTAAACAAACATCACAGTGGCCCTCATAAAGGTTTCAATGGTGCGTTTCATTACCACTGCAGCTTCCTTTGCTGTGGTCCACTGGAGTTGTGGAACTGCCTCGATCTTTAGGTCATAACTCAAAATGGCCTAGTAAAAGCGATTAACCGCGTGGATAAAATACTTACATCACTTTGGGCACCCCATAGCCCTGCCCAGACCGATTTCCGTCCGGGCGGGGGTAGGACGCAATCCGCGTCCCCCTGACAAAGCGTTATAAATGATACGCATGCACCTACAAATGATTGAAATTCAAGATAATTTGATATCTAAGTATGAACGGAAGGACATCCATCGGACGTTTTTGGAATGAAAACTATCCAACGGTCAAGAGTCCACGAATCAGCGGTTAGAAATTTTCAACCAACTTAAATTTGTGAGTGTGAAGTGGCCTCCATAATTAGTCATTTTCTGTTATGCCATTGTTTCTTTGAGTAACAGCATACCTAGCGTCATGCAATGCCGGAGTACCACATGACTTCCATTTTTGTAAGGTTTGAACATGTGTGGGGCCTATCATTTAGTGATCCGAACCGTCCATCTGGTGGCCCTTGCAGTAAATAGCCAACAGACCAGAGCTCTCACCCATCGGATAGCCGTGCATTAATAACTATGATGTGCATCTATTTCCAGGCCAATAAGTTGATGGATAGGGTTATCCCGCGCACGTGCCGGGGGTCACCTTTGCAGCACTCCTATCCACTGTGGCCCACCAAACAAACGGTTTTTAATGGTGTATAAATATCAGGTGGACCACACCACAGGAAAAAAATTAGTGATTGGATATCCACCATTAAAATCCTCCTAAGGCCCACTGTACTGTTTATTTGACATCCAATCTGTTGATTAGGTCATACAGACCTAGATGAAGGTAAAAAAAAAAAAAAAAAAAACAAATATCAGCTTGATCCAAAGCTTTTATGGCCCCCAAAAAGTTTTTAATGGTGTACGTTCATTCAACACTGTTTCCTGTAATGTGGTCCACTTAAGATTGGGATATATCTAATTTTTGGTATCATATTATAAAATGATCTATAAAAATATATGGACCGAATGGATGAAACACATACATCATGGTGGGTCCCACAGAGCACCGACCATCATCCATTGGCTGGTGGCAGGGGGAGTAGCCAATCCGTTCCCGGCTTGCCTAAGCGGGTTGCCTGTGACCCTGTGTGGGGCCAACAGAGATATCCGTGACAAATCCACTCTCTCCATCTGTTTTAAAAGGGCACAATAAGACAGTATGCTAAAAATCAGGCATATCTAAAATACAGGTAGGCCATACCAACGAAACAGTGGGAACATAAACTTTCACCGTTGAAAACTTTCTGGAGCTGATCATGATATTTATATGCCATCCAAACCGTTCATAGGGTCATTACCACTCAGATATACTGTAGCAACAAATATCGTCCTGATACGAAACTTTTGTCATCCACAGGCGTTAATTTTGACAGTTTATATGAAATATTTATATTCTACGTATGCAACTTCCAACTAAATTCTCAGTGCCTGCGTATCATCCATCACACTCTGCCAGAGTATAAAAAATTTCTCCTCAAATCTGTACTGAGGACCAGGTTTTTTCCACTTCTAGTATACTACTAAAAACCCATAAGCACTGGCGGGAGAGAAGTTTGTAAGTACACGTGCTTATGTACTTGGGGGCACACATGTCAAATCTCAAGAACGAAGTTTCTCATAAGGTGGGTCCCACGTATGTAATTCCCTTGGGCATAAATCAGACCACACCGTCCATTTCTGCAAAAAATATGCATCTTAAATACAAACCATTGGTCGAAAATTTTGAAATTCCATTTTATAGCATATTACTTAAATCGAATAATCTATTATATTTAAATATAAAAAATTAATATTTTTTACATTTGATGAACGGACAGGATCTTTCAATGTGGCATGTATTAATAAGTTTAGAGTAGAAGGTGTACACTTCAAAGAGTACTCCCGCGAGTGGACGTACTCGGTGCGTGTGAGATGTCCAACTGACAAACCGCCGTTAATACGCAATGAATTCCACGTGTCAGCTTGCAACAGGAATTCAACGAGTATTTCCTGCTGGACCAAACTCAAAGCAATAAAGCATCCGTGTCCATTCATTAAAAAAACGCGTTGAAGAAAGATTCGTATTTTTCTTCGCGGTAGATTTATCACCATTTCATACATGTGAGAGATCTGGACCATTAATCATATCAAAACCATTAGTATTTATTATTTTTAGTAATTAAATTTATTTTTATTTAATCATTAATTTTCATATGTGAATATTAAATATGAACCACACATCCAGATTAACCATTATTATACATAATCTAAATATTTCCAATGAAGATAAAAAAAAATCGTAGTTTTTGGGATTCCTTGAACCGATGGAATCCTTCTAGTGAATGGAAATTTCCATTTTTTCTGCGACGAATATCCTCAATGTCACGCGAGGAAGTCTGTCATGTGGATAGATGTTCATACGTGCAAGAGCAGAAAATGAAGGCGCGTACGCCACGCTTGCAGTAATAAGCAAGATATCCAGGGGTATTTAGGTAATCTAGCTAGAACTTCACCAAAACCTATGACACTTTTTCTCAATCCACGTTCTAACGAAGGCGGAGGTCTTTCCTGGTTCGTCGCATCCAAAATCCTGATGCTTAATCGCGACTCATCGCAACCATACACGTGGTCAGGATAATATGGACTATTGCTGGATTTCTCTCTTTATCCCTATATATATAAGCCATAAATTGAAAGGTCAGGATTGTTCCATTGGAGATGTTATTTGGGGCATGGTCGATCCATTGTAAGTATCAGATCTGTGGTCTGGATTATCGATCGATGGGCCCCGGTTGCTGAGATCTGACGACTCGGAACTACGATCCTGATTTTGGAGCACGATAAATACACCATGGGTCCCACTTGAACGGCCTGTAGATCCAAACAGACGGGCCAATGACATGCGGCCATGCTGGCAGTACTTCTCCCGTGGGGTCCGCACTACTAGAACCATGATCTGGATCACCGACCATGTTCGCAAGAACGCAATCGTTCAGCGCGACGAACCGAAAACCGCGCCCTGGCCATAAAAGACGGAGTTTATCTGGTACTCTGCCAGAGAGTGATGGTCCATATGCAGGCACATGAAAATTGTAGACGCGGGACAATAAAATCAAATCAAACCGTCCAAACAGCGTAATCTATGTTGCTCCGATAATAATATGGAGATATTTTAATCGAACGATAATAATTTTTTTTACCAATTCGCATTTGCGTATTGAACCTAGACTGTTGATTATTTATGTTTTTGCCGTCCATTTTTTGTCAATTAATGTACCATTTAGAAAACCAAAATAGTGTAAAGATTAATGTAACATTCATCCAAGTTTGGCCCCACAAGATGGACGGTCTGCTTTTGACATATTTACCAAATGTACAAATCTTTAAGTTCCTGCGTATCAACAACCACATGCTAGCAGAGTATCAAAGTTTTTCTACCGAAAAGAATAATGATACGTGACACACTTTTTTGTGTGCACGTGTTTTCAATTCTGTTAACTGAGAGCCATGCTTCAATAATCCAGACCGTCTGTCTGTTGATTATAATTATAGATAGACAATTCTGAAAAAATTCCTCGATGTAAAGGTAAAAATCTATCAAATTATTACCTAAAATGTACGGTTAAGAATACAAAACAACAACGCCAGATTCAACTGAAAAACACCCAAAAGATCAGCTCTGAAATCTAAAAGTTTAGTTCTTCTGAATTATCCGTACACACTTTGGTCGATGGATCAAGGGTCCGGATTAGAGATCGGTGGGTCCCATTTGTTAAAAATGAAAACTAGCTTAAACTGTGACTGTCTAAAATATGCGCATTGCGTACCATAAGCATATGATTCGTAAAAATATGAAGCCGAAAGGGAAAAGATGAAAAGAAGCGTCGGCGAAGCTCCGACAGTCGAACAATCGCTCTCTCAGCTTCCGATTCTTCCAACTCGACCGGAATCGGTCCCGACTCACCAACGATTCCTCTCCAAATCCGACTATCTTCCTCCAATCCCCTCCTTTTAATCCCTCCCCTTCATCTCATCCGCGTTCGCACGGCCTCCTCTCTTATGCTAGATCTCTTGATCTCTCATTCCAGATTCATTCTCAGCCGTCAGATTCTGCAAAACCCCAAGAATTCTTTGCCGATCTAGGGTTTTAAAATTCGGATCCGATCCATGGCGTCGATCCGGCGGACTCAATCCCCCGCCTACCATGACCGACCTTACATCAACGGTGTAGATCCGTTCTCGATCTCGGGGTCGTCGTCTCCGTTGTCCCACAAGATCCTGTCTTCTCCGCAGTCGAATTCGCCGCGTCTTGCTCTGATCATCGTCGGATTCCGCCGTTTCCTGACGGGGAAGCGGTCATTCCACCGGTTCTTGCTCTGCTTCATGCTCGGGTTCTTGCTTGGCTTCGCCCCCTTCTCGGACGTTCGCGACGACGTTGCCGATCTCCACCACAGCCGAGACGAGTACACGTTCGAGGTTCGGCCGCCTCACCACCGGGCGATCGAGGCCGTACGTCCGGATCGGATCATATCGGTAGAGCTGGAGACGAGGCGAGAGACGGACGAGGAGTTTGAGCAGCGGACTCCGTTGATTGTTGTGACCCCGACATACAATCGTGCGCTGCAGGCTTATTATCTGAATAGATTGGGGCAGACGCTGCGGCTGGTGCCACCTCCTCTTCTGTGGATTGTGGTGGAGATGAATTCAGCATCACCGGAGACTGCTGAGATACTGAGGGGGACAGGTGTCGTGTATCGGCACCTCGTGTCTAAGAAGAATTTCACGGATGTGAAGGATAGAGGGATCCACCAGAGGAATGCTGCCCTCGAGCATATTGAATTGCATCATCTTGATGGGGTTGTCTACTTCGCCGATGATGACAACATCTATTCTTTGGAGCTCTTCGAACGAATGCGAGATATCAGGTATTTGAATTCTCTGCCTTATCAGTGCTTTTCTTGTTTCTAGTAAACATTACGTCTTTGAGTCAGTTTTACTGCACTGCAATATTGTCATCACGACATGTTATACAATGCTTGGTTGAGTAGATTGTTGTTGTCCAATTTCAAGTGGGGCCCATGCAAAGTCACCTAAAGCATGAAACCCCCCACATTTTTCTTTTCCAGATCAAGACATCCGGATTATGGGTCATTTGCGGTTCAAATGCTGTTGTTGGCGACACAAAATTATGGCTCTAAATTCTTCCTATTGGTTAAGTTAATGTGAAGTTATATTGACAATGTAGATATTTATAATTTTATTTATTTATTTATTTATAATATAACAATAATCATATTGGGAATGTAATGTAATAATAAGTTAATAACATTCATCATTTCTTATATAGAGTGCAATATGAGCTCATCTATAAAAGCTACATGGAATACACAATGTATGTATTGGAGCGACATAGATGATCCTATCCCTAGCGTGCTACATATTGGAGGAAGTAGCATACCGTGTACCTGTTCCTGTACCACGTACAAAAGTGACCACCTGTGATCCAGGTACCTGGGGCCCATGTTGATGACCCACAAATTAATTTGCAAAATAAAAAAAAGGAAAGTAGGCAAAAAATAAGATGAAAAAAAAAGTTACTATTTTTTTTTTTTGGAAGAGGTGTATAGGGTTCTAAAATTGTCAATAATCTCATTACAAGAACTCAAATAGACAGCTTACATCTTCCTCCACTTGCTTCTAATCGTCACCATGCTCTTCTGTTTATAACCCGACTTCTAGTCCAAAGTGAAATCAGCTAATCCTTTTCCCTTCCCTGTTATGCAGCCGAAAATAATGAACTTCACCTAATTACGCCCATCCCTTGCTAGTCAGGTAGATCTTCCAAGAAACAAGATATCTCAATATCTTCTCTCCGAATTAAGCTATTATGTAGGCCACTCATAGAGTTCCCCTAGAAAACATGTCTAGGGATCAAAGATGGAATGCAAGATGACAACGACATAGTTTTTTTGTTCAGCATCTTCAACTTTCGAAGCATAAAGTTGAAAAGGAGCGTGTCTCACTACTCACCATGAGCTTACATTCATGCAAATGAAAAAAAAGTTTAATTAAGTCTAGAATAGGGTTGTGAATATTTTTTAAGAAGTTGATGTTAACCTTTTCAGCTTATAATAATATGAAAATACCCTTAGAAAAGAAAAATAAATCATGCAAATGAGGAAAAAAGTTTAATTTACTGTAGTTCCAAGGTAATCGTGCTCATCAACAAAAAGAAAAAAAGAGAAAAAGTAAAAAAAGAAAGTTCCAAAGTAATCATCTTTGGTCTCTCAGAAAAAACCAATGGAAGCTCAACTTGCCCTCAAGGAATCTGAGCCAGTAATCCTGGAGCAACAATAGAAGAAAGAAATAAAAAAAGAATATTTTAGACGTCCTAGAAAACTTTTAGGGAAGAAGATTTTTCTCCCTGTTTTTTATCCAAAACATTTGGAGTAAGTATTTCTTGAGGGGGTTTATTTGACCCCTCATCCATTTCCACCTTTTTGTGGGTGTTACAATGAGCAAAACAGCCTATGCTTACGGTGCCTAGTGTCTTTGTGTGGTAATGCATAATAAACTCCTTGCAAAATATCCTTCACGTTAGCATGTCTTGCAGTTATGAGTATTTGATTTATTGCTAATGCAAACATCTCTGCTTGTTTGAGTTTGTAGACTTGGAGGAGTGCATTTCAGACAACCTTTAGAAGCATTTCTGTCCTTTCGAAGAAATTTTATTGAAAAAAGAGAAAATTAGTCTAGATATGAGATGCGTCATACAAAAATGATAATTAAGTGCCTAAAAGAAAATTTTGATCATAATAAACTCTCCTTTAAAAGAGTATTTCCCTCCTATTTGCTTCCCTATGAGTATCAGTTGTGTGGCAAAATGAGAGATATATGAGTGAGCATAGATCAAATTTCCTCCGTGTGCTTTGACGGCCTTCAAAGGGAAATTGTTGCATCTACCTATCTAATGTGATTAGAAGATTCTTCTACCTTTGACGCCTACCTATCTATAGATTTCTTTTTAATCATATACTAATGCTACATATTGGCTAAACTAAAACAAGGTTAATCATTGTCGTAATCTTGTCCCTGTAATCTAGCGTCAGCTGAATCCTGTTTTATCAATCAATCCAATCTAAGGTGCCATCCTTGGTATGTGAACAAGCCTTCATATCATATCCCTTCACACCACCTTGATCCAAGTCCTTTCAAGTCTTCATTTTTTCCTCTTTTTAGGCCCTTCAACCCAAATCACGTGTCGAGGGCGGTGTTTGGCTTCCACCTTGTAGGCATAATCTCTCAGATTCTGAAGTCGATGACTTGGAGCAACTCCTTAGCCGGCTGCAATGCCTTTGCCCCTCTCTGGGTGTGAGAGATGTGTTGGTATGGCTTAGAGACAAATTGGGAGCCTTCTCGGTGCGTTGCTTCTTCGGTCTGGCATTATAGTGCGAGCTGCAATCACACGGGTCTGGTCTGGCATATGGTGCTCCTCCCAAGGCTGCCGCTTTTGGTTGGTTGTCGGCAAAAATAGGGAGTTGACCATAGACAATTTGCAAAAGAGATCTATGGTGCTCCTGAACATCTGCCTCTTGTGCATGGAAGACGTGGAGTCGGTGAACCATCTCTTCATTCACTATAGTGAGATTTGTGGGATGGCCTCCTGTCTTTCCTTTCAGTTTTGTGTGGGTGATGCCACAGACCAGGGAGGGCTTTTTCCTCGCTTGGCATGGTGGTGGGCCTAACAAAAGAGGTTGTTCGAGATGGAGGCTAGCCTTGCTTGCTGGTCTTTGGTCCATTTGGGGTGAGTTGAACAATCATTGTTTCCAAAATTGGAGCAGGGCTCCTTTTGATGTGCTTATGAGGGCTATTTTGTTATCTCGGGATTGAGATTCCTGATTTCGAGGGCGTTTCTTTCCCTTCTTTCTTCCTTTTTCATTGTTGTGTGTGTTATTCTTTGGCTTCTCATCCTTTCTTAATAAAATTATTTGCCTTAAAAGAAATCAATGTGTCCCTCACTATTGTAGCCTTCTCCATCCTTTGTTACACATGACCCTTTAACCCATGACAATGTTCCCCTCATTACCGGAGACAATCTTTGTTGAAAGTGATTTACCGAGCCGTCTCTATATACTCTCCATCACTTATCTCATAGCAAAATTACTAAGCTTCTTCGGATGACCTTATTGGCAAAATTTTCCGTCAAAGTTGTCAGTGTGCATACATCCGTAGTGTACCATATGTATAGGATTAAGTTTGGTAGGATTAGGCTTTATGTTTCCTAATTCGTTTGTCTTTGTACCTTATTTTTCCTCATCTTGCTAGTCTCTTTTAGACTCCAATTGTAATCAGGATTGTAATTTAATTATCTATAAATTAAGAAATAAGGAAGAGAGGATGGTACCAAGAACATCCTACTCTTTCGTTTTCTCGTTTTATACTCTCTTTTTCCCTCCAACTTTTCATGTTATCAGAGCAAACTCTGATCCAATTTTTTCCCTTTTTCTTCCAAATCTTTCTTTTTTCTTTCTTCCAATTCTCTGCAGCAAGTCCCTAATCTAAAATAATAATAAAAAAACGATTAGATTTTATTTTATCTCTCATTAGGATGGTGAAAGTGAAATAAGTTTTCCATCACCATCCTATAGATGCGATTGTAGTAGCCTATTGCCTTCTTCGGTAGGATTTCTTCTACTAGAAGTTTTTTTTTTTTTTTTTTCTAGAAGCAACACTCACTAGACAAGTCTTGACAAGCATCAGTTCTTGCCGGAAATCTTCTTCGATATGGATTTCGGCGCCGAACCTGCACAAGAAACGTTCTAGCGTCCTCAGATCTCGCTGGAAATCAAGTTAGGGCTGATTTCCGGCGCCAAATCTCATCTATGGTTGGTCCTGCATCATCAGCTGTCGGAAACCTCTCCAAATCCATTTTTCGTCACCGGAACAACATCAGGACCTCTCCAGAGGTTCCAAACTTCACCGGAAACCCCTTTAGGGCTATTGGAACTAGCCAAAATCTCCTCCAGAGATGTTGAACCTTGCGGGAAACTCCTCTAAAGCTGTTGGACCTCGCCAGAAACTCCTCCCGACTCGTCTAGGGCTATTGGATTTCGCCGGAAGTGCCTTGTGGACTACCTATTGGAATCTCATTCGCAGTTCGAATCACATCCAGACCCTAAGACCTCCGTCAGATGCTGAGAAGTGATTTCTATGTATTATTCTTCCTTCTTTGTTGTCACTTTTTATTAAATGGGAGAAAACAAACAAGCCCATATCCCATTTGGACCTATGGATAGCTCTAGTCTTACTATAAGTCTATAACTACTAAAACTAGATGTCACAAGTTACTTGGAGTGGTCCCAAGTGGTCTGAATGTATATTGGAGCACAAAAGAGAGTAGGATACATTACAATAGCTAAGAAACAACCCAATCAGGATGATCCCATGTATGATGAATGAGAGAGTGAGAACTGGCTTGTGATGTCTTGGTTGCAAAGTTCAATGAAACTCAATATTAGTCATGGTCTATATCTCTTGAAAACCGCAAATGATATTTGGAATTAAGTAGCCAAGATGTACTCCCATCAAGAAGACTTGGCCCACCTTTATCAACTTCATACCAAGATCAACAATCTCAAATAAGGTGATGGAACCGTAGAGGAATATTTTGCCAACTTAAACAAAAAATGGGAGGAATTAGATAATTGTCAGACGACTATTTTTGAATTGGAAGATATGAAAAATCATATAAGACAACTGCGAATCTTTAAATTTCTTGCTTGTCTTCGTTTGGATTTTGAACCCCAGTGTGATTGCTAGGAGGAATTGAACGCAATAGGGCATAATTTCAGCGGACCATGGTGTATTGGTGGAGACTTCAACATCACGCGATACGCTGAAGAGAGGTCCCAAGGAGGAAATGTCACTATTGGTATGTGCTCCTCAAATTGGATCGACGACTAGGAATTAGTGGATCTCCCTCAGGTAGGATCCATATTTACTTGGTCTAACGGGCGGGCAAACCCGATCATGTCTAGGTTGGACATATTTTTGGTTTCGACTGAGTGGCTTGAAATGTTCCCTATTGCATCGCAGAGTGTACTCCCGAAACCAAAGTTAGATCACAACCCGGTGATTCTTAAAGTCGACGACCAAAATCGGGGCCCGAAGCCGTTCATATTTTTTATTTTTTATTTTTATAAAGTAACTGCCGATATATTAAAAGGAAAAGGAAGAAAACAGGAAAAAGAAAGAGAGAAGAGGGAACAGGCTGCTGAGCAAGCAGCGAGCGCCTAAACTCCCAAAAACGAAAAATCGAACCCTTTTAAAGCTTTTACATTTATAGCCCATTCAATCACCCATTTTTTTGCCTTAGCCCCAACCATCGTAGCCAAAGATGAACGGTCATTGAAACACCTATCGTTCCTTTCCTCCCAGACAGCCCACCATATGGCAAGGATGGCCATCTGCCATATTAAGAAAAGAGTTTCGAAGCTTGAAACCATGCCAATCAGACAACAAGTTAACCTCAGAATATGGGGCGCACCAAGACACCGAAAAATGCTGACAAAAATCATTGAGAATAGAAGTGATGAAGGAGCAGTGGATAAGGAGATGATCAACAGATTTGGACTGACGCATGCAGCAAGAATAGATGTTGACGAGATACATGCCTCTCTTAATCAGATTATCAATGGTTAAGATTTTGTTACGACTAGCCAGCCACCCAAAACAGAGGATCTTCGGAGGAGCCTGATAATTCCACAGGAAGGGAGGGAATGCCGCTTCTGGTTTGCACTTGAGCATCGAGGACTGCATAGAGGGATTTCACGGAAAAGGAGGAATTTTTCTCCAAAGGCCAAACAATTCCATCTGACTGAGAGCGAAGAGGTCTTAAAGCGGAAATACAGCTCTGTAAGTCGATATATTCTTCGGTTTTAGTTTGAGTAAGATTTCTAAAACATGGAATATCCCAAACAGGCATATCGGTCGTAACGGAGCAGCATGAATTGATGTAGATGTTCTTGTCCGGGGCCAGCTTATAGATGAGAGGAAATCGAATTTTGAAGGGTTTATCCCCGTGCCAAGGATCTTTCCAAAATCTGATAGAAGCTCCATCTCCCAATAGAAAGTGAGAATTGGAACAGACAGGGTCTTTAGCTTTTAAAACACCCCTCCAAATGAATGACGCCTTATAGTAGGAGGAACGTTTAGGCCACCAACCTCCTTGGGCCACCCCATATTTGCCCACAATGAGAGAATGCCACAAAGCCTCTTTTTCAGAAGAGAATCTCCAGGCCCCATTTCCCCAACAGAGCTTGATTCATAAGCTTCAGATTCTTAACATTTGCACCTCCCTTGCGAAACACTTTGCACACCTCTTTCCATTCGAGCAAATGGAACTTTTTCTGATTCTCCTTACCACACCATAGAAAATCCCTTCTGATTTTGTCGATACTCTTAAGCACCGATCCCGGACAGACGAACAGCGACATGAAATACAAGGGGAGACTAGACAGAGCGGATTTAATCAGGGTCAGCCTCCCACCAATGGATAAATATCACTTTTCGAAGAAGCGAGGTACTTATGGAATTTGGAAGTTACCCTGTCCCACATATGTTTTTTTTTTTTTTTTTTTTTTTGGGGGGGGGGGGGGGGGGGGGGGGGGGGGGGGCAATGCAAGAGGTAAGCCGACAAAATAAGTAGGAAAGGTTCCTACGCTGCAGCCCAGAGTGACCGCGAAGTTCTTTAAGGAATGCTGTGAAACATTAACTCCGAAAAGTCTGGACTTGCTGAGATTGATCGTAAGACCTGATACTGCTTCAAAACAGCGGAGAGCAATCAGAAGATGATGAATTTTTACTTCGGAAGCCTCTGAGAAAATAAGGGTGTTATCAACAAATTGGATATGCGTGAGGGGCACCGCCAAACCAGGTAAGGAAATACCACAGAGAAGGCCTTGCTCCTGCCCTTTCTTCAGCATTTGGGAAAGCGCTTCAGCCACAATTAGGAAAAGGTAGGGGGAAAGAGGGTCTCCTTGGCACCCCTCGAGCTTTTAAAAAAACCAGAGGGAGAACCATTGAGGATGACCGAAAAATGAGCAGAGGTGATACACTCAGAGATCCACCTTTGCCATTTCGGACCAAAACCCATCCGAGTTAGCATATAGAGTAGAAAATCCCATTTGACATGATCATAAGCCTTAGCAATGTCCAATTTGCATAAAACGACTTCCGATTTGGACTTCTGACTGGAGTGAAGAACTTTGTTAGTAATTAGAGCTCCGTCTATGATCTGCCTAGCTTTGATGAAGGCATTTTGATTGGTAGATATGAGAGCCCCGATAATCTTAGAAAGACGAGAGGATAAAACTTTTGCTAGAATTTTATAAGGACTCCCTATCAAGCTAATAGGCCTGAAATCCGTGAACGAAGCTGCCCCCGGGAACTTAGGAATAAGAGATATGAAGGTTGCACCAAGGCCCGTTGATAATCTGCTTCTACCGTGAAATTCGTGAAGGATAGAACATTGACCCGAACTGTTTCCCAGAAGTTCTGATAGAAGCTTATAGGAAAACCATTTGGTCCTTGAGACTTGTCAGCACCCAAAATCTGAATAGCCGCCTTAGCCTCATCTTCCGAGAATGGAGATTCCAATTGATCTGCTTGAGTAGCCTGCAAGCAAGTGAAGGATATATTGTCTAACTTCGATCTGGTCCAGCCAGCCGAGAAGAGGAGGGTTTTGAAGTGAGTTGTCGCCAAAGCAGCTATCTCATTCTTATTGTCAATTGGATTCCCTTTATCGATGATACTGAGAATAGCCTTCGATCGAGACTGCATATTAGCCAGAGTATGAAAAAATTTGGTATTTTTGTCCCCCTCCGCAATCCATTTAGCTCTGGATTTAATCCTCCAGGAGGCTTCCTCTTCCTGAGCTATAATAGAGAGATCCTAAATGATCGATATACGCGTATGCATCATATCTTTCGTCAGCAAACCTAATTCAGCTTTCGCATCCAACCGCTGAAGATCGGCTTGGAACAATTCGATTTCCACCTCCCTTTTCTGAAGCACTTCTCGCCTCCAGTCTTTTATCTTAGATTTTAAAAGATGGAGTTTGCAAAGTAAACGATGTCCAGCGAATCCTTCAACCTGGAAGGATTGCCACCAGTCAATGATCTTCTGACGGAGACCTTCTGTCTGAAGCCAGGTTGAATTGAACCTGAATGGTTTCGGGCCCCAATTAGATCTTCCTACATAAGAGCAGGGGGCAGTGATCCGAAGTGGTGTGAGGCATCGCAAATTGTTTGGTGGAGGGGAAAGAATCAATCCACTCCGTAGAAACCAGAAATCTGTCAAGGCGGAGAGGAGGAGTAGGATAGCCCGCCCATTGGACCAGGTAAATCTGGACACCCAGAAGGGGCAAATCGATAAGCTGCTCCGTTTGGATCAAATCTGAAAATCGCAACATAGCCGGGGAGGGCCTTCTTTTCCTAGAATGATCCTCTGCAAAACGGGTAATATTGAAATCACCTACTACACACGAAGGTCCCGAGAAGGAGGCTCTTAGCAAGGTAAGTTCCTCCCAAAGAGCATTCCTGAGAGAGTCATTGTTAGGCCCATAAACAACTGTCAGCATGCACAGGAAAGAAGAAGACTTATCTTTAAGAACAACTGACAACGAGAAAGTGGCAGTGTTAGACAATATAAGCTCCCACTTGGAGGAATTCCATGCTATAAGGATATCGCCCGAGCTTCCCACCGCGTCCAGCGTCAAGAATTTGGCAGCCCTTTCCTTCCACAGCGAGGTCAGAAGGTAATCCTTGAAAAGGGAGACCTTCGTTTCCTGCAAGCAAACAACATCCGGATTCTTCCGAGAAATGGAACTTCTTATCAGGCTCCGTTTGTGTTTAGAGCCCACACCCCTGACATTCCAAGATATGATCTTCATTGGTTAACCACACTTCCTCGATTTACCTGGCGTCTTGGAGTTGGCATAGAGGCGGAAATGAAACCTGGACTTGCTTGTAGGCACTGTAGTTCCCTGCTACCTGAAAGCTTGACTAACTGCTTTGATGAAGAACGGCTCGTCCCGATGGGTCTACCTCGATTTTCTATGCATTGGAACAGAGCAACATAATCCTCCAACCTATCCCCAAAGGACAGGCCAAGGGATCTACCCACCTTCCCGATGGCATCTCTGATCCATCGTTTCTTATGAATTTTGGATAACAAGTTAGCTCTGTTAGAATCGGAAGGTTGAGGATCGGTCTGGGGTTCTGTTATCATTTGCAAGGGCTCCACCACTATGATATCAGAGGGATCATCTTCTTGGAAGAGCGTGAGTGGGCCCATCTCTAAGGCGTCCCGAGGGGATGATTGAGGAGATGAAGGCAACAAGGACCGCGATTGAAAATCTGACTTGCTACAGTCGGTCAGGAGACGACCAATGGAAACAGCAGTTAACTAAGGTTTGGTGGGCAGGGTTTAAAGTTGAAGGCTTCGCCGGATTCAGGCTTTGCCGTAAAGTGAGACTCTTGAAAGAAAAGATCAAGTCGTGGAAAGCGGCAGAGCCTCGTAAAAGGGAGATGGAAACAAATGCAATTCTTGCTGAGTTGCAAATGATCGATGCGAAAGCGGAGGGACGCAGGATGTCAACAGAAAATATGGTCAAGAGAGTGCAATTAATCCAAAATTACTCTGCAAGGGTTCTAGAAGACGAAATTACATGGAGGCGAAGATCGCGGGGCAAGTGAATTAAAGGAGACAAAAATACCAATTTTTTTCAGTCTGGCGGGCGCGCGCGCAATAAACAACAAGATCAACAACATTATGGTGAATGGGACCCGAATAGAAGATCAGCAAAGCATATCAGGGGAGGTCATCCACTTTTTCAGAAACCTTCTTTAGGGAGTAGGCCGGAATAGGCCTAAGTTAGACCATCTTCAGTTTGATAGACTCTCTTTTGAGGAAGCTAGTGCCTTTGAGTCTCCATTCACGCCGGAAGAGGTGAAAGGTGCGGTGGAAGCATTGGGAGGAGATAAGGCCCCGGGGCCAGATGGGTTCCTGATAGTATTTTTCCAAACGTTTTGGGAAATATTAAAGGGGGATGTAATGGAATTCATGAATGAATTCTATGAAAGAGGGCGGCTATCAAAAGACCTCGGAGCATCTTTCGTAGCACTAATTCCAAAGACTCTGGCAGCGGACTCTTTGAAGGACTTTAGACCAGTTAGTTTAATCGGTGGCCCGTATAAGATTTTGGCTAAAGTTTTGGTGTCTCGGTTGCAAGGGGTGTTGGGAAAAATCATTTCTAACAATCAAAGCGCGTTCATCCTGGAAAGGAAAATTATTAATGGCACCCTCATTGCGCATGAATGCTTGGACTCAAGTCATAGATCCAGATCAAAAGGATTAGTCTGCAAGCTTGATATAAAAAAGACATATGATCACGTTGATTGGGGTTTTCTACAGTATATGCTGCAGCGGCTGGGATTTGGAGACAAGCGGAGAAGGCGGATGGGGGAATGTGTGGGCTCGGCTTTCTTCTTGATTTTACTAAAGGGATCCCCAATAGGATTCTTCGGCAGCTCTAGGGGGTTGCATCAAGGCGATCCGCTATCCCCTTTCTTCTTTGTAATAGTCAGGGAGGCCTTGTCAAGAATGCTGAGCAAAGGCCAAGAAGAAGGCATAATTAGCAGTTTCAGAGTGGAAGGAATGGAAACATTGATATCTCACATTCCATTTGCGGATGACACACTACTGTTTTGTGAAGCCGATCCGGAAAAAGTGAGTAATTTGTGAACCATAATCTAGTGCTTCGAAGTAGTTTCGGGTCTTAGGGTGAATATGGCAAAGTCCAAGATGTTCGGGGTAAATATGGAGGAAGAAGAGATGGAAATTCGCCGGCTACATTCGTTGGCCTTCCATTGTGTATTAGGAAGCCCCCGAAGTCTTTATGGGATAAGGTTATTGACAAGTTCGAGGTGTACCTAGCAAGATGGAAATGTAGATACTTATCCCTGGGCGGGCGTATCACTCTAATAAAGGCAACACTTTTGAATCTCCCTCTATACTTCATGTCATTGTTCAAATGCTCGGCTTTGATATTGGCAACACTATAAAAGTTGAGGCGTGACTTCCTATGGCATGGGATGGAAGAGAAGAAGAAATTCTACTTAGTCGATTGGAAGGAGGTGTGCAAGTATGTCCAAGAAGGAGGGGCAGGCGTAAAAGATCTCAAAAGTATGAATCGGGCTCTGTTAGGCAAGTGGACTTGGAGGCTAATGACGCAGGGATGAACGTGATGAGGATAAATACTCCGAATCCACGGAGCTTCTCTGGTCTCCTCACAGAGACTTCTTGAATCCACGAGGAAAGAAAGCAGAAAATAGAAATAAATTCTAATAAATTCGAAATTGATTAATTGATGAATAAAAACGAGTTCACAACCCTTTAAATAGGGGTACCAAGCAATGAGAAAGAAATCAGAATCAAACTACAACTAAAACTCCTAGAATTCGCGACTTACCATAAATAGTAAACTTACTATTTATAGACGGTCATGATGTCTACTAGTGCGCAAGGTTTTTGGCCAAAAATAGTAAGTGTCCTATTTGGCTTCACCAAACGGTTCCCCAAATTATTCTAAGCTCTTTTCATGTTGGACGCAACTCCTAAAGCCCGACGGATGAAGAGTTATAATCAAACTAAAACTTACTATTTATAGTAAAAACGAAATTAAAAGAGGGAAACGACTGTTGATCCAGGGGTTTCTCGCAATTCCGAGCGTCGCAACCTGGCGTAGCTGGGTTGGTTGGCTAAAGTAGCTCGTTCTACCCCAAAATCATATATTTTACGTCAGGTAACTCATTTCGGATTGCGAGATACGTTCGATCTAAGGTCCGACGGTCCAGATCACTTCTGTCGTCGCCCGGGCCTTTTCTGATCCATCTTGGCCATGAAACTGTCCACGACCCACTCTACATCAGTCCCCTCCACTTCAAAAGAATTCGTTCTCGAGTTCTCATCCTGCGCTGGTTCATGATACTCAGTCAGGTCCGCGACGTTGAAAGTCCGTGAGATTGTCATGTCATCTGGAAGATCAACAACATAAGCGTTGTCATTGATCTTTCGAATGATTGGGACGAGTTCAATCTTCTTATTTTTCAACTTGTTGTACATCCCGGTCGGAAATCTCTCTTTGCACAGATGGACCATCACGCGTTCGCCCACCTTGAACACTTTTTGTCGTCGGTGCTTGTCCGCTTGTTCCTTGTACTTTTCATTCGAGGCATTTAGCTTAGTCTGCACTTCCGCATGGATGCCCATGATCTTGTCTGCCATATATTCTGCTGCAATGCTCGTGCCTGGGTGCTTGGGTAGATGGACCAGGTCAAGCGTGTGGCGAGGCACTCGTCCATAGATAATCTGGAACGGAGATTTCCCTGTCGAGCGGTTCACCATGTTGTTGAATGCGAACTCTGCTTGAGACAAGGCCAAATCCCACTGCTTCGGTTTTTCTCCTGAAATACAGCGAAGAGGTTTCCCAACGTGCGATTCACAACTTCGGTCTGCCCATCAGTCTGTGGGTGGTAAACACTGCTGAATTGAAGTCGTGTATCGAATCGAGCCCACAAAGTCCGCCAAAAGTGGCTAATGAACTTCGTGTCACGATCAGAAGTAATGGTCTTGGGGACCCCGTGTAGCCGTATAACCTCCCTGAAGAATAGATTCGCCACGTGTGTTGCATCGAGGGTTTTCTTGCATGGGATAAAATGCGCCATATTGGAGAAACGATCTACCACCACGAACACCGAATCCATGCCGCGTTGTGTTCGTGGGAGACCGAGCACGAAGTCCATTGATAAATCCTCCCAAGGACCGTCAAACACAGGTAATGGGGTGTAGAGGCCCGTATTCTTAGATTGTCAGGTCTGACAAACATGACAACGTTGTACGGCTTTTCCCACATCACGTACTAATTGCGGCCAGTAATACCGCTCTTCCACAAGAGCTTACGTCTTGTCTCGCCCAAGGTGTCCACCGAGGCCACCTCCATGTAGCTCCTGAATAATTTGCTCCCTCAGAGAACTTTGGGGGATGCACAATTGATTTCCTTTGAAGAGAAAATCATCCTGTATATGAAGGTCACTGGGGTGACCTTCTTGGCACTTCACCCAAGAATCTTTGAAGTCCTCATCCTCGGCATACAGCTCCTTGAGACAGTCGAAGCCGACCACCTTGTTGCTCATCGTAACGAGTAGTGATGCACGACGGCTAAGTGCATCAGCCACCTTGTTCTGCTGCCCTGACTTGTGCTTTAGAACGAACGTGAATTCCTGTAAAAACGCAACCCATCTAGCATGCACACGATTTACGTTAGTCTGACTATTAATAAACTTTAATGCTTGATGGTCAGTGTACAGAACAAACTCTCTTTGAATTAGATAATGCCGTCAATGTCGCAGCGCCTGAACAATTGCGTACAACTCAAGCTCATAAGTCGACCACTTCTTTCGGGCTTCGCTGAGCTTCTCGCTGTAGAAGGCTACCGGCCTGCCTTCCTGTGATAACTCCTCCAATTCCGACGTATGAAGCGTCGCACTCAACCTCAAACAATTTGTCGAAATTAGGAAGCACCAAGACCGGTGTTGTAGACAAACGATGCTTGATCTCATGAAAGCTCTTGTCAGCTTTATCGGTCCACTGGAACGGTCCTTTTTTCATGCAATCTGTTATAGACGCGACTATGGTGCTAAAATCTTGCACAAATCGATGATAGAAAGTCGCTAACCGTGAAAACTTCTCACCTCATGAATGTTTGTCGGGATCGGCCATTCCCTAATAGCTCGCACCTTTTCATTGTCCACACGAATGCCTGTGGACGTTACAACAAATCCTAGAAACAACAGGCTGTTAGTTAAAAAACTACACTTCTTCAAGTTGAGGTACAACTTGTTAATTTATAGGACCTGCAGCACCTACCTGAGATGTTTCCTGTGCTCCGCCTCATCCTGGCTATATATAAATATATCATCAAAATATATTACCACAAATTGGCCAGTGAACGGTTTTAGAACTTGATTCATCAAACGCATAAAAGTACTTGGTGCGTTCGATAGGCCAAAGGGCATGACCAGCCACTCATACAACCCTTCTTTGGTCTTGAATGCCGTTTTCCACTCATCACCGGGTCGGATACGAATCTGATGGTACCCACTCCTTAGATCTAGTTTTGAGAATACCTTGGCCCCTTCTAGCATATCGAGCATGTCGTCCAACCGTGGTATTGGGAACCGATACTTGATCTTAATTTTGTTGATTGCCCGACTGTCGACACACATGCGCCAGCTTCCATCTTTTTTTGGCGTTAATAATGCTGGTACGACACATGAGCTCATGCTCTCTCTCAAGAGACCCTTACAAATCAATTCCTCCACTTGCCCCTGAAGTGTCTCGCACTCCTTCAGACTCATCCGATAATGAGGGCGGTTGGGCAGGCTAGCCCCAGGGACGAGGTCTATGTGATGTTGGATGTCCCTTATGGGGGGCAATCCATCAGGTAAATCCTCAAGCCAGACTTCTTTGAATTCGTTTAGCAACAGTTTTAAACTTGGAGGGATGTTTGAGGGTTCTTCTTCCTCGCTCTTCACCACTACGGCGTACACCTCGACAGTTTCCTTGGATTCTTCCATGAAATCCTGAATGGTCAAGAGGGAACTCCCCTCCACTTAGAGGCTTCATGGTGGTTCTCTGGTGCCATAGGGGCAAGGATTATTTTTCGACTATCCTTGACGAATACGTAGACATTGTCTCGTGCCTGATGGGTCGCATCACGGTCCGACTGCCAGGGTCGACCGAGTAGCATGTGGCAAGCTTCCATGTCAACCACGTCACAAAGTATCTGATCCTTATAATTTTTACCAATTGAAAATGAGATAGTGCATTGTTCAGTTACCTTGGTTTCATTCACCTTTTTTATCCAGCCGATTGAGTACGGGAAAGGATGTTTCGTCGTTGGTAGCCGCAATTTGTCCACCATTACTCTTGAGACGATGTTCTCGCTAGTACCACTGTCTATGATCACATCACAGACCTTTCCGTTAACAGTGCACCGAGTACGAAATATATTGTGTCGCTGTGGATGTAATTCCTTTCATGGGGTATACAGTAATCGCCTCACAACTAGAAATTCGCCACGATCCTCGCTTGTCATTTCATCGCCACCTGCTATTTCTTCAGTGGTTTGTTCATGTTCATCATAGCCATGATCTTCTTCTGCGGTCTCATCTTCAGTGCCCCCTTCGTTTATAGTTAAGTGTGTTGCGGGACGTTGAGGACAGGTGTTTGATAAGTGGCCTGGCTGGCCACAGCAGTAACAATTGTTCGACCTTGGTCGAGCATAAGGATTTGGAATCCTACTCGGGCCCGCTGTTGTGGGTGTTGTACGTTGAGGTCTGGATGAGCCGCTCCCCGTATCACGGTTCGCGGTTGTAGGATGTTGAGGACGTTCTCCTACTGGATCTTTTCCTCGTGCCAGCACTGGATCCTGCGTGGGACCCGTCATGGGGGGTCGAGTTGAAGGATAGGGACGAGCAGGAACTCTTGCAAGTTGTGTTTTTGCCCTACCCGCCAATTGAACTGCTTCATCCACGGTCCCGACTGGGTACATCTGAACTCGGTCCTGAATTGTCGGTCGCAACCCACCTATAAATCGTGCCACCTTCTGTGACTCAGATTCTGACAAATCGTTTCGTGTAGCCAACCGCTGGAATTCTTCAGTGTAATCTGTGATGGTTCGATTTCCTTGTTGACAATTTTGGTATTGCTGGAATAATATCTGCTCATAATCACTGGGGAGAAATCGTGATCGAAGAAGACGTCTCATCCGTGGCCATGATGAGATGGGTGCCTTGTTCTGGCGGGCTCGTGAGAGTTGTAATTGTTCCCACCATGCAGAAGCACCAGATTTTAACTTAAACGCTACCTATTTTACCCTTTTATGATTTGACACGTCCATATAATCAAAATTTCTCTCTACTTCGGCTAGCCAATCGAGAAAATCTTCTATACGTAATAAACCATTAAAACTAGGAAGTTCAGCCTTACCTCGATTGTCTCTTTCAGCACGATCTAGATGATCGCCTCCATAGATTGGTTGTCGGGCAAAACCCTCATTAAAGTCCTCGTCGCTAGAACTTGAATCATCTGGTGTAGCCCTGCGGTTTGCCACTGGTAGTGCCCTACGGAAATCGGGGTTGCATCGTACAACAACCATGGGTGGTGGAGCCACCATGGATGGTGGAGCAACCATAGGTGGTGGAGCACCGCCTAGGGCTCGGGGCGGAAGTAGCGCATCCGCAAGACGGTCGAGGGTTGCCTGCAACCCTTGCATGGTCAACTGACTCTCCCAGTGGAAAGCTTCCATTCTTTCCGAAAGATAACGAATCCCTGGATCACCGTCCACAGGATTTTGATTCATACCTTCATCGTTTGCCATCGGCCCGAGGGGAATCCTCGCTTTGATACCAATTGATGCAGGGATGAACGTGATGAGGATAAATACTCCGAATCCACGGAGCTTCTCTGGACTCCTCACAGAGACTTCTTGAATCCACGAGGAAAGAAAGCAGAAAATAGAAATAAATTCTAATAAATTCGAAATTGATTAATTGATGAATAAAAACGAGTTCACAACCCTTTAAATAGGGGTACCAAGCAATGGGAAATAAATCAGAATCAAACTACAACTAAAACTCCTAGAATTCGCGACTTACCATAAATAGTAAACTTACTATTTATAGACAGTCGTGATGTCTACTAGTGCGCAAGGTTTTTGGCCAAAAATAGTAAGTGTCCTATTTGGCTTCACCAAACCGTTCCCCTAATTATTCTAAGCTCTTTTCACGTTGGACGCAACTCCTAAAGCCCGACGGATGAAGAGTTATAATCAAACTAAAACTTACTATTTATAGTAAAAACGAAATTAAAACAGGGAAACGACCGTCGATCCAGGGGTTTCTCGCAATTCCGAGCGTCGCAACCCGACGTAGCTGGGTTGGTTGGCTAAAGTAGCTTGTTCTACCCCAAAATCATATATTTTACGTCAGGTAACTCATTCCGGATTGCGAGATACGTCCGATCTAAGGTCCGACGGTCCGGATCACTTCTGTCGTCGACCGGGCCTTTTCTGATCCATCTTGGCCATGAAACTGTCCGCGACCCGCTCTACATTAGCTAGGGACCGAGAATGGGACTCTTTGGAAAATAATTGTCAAAAGCAAGTATGGTCGCTCAGAGGGAGGTTGGTGGACCAAGGACTCATCGAACTTTAGAGCATCAACTCTTTGGAGAGGTGTGGTATCCATAAAGGAGGAGGTTCTGAAAGGAATTGGTATTGCAATAGGGAATAGTGAAAGCACTCACTTTTGGGAAGGTATTTGGGTGGGAGATGTAGCATTGAAAGAGGAGTTCCCGTGTATCTTCCGTCTCGCCCCAAATCAGTCCATTGCGGTAGTTGGATGTTACTCTTTAGTTGGGAGAGAAGTTGTGGAATCCTCTGTGCAGAAGATATCTTCAGGATGAGGAGTTTGAAGAATATGTGGCCCTTCTTAATCACATCTATAATAGCCAGTCGGACCTGTCCAACGCAGACAGATTAGTTTGGAGAATTGATAAATCTAGTGAATTCTCGGTTAAGTCTTTCTATGAATTTATTAGTAAGGATCTCTCTACAAGATGAGAGGCATTGACAGATCATGTACCAAGTCCCACCCAAGATAGCAACCTTTGGATGGTTGGTTGGAAGGTTCTCACAGTGGATAATTTGCGTAAAAGGGGCATGATTATTACAAACGTCTGTCTATGCTGCATGGCAAACGAAGAATCAGTAGACCACCTTTTTGTCCATTGTACTTTTATCAATCAAATTTGGTTAGAAATTCTAGCTCATTTCGAAGTCCTCTGGTCATTCCCCTATTCGGCAGGAGAGCTTCTAAAGGCTTGGCATGGAGTAAGATTGGGCAAACAAAGGACCGCTTTATAGAGAATGTCCCTCCTGGTTGTCTGGTGGTCCGTGTGGGAAGAAAGGAATGGGAGATGTTTTAGTGCCGTTACTAACCCGGCAAAGTCCATAGCTCAATGGGCGAGGTGGTTAATACTTGAGCGGGCTTCTAATGTCGAAAAATTAAAGGGTTGTAATCTTCATTTTATAGGAGTGTAGCCGGTTCGTTATCTTAGTGGCTCGGCTCTCTCTGTGTAGTCTTTTTGTTTTGTTTGATTAATAAAATCTCCGTCATCTTTCTAAAAAAAATAATCTCTTCCTACCCTTGAATCCATATATAATGACATACGCACAGAGGCCCAACAACAAAATGCTGTCTCTCCCGGCATACTTCTAGAATGTTCAGCCCTGACTACGGAATCTAAAACTACTAAGGGACAAGGAACCGGGCATGGAAATGTGGACAGACAAACTCAGATGCACACACTATGGAAAAAGATGACATTTGAAGGAATATTGTTGGGTTCTTCATCCTCATATTCGTCCAAAGGAGGTCAAAGCAAAGTCATCTGTTAATATGAGCACCATTAATGAAACTTCCAGCTATAATGTTTCACACCCAAGGGACAAAACTATAAGTGAGCTTTAACAACAAGTGGCAGCTCTCCAAGCCTCCATCTCCGCTATTGACCAATTTCTCAGACATCTTGGATAATCAATTCAGGGGCATTTGATCACATGACGGGTACGGCCGATGGTTATACCTCCTACTTCCCTATCTCTAGTAATTCTGATTCCTTGTCCATATCTTTTGTAGTCCATGTTCCCTCATTTCAGCTAATTTTCTTTCTGTAAGCTCCTTAACCAAACAACTAAATTGTTTTGTTACTTTTTATCTATCTCATTATGTTATCCAGGATCTGACAACAAAGAAGATGATTGCTGGTGGTCGTGAAGATAAGGGACTTTATTTCTCAATAGAAAATAATCTAGTTCTACTTATATTTCCACTTCTATCATTGAGAATAAAAATCGGGTGATCCTAGGGCACACTTGTTAGGTCATTTACCTTTGCAATCATTGTCTTTTATTTCTAGGAAAATTTAATAAAAGTGATAGTTTACAATGTGAAACTTGTCAGTTTTCCAAGCATCATCAAACCACTTTTCCCTTAAATAACACAAATACATTTCATCCATTTCAACTTTTTCACTCAAATGTCTGAGGCCCTGCTCCATTAGTTTCTATATTTGGTTTCAAATATTTTTATTATTATTTATTGATGATTTCTCCTGATATACGTGGATTTATCTTTTAAAAAGTCATGATAAAGTCCCATCAGTTACAAAGATATTTCATAAAATGGTTTCTGCCCAATACAACACCAAAATTAAAATCTTTAGGTCTGACAATGCCCATGAATATTTACACCATGATTTGCAAAAATATTTTGTAAATCATGGCATAGAATTTCAAATCTCGTAAATTTATACACTGCAACAAAGTGGAGTGGTTGAACGCAAAAAATCGACACTCACTAAAGTTTACCCGATCGTTATTGACAACCATGTCAGTACCAAAAGCATATTGGGATGAAGCTATTCTTCTTGCAACTTATATAATTAAGTGGATTCCGACGGATGTGCTCAAGGATAACTACCCATTACAAGTTTTGCAACCTCATGCATCTATTTACTCTTCTAATTCACTTAGATGTATGGGACCCTGCTCCGCTAGTTTCTATATATTTGTTTCAAATATTTTCTATCATTTATTGATGACTTCTCCTGATATACATGGATTTATCTCCTTTGGTTGAAATCAGCTACCATTTAAAGAAGTCAATAGAGTCTCCTTAGTGGTTGATGACCATTTCATTTGCCTGGTGTGGTTAGTGCTAAAGCCCCCGGGTTCATTACTCGATCAGGATGGAAAGAGTGGTTGGAACTGAGACCTTTGGGTCCAGGCAATCATAGGAGTCTTCCCCCTATAGCCAAATCTCCTAAGTTGTAACTGAGACCCGATTTAAATTTTGGAACTCCTCTAAAACCATGCTAAGTCTTTGTTCGCACCGGTAGTATTCATAGGTTCGAAAGCGCAGCGGATCCACTTCTCCCATAAAATACAAGAGGACCAGTGCAGCTCTGAAGCATGAGCCAACTGGTGCAAGGTACCAATGGTCTTCAAGGCATTGGACCAAGAAGAGAACAATCTCCTCTCAGGTTCTAGAAACAAAAGTATTCATTTGTCTCTAGTTCATCAATAACTATGTATATAGAGACTAAATGTCCCTCTTTTTAGACCTACATGCAAGAAAATTTCATTTATTTCTCACGAATCTGACCTCTACTATTTCTAGGCCTAGACATATACTGAATCTATAGAGCTTGACATCTTGACTCACATCTAAAAGAGACGGGAAGAAAAATGAAGACTATAAAGAGGATATAAACAACCAGCTAAAGACTCCTGAAAGAGAAATAGAACTCTAAAATGTTGAGGAAATTCCTGAAATTGAAACTTATGTATTGAATTCTAAATTTGTACCCCATTAGTTGTGGCTGTATATCTGCATAAATTCTCCCAAAATTAACATCTGGCTGAGATTTTCTGCTGGAAATAGAAAATCTAATATTGAACATGGATCCTGATTTGATTTGTGGAACCCACAGTTCAATCGGCCAGCAATCTAGACCATCTGGGAAGAATCTAGTGACATGTGGGGTCCACTCTTGATTCCCTTTAACACAGATAGAATCAATGTATGCATCAATAACAGCAGCTTAATTTGTTTCTTTTGGAATTGCAGGCGCTTTGGTACATGGCCTGTCGCCATGCTGGCTCAAAGCAAAAACAAGGTAGTGCTAGAAGGCCCGGTATGCAACGGAAGTCAGGTAATTGGGTGGCACACCAATGAAAAGAGTAAGAGGCTTCGAAGATTTCATGTCGACATGTCAGGCTTCGCATTCAACAGCACCATTCTCTGGGACCCCAAGAGGTGGCACCGGTTGAGTCCACTTCAGATCAGGCAGCTGGACACAGTGAAGGAGGGGTTTCAAGTATGCATCATACTTTTAGGTTCTTTTCATATTCCACCTCCTTTTAGTTTAATTAGGATGCTATTCCTGTGGGGATTCCTGAAAAATACAAAAAGATTCTGGCAGGGCAACCAATTACATAGCTCTTTGAATGAGAGCATGTCCACGCTCATTGCAGTTATAAGAGTTGCGAAACTATTATGCTTTATGGGCCCACATGTGGGCCCAACTTTTCTTGACGAGGCAGCATCGAACATTTTATGAGGAACTATAGGGTCCTGATGCATCAGTATGTACAAGCAATGCCCATGCGGGTTAGTGATCCACATGAGCCCCACCATGGATGGGGATGGTCCATAAATCTTCCATATTTGGGTATCTTAGGCCCTGTTTGGACAGTTGCATTAGAGAGTATTAGGGGGGATTGAATTCAAAAAAACATAATTATTACCCATGGCAGGGGTTGTCCCCTGTTACCATGGGATAAGCTAAATTCCATGCTTTATTTGTAATGTGGTGGTACATTGAATAGATATACTCACCATCATTTGAAACTATTTAGAATAACACACGTGTTACATCTAAATCGTTCAGTTGTTTTGTAACCTCATTTTATGGAATAGGCCTAAAAATTAGGTAAATCCAAAACTTACGTGGCCCCAAAGAAGTTTTCAACGATAAGTATTAAATCCCCATTGCTTTCTATGGTGGGGTCCACTAGAGCTTTATATCTACCTGATTTTTTCACCCATGCTCTAAAATGATCTCGAAAAATGGGTGGACGGTTTGGATATAGCCCACACATCATGGTGGGACCTACACAACTTGCTAACATTGAATGAAATTGGCACAAGGACCAATGCGATTCCAGCTAATCTACTTCCAAGCTTTTCCAAACATGGAGTGGAATTGGCACATGACCAGATGCAATTCCATCCCCCCTAATACCCTCTAATGCAAGTGTCCAAACAGGGCCTTAGCCATCCAATCTTTTGCACCTTTTCCTGACCTTTGCAGTATCTATTTCCTGTCTATTGGTGGTCATGGATTGATGGGTCACAATCTTCAAATCCAAGATATTCTCAGGGTGTCTCCCATCCACACTGGAGCCTTTAGTATCAACTGTCTATGTATAAACCATGTACCCTACCTGTATAAAACGGTGGATCAGAACGACTAACATATCTTGATGTTTAAGGACCTTGTACTCTTTGAAGTGCTCTATATCAATTTTCACATAATTTGAACCAGTTTCTCTCTGTAAATGCTGAAGTGTGCCTTTTACTGATTCTGACATCATTTTAGTGCGATTGTTTCTTTCTTCTTCTTTTTCTATTTTTTTTCTATTTTTTTATGGAGTTGCCATGTCATTATATTGTGGTTGCTTTGAATTGGGATGTAATCCTGTATCTTTTGTACTGCCTTTTACAATCTTGCAGGAGACCACATTTATGGAGCAGGTAGTTGAAGATGAAAGCCAAATGGAAGCTGTACCTCATGGCTGTTCAAAGGTCATGAATTGGCACCTCCATTTGGAAGTTCGTGGTCTCACTTATCCAAGGGGATGGCTACTTCCGAAGAACCTTGATGTTGTTATTCCTCTCAAGCGATAGCAGGTCCCACTGAATCATATACTCACTAACGCAAGGTTTGCAATTTGATACGCCTCTTTAAGTTTCCTTTTGATATAGTGATCCTCATCAAACTCTTCGAGGCTGAGAATTCCGTTTCTGTACATGTGGATCATGGTTTTCTGATCAGACCACCAATCTAGTCCCTGATTGGACATCATGTAGGCAGCTGGTTGCATCAACACGTCTGAGGATGGAGGTTTCCCACAAACATTTCCCAGATTGAAAGTGGACAACCTTCGACTACTGACCTACAAATGGATGGTTAATAATAAAATATTGCCATGATCCACATTCAAGGAAAAATAAGTAGTAGATCAAAGGGTTAGGATCTTCCAATCTGGGAGATTTTCGGTGTGCACTGCATCCCCCGTACACAGAAGGGCCTCCCGATCAATGGCCTACATCACCTGAGTTGTTGGCTGCACATGTTCCGAATCCTACATCTGAACCTCCCTGCATTATAATTGCTGGTATTGGAGGGTTCCATAAAATGACGATTTCAAAATCCACTTTTTACTGGAGTTCCATCTGTTTATTTGTCTTTGTTGTTTTAATAAAACTGCTACAAATGGCAGCTCTTACATTTTGTGCATGGTTAATCCATAGAAAACTGAATCAGTGCGCATATTCTCATGCTCTTACATTTTGTACATGGTTAATCCATAGAAAACTGAATCAGTGCGCATTTTCTCATGCTCTTACATTTTGTGCATGGTTAATCCATAGAAAACTGAATCAGTGCGCATATTCTCATGCTCTTACATTTTGTACATGGCAGCTCTTTGATGAGATCATACAATTGTGGGCTTGTGCATCCTGCAATGGGTGATCAGCAGCGGCAGCATTTCCTTCACTAGCAACAAGCGAGGGAGGACTGTATCTTTTTGAACTTGTCTGATATTCTTTTGCGGGAGATGAACGTTCATCAGAGCTGTGTAGAAGGATTTTGATCGTGTTTGTGCAGGGGGAGGGGGCTCAACTGGCCTCCAGGTTTCTCTTCCAAAGCTGGCCGAATGGCATCCAAGTTGTCGGCTTAACTTCACCACCCGCAATAATGTTGGTGGGGGCCCACATCATGTAAGAAGCTGTTGCTTTCTCAGCATCAATTTTCCTTGTGTTGTATGACTTGGTGTGAATCATGTCGTTTGGCATCGATTCATTGTACATTTCCCTAGTCATTGGCTCTTTCTTTTCTTCCTTTCTTCCTTTCATTTTCAGTGTTGTTATGTGTTTGGCATTGTTGCATTTATTTCTTTTGCATTCTCTTTCTGGTGAGCTGAACTCTGCAAAACGTGGGGTTGGTAGCCTGCTATCTTCTGTGAGGGGCATTTCAGGAATAAACGGTGTCAGTACGATTTTTGTGAACCTGAGATATTGGTGCACACCCTCCAAATGGGCGTTTGAGGCTAGAACACCGTTTTGATCCAAACGGGAGGTGATGTTGAGCGTTTGGATGCACTTTGCAAACCCCCATCCCATCTGGCTTGACAAAATCAGCACTAAAATGCCAACTTGGCAACCGACCGAAAAAAGGAGGCTCAAAATCCTTCATTTTCAGAAACCTACTCCAGAGGAAGTGCGTCCAAACAGGCCTCAGGTCTGCTGCGTCTGCATGATTTTTTGGCTCCTGGCCAACATGGATTACACATCTAATGGTTGGAAGGGATCTCACATATGCATCATGGTGGGGCCCATCAAAAATCAGGCCATGCCGACCTTTTTTTTTTTTGGCCAATGAGGTCTCAATAGGTTAAGGTCCAGCAAGCATGTACCTTCTAACCTTTCATGTGTATATGACCTCCAAACCGATTGATTGATAGGTCGGTCCATTACAAGCATTGCCTTTTAAAAAACACTTCACAATAGGCACTCATTGAGGGGAACAGACTTGGGATTCTCTATTTATTAATATCTGAACTATTATATGGGGGTGGACCACTTGACGCATGCATATAGATGCTACTGACCCATTGTACTGAGCTGACCAATCTCGTGGTGAGGCAGATGTCACATGCACTTAAATACTTTTCAAGTTATCACATGGGTGTACTTTAGCTTGTGGTCCAACTGCTTCGACATAAAAACTTGTTTAATTGGAATATATCTCTTTTCCCAACATGTGAACTTGTTTATTTGGAATATATGTCTTTTCCCAACAGGTGCCTGCTGATTGAGATCCACTCCAACTATTGGATGTATAATCCCATACTAGGGCTTAAGTCAAAACATCATGCTGACATGCAATTCGACACCACACCAAGGAAAATAGTGAAGTAGTTGGTAGAGAGAAGTCCTCCCTTAATTTCTATGGGCTCACTATGATGATTACGTGAAATCTACTCCAACCATTAGATGCCGCACAAGTTGAGGCCTAAATATCAAGCTCTTACGTGATTCAAGTGAGCTGCACCATGGAAAATAGTTTGGAGGGTGAGCTTTTTACTGTACATTGTTTTCAATCGTGTGGTCCACCCGAATCACAGATGAGGATGATTTTTGGGCCCTGGTCTGACATGAGGTGACACATCTGATGGTTGGGTGGATTTAACATTAACACCACGGTATGGCCCACCTGAGCTGACACCACGGTATGGCCCACTTGAGCTGGCACCTCTTTTCTTTTCCAAAGGGACTTAACTGACTGTGAAGCACTTTACCTTCTAGTGTGAAGCGGATTGTCGTACTGAGCAACTCAGTACGCTAAGTAAACTCTGTGGGGCCATCATGATTTATGTATTTTATCCATTCCGTCCATACATTTTACCGGACAATTTAAAGGCTTGATCCTGAAAATGAAGCATATCCAAAGCTCAAATGGACCATACCACAGGAAACAGTGTGAATTTAACATCTACTGCCGATAAATTCTTTGGGGCTATAGAACTTTTGGATCAAGCTAATATTTGTGTTTTCCCTTCATCCATGTCCGTGTGATCTTATGAAGAGGTTGGATGACAAATAAACATCATTATAGGCCCTAGGAAGGTTTGAACGGTGGAAATCATTATTCTCACTCTTTCCTGTGGTATGTTCCATTTTAGCTTTGGATATGCTTTAATTTTGGGCTCAACCCCTAAAATGAGCCCAAAACACAGATGGACAGTGTGGATAAACCACATGCATTCAAGGAGGGCCAACAGAGTTTACTCAGTACGATAAAAGCATTAACTCAGTGCGCAATCCGTGCATTTGAAGGGCGCAAGTGGGTCCCACATAACGTGCATGTGAACTCATTTCCATACACGCTTTTGCTCACATTAGGCCTGGGCCCCAAAACTCAGCCTTATCCTTGATTTAGGTCGGCCACACAGAGTGAAAACAGTGTGAAGGATGACGCCACTTTCCAAACTGTTTCCCTCCGTTTGGCCCACTGAATTTAAGATAGGGTATATATTTTAGTGTTTTAGCCTTCTATTTTAGTATCGCGCCTGTGGATTTTAAAAATAGATGATGGCGGATTGAGTGAAGCCCTCACCATGTGAAGATTATGTGGAGTCACCGTAATTCATGTGTTCCATCCATGCCGTTCATCCATTTTTCCAACTCATTTTACGACTTGAGATTAAAATTAAAGCATATCCAAAGCTCAAGTAGACTACATTACAGAAAACAGTGGGGATGATGATGTCCACCATTGAAACTATCTTGTGGCTTACAGTGACGTTTATTTGTCATCCAAACTTTCATAAAGTGTCACAAATTTGGATGAACAGAAAACACAAATATCAGCTTCATGATGGGTTTTTTGACCCTTCGTTGACCGGTCATGAGCCTCGCTCGACCGGTCAAAGGCTGTGGTCGACCAGTCGTGGCACGACTCAAAGTCCAACGACTATGGACTATTTTTCTCCGGGGTGCTTGACTAGTCGAAGGAGGTGCTTGATCGGTCGAAGGTGACTCTCGACCGGTGGTGGACTCGGTTCAACAAGTCGAAGTTACGCAGATGCATTCCGCGATTTTGCACGAATTTCGTGTCGCAAGTCCTTTCGCAACTGGGATGCGGAAGAGAGTTTCCTAAAACTATAAATAGGAGTTCCTAGGGCTTTCTAAATATAACAAGAGAGTTTCCTAAAGCTTTACAAGGGATTTGCTAAAGGGTTTAGGGCTATTAAAGGTGTGTGAGAGAGAGAGAGAGAGGAAGCTTATAGAAAGGAGGTTCTGCTCGTGGAGGTTATCTACTGTGCAATCTATATCTCAGCGCTTCTATGTTCTCGTAATCGGTTAGATCTCTCCGTTTTCTTTATTTTTCTTATTGTTTATCCACTCCTGGGTTAGTGAAGAAGTTTGTAACATTCTACTTCATAGTGGATTGTCGATCTGGACGAGGTCTCGTTGTTTTTTCCTTTTTGAGGGTTTTCCACGTAAAAATCTCTTGTGTGGTGTGTGATTGATGCATTGATTGTTTTCATTGCTTTATTATCCATAATTCTGGTTTGTTCTGGAGGGCTAGATCCTAAGGTTTTGTGCAAGGCCCCCAACAAAGTGGTATCAGAGCAGAGTTCATTGAACGGGTAGGATCGGTTTGAATTATAGAAGGTGGCTCATCAAGGATGATCAGCCTCAATGGTTCTAATGGACCATATGGAAGGCTAAGTGGAGGACTTGCTTTATTGCAAGGACCTATATTCTCCAATTTTAGGCATATCAGCAAAATCTAAGGATATGACTGATGATGATTGGAAGAAGATGGACCGGAAGGCGGTGGGGTTTGTTAGACAATGGTTGGATGATTCAGTGTTCCACCATGTGTCTACAGAAACCTTAGCCGCTAGCCTATGGCTGAAATTACAAGGGCTGTATGAGAGGAAGACGGCTGGAAATAAGATTTTTCTGATAAGATGACTTGTGAATCTCAAGTTCAAAGATGGTGGTTCTGTGGTCAAGCACATGAATGAGGTCAGCAATATAGTGAACCAACTCTCCTCTATGAAGATGGTCTTGGATGATGAATTGCAGACTTTACTTTTGCTTAGTTCATTGCCTGACAGTTAGGAGACATTGGTGGTGTCTCTAAGTAACTCCACGCCAGACGGAAAGATATCCATGGAACAGGTAACCAGTTGTCTCTTCAATGAGGAGACAAGGAGGAAGTCTCAGGGGTCTACTTAGCAAGAGGCCCTTGTAACACAAGAACGGGGGAGAGGAAAGAACAGGAAGGGCGGGAAGGCCCGAGATAAATCAAGAGACAAGTCGAGTAACATGAAAGATGTTGATTGTTGGAATTGTGGCAAGAAGGGCCACTATAAGCATGAATGTCGTGGTAAGAAGAACGACAAGAAAGGAAAATGGAAGGAAGATGAATCAGATTCCACTGCGGTCGCTTTAAATGACGACATTGTAATTATTCTTTTTGCAGATCATGGTGTATGTCTCACGGCTATAAGTCAGGACACCGACTGGGTGATAGACTCGGGAGCTTCTTTTCATGCAACTCCACACAGGGACTTCTTCACAAGCTACAAGTCAGGTAACTATGGAACTATAAAGATAAGAAATTCTAGCGTATAAAAAATTGTGGGAGTTGGTGATATTTGTGTGAAGACCGATGTGGGCTGCACATTGGTTCTCAGGGATGTGAGGCATATCCCATACCTTCGCCTCAACTTGATATCGATGGGAAGGTTGGATGATGATGGTTATGAAAGCCAGTTTGCTGGTGGGTGATGGAAGCTCATCAAGGGTTCGTTGATCGTGGCCAGAGAAAAGAAGTGTTGCACCTTTTACAAGGCAAGTGTCAGTATATGCAAGGGTGGGTTGAACGCAGCGGAAGATTCAACTATTGACATGTGGCACAGGAGTCTAGGCCATATGAGTGAAAAAAGGGCTTCAGGTACTAGCAAAGAAGCGGCTCCTTCAGACGTGACAGGTACACCTCTCAAAACCTATCTTGATTGTTTATCAGGGAAACAACACAGAGTTTCATTTATTAAATCTGCTTCTCATGTTAATAAAGTGCATGCATTAGATTTGGTTTATTCTGATGTTTGTGGTCGTATGAGGACAAAAACCTTGGGTGGGGTATTGTATTTTGTTACTTTCATAGATGATGCATCTAGGAGGGTTTGGGTTTATGCTTTGAAATCCAAGGACGAGGTCTTTGGTGTGTTTAAATTGTTTCATGTTATGGTCGAGAGAGAGACATGTAGATCATTAAAGTGCATCCGCACTGATAATGGTGGTGAATACTTTGGCGACTTTCATGACTATTGTAAGTCCCTAGGTATACGGCATGAACAGACGGTTCCCAAGACCCCCCTAGTATAATGGTGTAGCTGAGCGAATGAATCGCACCATTGTAGAGAGAATCAGATGTATGTTATCCCATGCGAAATTGCCCAAGACATTTTGGGGAGAATCAATGCACACGGCGGTGTATTTGATAAATAGGTCTCCATCAGCCCCGTTGAATGGAGAAGTACCTGAGAAGGTATGGATTGGACAAGATCCATCGTACAGTCATCTCAGGGTGTTTGGATGCAGGGCATCCGTACACGTATCAAAGGACGAGAGGTCCAAGCTCGATATGAAGATCAGGCAGTGTGTGTTCTTATGGTATGGTGATGAAAAGTTTATTTACAAATTGTGAGATCCGACTGAGAGGAAGCTCGTCAGGAGCAGAGATGTGGTTTTCTTTGAAAATCAGTGTATAGAAGACATTGGTAAGCCAGAGAAGAACCAACCTAGTTCAGGTGAGCTAGAGGATATGGATCCGGTTATTCCTCCCGTGATGCCTGATGACGGGGGAGTATAACAAGGTGCAGAGGACGAGGGAGTTCCTTCAAAAGATGGACCAGGGGAGCAGCCCCCACTTGATCCACCTGTTGAGCCACAGGTGAGGAGGTCATCTAGGGACAGACAACCATCCAAGAGGTACTCGCCACATGAGTACATTATGCTGACTGATGGGGGAGAGCCAGAAGATTATTCTGAGGCCCTAGCTGACGAGTATAAGGGGGAGTGGTTGAAAGCTATGCAAGAGGAGATGAAATCCTTACATAAGAACCACACCTATGATATGGTGAAATTGCCTAAGGGCAAGAAAGCTTTGAGCAACAAGTGGATGTTCAGAAAGAAGATCGAGCAGAAGAATTTACAGACGAGGTTCAAGGCCAGACTTGTGGTGAAAGGGTTTGGTCAGAGGAAAGGCATAGACTTCGAAGAAATATTCTCACCAGTGGTGAAGATGACATCTATACGGGTGTTGCTTGGGTTGGCAGCTAGCATGGATCTGGAGATAGAGCAGTTACATGTTAAAACTGCCTTTTTCCATGGTGACCTGGAAGAAGAGATCTACATGCACTAACCGGAGGGGTTCGAAGTCAAGGGCAAGGAGCATATGGTGTGTAGGCTGAGGAAGAGCTTGTATGGGCTGAAACAAGCTCCACGACAATGGTACAAGAAGTTCGACTCGTTTATGTTGAAACATGGGTATGACAGAACGGAGTCGGACCACTGAGTGTTCACGCGCAAGTTCTCAGATGGTGATTTCTTAGTTCTGCTATTATACGTTGATGACATGCTCATCATGGGAAAAAACATCAAGAAGATCGACAGGCTGAAACAGGAGTTGGGCAAGTCTTTTGCGATGAAAGACTTGGGTTCAGCTAGACAGATCCTAGGAATGGAGATAACCCGTGATAGGAGCAGCAGGAAGCTTTGGCTGTCACAAGAGCGGTATATTGAGAAAGTCCTAGAGCGGTTCAATATGAATGCAACGAAGCCAGTCAGTACTCCACTAGATGGTCACTTCAGATTAAGCGACAGGCAGTGTCCCAAGACGAAGGCAGAGGTGAAAGAGATGCATAAGATACCCTACGCGTCAGCGGTAGGAAGTTTAATGTATGTTATGGTGTGTACACGCCCAGACATAGCATATGCGGTTAGTGTTGTTATCCGGTATCTTGCCAATCCTAGCAAAGAGTATTGGGCAGCGGTGAAATGGATACCGCGGTATCTAAGAGGCTCGTCCAGGTTGAGCCTATGCTATGGTGATGGTAAACCTGTGTTAGAAGGCTACACAAATGTAGATATGACAGTTGACACAGACAACAGAAAGTCTACATTGGGGTTCATGTTTACGTTTGCAGGGGGGAGAGGTTTCTTGGCAGAGCAAGCTACAGAAAGTCGTAGCATTGTCGACGACAGAGGCCGAGTACATTGCAGTCACAGAGGCATGTAAAAAGATACTTTGGATGAAGAGGTTCCTACAAGAACTTAGCCTGAAGCAGGAGGAGCACGTGGTCTATTGCGATAGTCAGAGTGCTTACATTTGAGCAAAAATCCAAGTCAGCATTCCAAGTTAAAGCACATAGAGATTCGATATCACTGGATCAGGAATAATTTGGAACAGAAGGTGTTAAAACTTGAGAAGGTCCACACGGACGATAATGGGTCAGACATAATGACCAAAGCTTTGTTCAACAAGTTTAAGGCTTGTAAAAACCTGGCTAGCTTGAAGAATGTGGATCCCTCCTTGGTAAAAAAGGGAGAGATTTGATGGGTTTTTTGACCGGTCGTGAGCCTCGCTCGACCGGTCGAAGGCTGTGGTCGACCAGTCGTGGAAGACGAGTCGTGGCACGACTCAAAGTCCAGCGACTGTGGACTATTTTTCTCCGGGGTGCTCGACTAATCGAAGGAGGTGCTCGACCGGTCGAAGGTGGCTCTCGACCGGTCATGGACTCGGTTCGACCAGTCGAGGTTACGCAGATTCGTTCCGCGATTTTGCGCGGATTTCGTGTCGCACGTCCTTTCGCAAATGGGATGTGGAAGGGAGTTTTCTAAAACTATAAATAGGAGTTCCTAGGGCTTTGTAGATATAACAAGAGGGTTTCTTAAAGCTTTACAAGGGATTTGCTAAAGGGTTTAGGGCTATCAAAGGTGAGAGAGAGAGAGAGAGAAGAGAGAGAGGAAGCTTATAAAAGGGAGGTTCTGTTCGTGGAAGTTATCTACTGTGCAATCTATATTTCAGCGCTTCTATGTCCTCATAATCGGTTAGATCTCTCCGTTTTCTCTATTTCTTTTATTGTTTATCCACTCCTGCGTGAGTGAAGAAGTTTGTAACGTTCTACTTCATAGTGGATTGTTGATCTGGACAAGGTCCCGTGGTTTTTACCTCTTTGAAGGTTTTTTACGTAAAAATCTCTTGTGTAGTGTGTGATTGATGCATTGATTGTTTTCATTGCTTTATTATCCATATTTCTGGTTTGTTCTGGAGGGCTAGATCCTAAGGTTTTGTGCAAGGCCCCCAACACTTCAAAACTTCTGCGGCCTTCAAGAAGTTTTCCACGTAGTTGTTCAATTCCCACTATTTCCTATGGTGTGTAGTTCAGTTAAGCGCTGGATATACTTTAATTTTTGTCTCAGGCCCTAAAATGAGCTGAAAAAAAAAAAAATGAATAAACAACATAAATAAAATACATACATCATGGTGAGCCCCAATCAGGGACCAATCACAATTGCAGTCCACAAAAAGCATTTAGGTGAATTTGTTGTCTAGTTGGTGCTGGCCTACTCCAAATATCAGGGAGTGACCCAAATTTAAGCTATGGGTAAAAAAATTCCCGTGAGTGAGTTGGTGAGTTTTAACCTGGCTTATTGTAGATTACGTGAGTTGGTGAATTTTAACGCTGAGGTCATGGGTTCAAAAATGCCCGTGAGTGACTATAGGTGTTTAAAAAAAAAAATAAAAAAAATACAATAGGCCGCACCAAAAGAATCGCCCACAGCTTGCTCACACTTTTGGAATCAAACAGAGGGTCTGACTTAAACATACTAGTGTGGCCAGCTTGATGAATGGATGTAAGTTCATGGCGAGTCCAATCCATTTTCAAGGTACTGATTTCCAAAACAAGTGAAATATTGGCAGAAAAGATATGTACCACAAGGTGTGGTACAGTTGCCTGTAATAAGTTATCCTTTACCATACACCTACTTTAAAAGCCATGTGCAGGTATGTGGTTATCGAGGTGGAGTTTCACTCCAAGAGCGTGCCATGAATTACCGGGACCAGTAATAAATGAACTAATAAAAGAAAGGAAAACATTAGACGTGTTTATTGTATACTTAAGGCTTAGATCCACCTACACACTGATGGACGCGGATTACCTCCAACCCCCGCCCATATCCAGCTAGAACAGGCAGCAGCCCATGATGTCTGGGTATTATCCATACCATCCATCCATTTTTTCGTGCATCATTTTAGGGTATAAGCCCAAAAATGAGGCAGATCCATGGCTCAAGTGGACTACTCAGTGGGGATTAAACTCTTACTGTTGAAAACTTTTTGGGGGCCACGGAAGTTTTGAATGGAGCTGATATTTGTCTTTTCTCTTGGGTATGTGTAATTTATGAATAGTTTGGACTGCGGTCGGCCTTAGAAAAGTTTCAACAGTGAGAATCATTATCAACACTGCATCCTGTGATGTGGTTCACTTGAGCCTTGGATCTGCCTCATTTTTGGGCCTATACCCTAAAATGATATGAAAAAAATGGATGGACGGTGTTGATAAGACCCATACATCATGGAGGACACTTAAAGTTGTTGTCCATTCCAAGCTGGAGACGGGGTAAGACGGAATCCGCATCCCACACTGATTCGTCGTAGATTGAGTGAAGATAACTAGTTGAGTGTTGCTTGTAAACTATTTCCACTGTACCACTTAAAACATGGATGGGTCCGACGTTTGGGCATGTCCTGACATGTGTGCCTGACAGAAGTCAGGATGGATTTCACATCAACATCAAGATGGAGCAACCAAAGCATCCTACATACTTTTCAAAAGTCATGTGAAATAATAACTCCTAAGGCCATATGTTGGTAAAATAATTATTCACAATGGCCTTTTTATTTTTAGGGGCTTATCTTGATGTTTATGTGATATCCACTCCGACCATTAGATGTAATCTTACGTTAGGCTTCATGATAAAAAAAAAAAAAAGTAATGTCAACCTACGCTTCGGGTGGGCCACACCAAGGGAAACAATTGGGATAGAGATGTACACCATTGATATTTAGCGGGCTCACCATGGTAATAATATAAAATCCACTCCAACCATTGGATATCATACCAAACCTTAGACATGGAGCCTAAACAACAAACTCATCCGTCATTTGGGTAGACCACATGAAGGGAAATAGTTTGGAAGGTGAGTGTTACCCTGTCCTCTATTTTCAATTGTGTGGTCCACTTAAAATATGGATGGAACTCATGTTCAAGTCATGGGGACAGCTTTTCAAAAGTCAGGAAATAATAATTCATATTCCTGCTACTGACTTAGTGGATCAGGTACTAAATTTTTTTCCTCGGGACACCACCTTTATTTTTAACGGCATCATTATATGTATGTAAGATCCACTCCCACAGTTAGATGTGTAATCTTACATTAGGCCAATAGTAAAAAAAAACTTGTACTAATTGCCACTTTAGGTGGGCCTCATCAAGGGAAACTGTTAGGAGAAAGATGTCCACCCTTGATATTTAAAGGGGCCATCTAAACTATGATATAAAATCCACTGTAACCATTAGATACCACATAAAACTTAGACCCAAGCCATAAACCTTATGTCACAGGCTTAACATGTGAAGCGGATTGGCTGGTGTACCACACACCAGCTATATAGCTAGTGTATATATGTGTCATGAGAAGACGAGCACCGACGCTCCTCGAGCTCCGAGTTGTACGAACGGTTCAAAGGATCAAAGTTATATGGGCCCACAATAATATATTTATTATATCCACACTATTTATCCATTGGGAATTTGACCATACTAGCCTCGAAGTTGGGACAAATTACTTGGAAAGCTACAACATTCCACATATCCTATGAGTGGTCTTCTGACAAGCTTCTAAAAATTACTTAGACCAAAATGCCCTTTCCAATCTCACTGTAATGTTTGTTAGAAGTGGACATTGCCCAAGTCAAGACTTTTTGAGCTCATGCCGAGCTGACCGATAAGGTGGACGGAACGAATCTCCCCATTGTTGGCCTTAGGCTATTGTACTAATAGTTATCCTTTTGTTTGGTAGTAAAGGAAGTGAACATGTAACAACCGCAACCCATATAACATTATAACTACAACCCATGACAACCACGAACCATATAACATGATAACCACGACCCACGACAACTATGACCCTTACTACATTATAACCACGACTCAGGTATGGGTCGTGGTTGCCATGTTATATGGGTCGTGATTTTCATGAGGAAAGGGTCGTGGTTGTCACGAGGGAAGGGTCGTGGTTGTCATGCTATGCGGGTTATAGTCTTCATTTTATAGGCATTGGCAAGGACCAACTAGTGGAGCCTACATTGATGAATGTTAATAATCTATGCCGCCCATCTTTTATGTCGTGTCATTTTAGGGCTAGGTTTCAAATATCAGCCTGATCCGGAGCTCGTGTGAGCCACATAATAGAAAATAATGGTGACAATGACACCGACCGTTGATATTTCAGCCCTCATGAGCTCTGGATTAGGCTAATATTTAGGTCCTAGCCCTAAAATGATACGACAAAAAGGATGGGCGGCCTGGATTATTTATATACATCAATGTAGGCCCCACTAAATGGTCCTTAAAAAGGCCTATAAAATGAAGACTACAACCCGCATAGCATGACAACCACGACCCTTTCCTCATGACAACCACGACCCATATAACATGGCAACCACGACCCATACTTAGGTCATGGTTGTAACTTGTAATGTGGTAAGGGTCGTGGTTGTAATGTAGTAAGGGTCGTAGTTGTCATGGGTCGTGGTTCTCATGTTATATGAGTTGTGGACCACGACCCATATAACATGAGAACCACGATCCATGACAACCCATTACAACCACGACCTAGGTATGGGTCGTGGTTGCTATGTTATATGGATCGTGATTGTCATGGGGAAAGGGTCGTGGTTGTCACGAGGTAAAGTTCGTGGTTGTCATGCTATGCGAGTAATAATCTTCATTTTATAAGCCTTTGCAAGGACCATCTAGTGGGGCCTACATTGATGTATGTGAATAATCCATGCCACCCATCCTTTTTGTCGTGTCATTTTAGAACTAAGACCCAAATATCAACCAGATCCGGAGCTCGTGTGGCCCACATAATAGAAAATAATAGTGACGATGACACCTACCATTGATATTTCAGCCCTCACGAGTTCTGGATGATGCTGATAATTGGGTCCTAGCCCTAAAATGACACGATAAAAAGGATGGGCGACATAGATTATTCGCATGCATCAATGTAATCCAGCGAGGCAAACATGAAATTCAGCAAGGCAAACTGGAAATTGAGTGGGACAAACTGGAAATTGAGTGGGACAAACTGAAAATTGAACGAGGCAAACATGAAATCCAGCGAGGCAAACATGAAATTCAATGAGGCAAACATATAATTCAACGAGCGTTAAAGGAAATTGAGTGAGGCAAATTGAAAATTCGCAAGGTAAACATGAAATTCAACGAGCATCAAAGGAAATTCAGCCAGGCAAACCGAAAATTGAGCGAGACTAACATGAAATTGAGCGAGGCTAACTAGAAATTAAGCGAGGCAAAATAGAAATTGAGTGAGGCTAACATAAAATCCAGTAAGGCAAACTAGAAATTCAATTTGCCTTGCTCAATTTCCAGTTTGCATCACTCAATTTCCAGTTTGTCTCTCTCAATTTTCAATTTGCTTCACTTAATTTCCAGTTTGCCTCGCTGAATTTCATGTTTACCTCGCTCAATTTTTAGTTTGCCATGCTAAATTTCATGTTAACCTCGCTCAATTTCTAGTTTGCTTCTCTCAATTTTCTTTGATGCTCACTGAATTTCATGTTTACCTCACTGAATTTCATATTTGTCCCGCTCAATTTTCAGTTTGTCTCGCTAAATTTCCTGTTTGCCTTACTTAATTTCCAGTTTGCCTCGCTTAATTTTCGTTTGACTCACTGAATTTCATGTTAACCTCGCTCAATTTTCTGTTTGCCTCGCTCAATTTCCTTTGATGCTCGTTGAATTGCATGTTTGCCTTCTCAATTTCATGTTTGGCTCGCTCAATTTCATGTTTGGCTCGCTCAATTTCTAGTTTGTCTCCTTGAATTTTCAGTTTGCCTCGATCAATTTCCGATTTGCCTCGCTCAATTTCTAGTTTGCCTCGCTCGATTTTCAGTTTGCCTCGCTTAATTTGCAGTTTGCCTCGCTGAATTGCATGTTTGCCTCGCTCAATTTCATGTTTGTTTCGCTCAATTTCCTTTGAAGCTCCTTGAATTTCATGTTAGGCTCGCCAAATTTCATGTTAGGATCGTTGAATTTCATGTTAGGCATGTTAGGCTTGTTGAATTTCATTTTAGGCTCACTAAATTTCATGTTAGGCTTGTTCGATTTCATGTTAGACTCGCTCAATTATCCATAGTTCTATGAACTTTTCGCTACAGAAGAAATGGCTACGGTGTAGATCCGTAACTATAAAACTAATGGTTACAAATCTAATGAAGCAATAGCTACGCTTCCAATGACTACGTTGATAATCCGAAGCCATGGGTGTTTAGCTACAGCCTTTAACCTTTTTTCTGGTATTGGACGTTACCACCATGATATCCATGGTGCCACTGTGGACAAGACAGAGTTCCACGATAGCACCATAGATATCACGGTGCCACTGTGAATGTAAGGGTATTTTTGTATGCAAATAGTGTGTCCGTGCAGAATGATTTACTTTTGGAAAGTAAAGTTTGGTAGCGTTTAGAAAAGGTGCCGGGAAAAGGTGGGGTTCACAGTCGGAGATTTCTTAATAGCACCAAGGAGACTAGGTGAGGCCTGAATCCACCAAAGTGTGTGAGACCCTGACTGACCCCGACTATGGGGCTTACAGTGATGTATGTGCCTTAGATATACACCTTCCAACCATTTTGAAATCCCATTTTAAGGCATGATTCAAAAAAATGAAGTAATTCAAGTCCTGGATGAACTATAGTATACGAAACTGTGGTAATTGACTATTAAAAATATCTAGTGTGGGCTACAAAAGTTTTGGATCAATATGATATTTGTGTGGTACCTTTATACATTAGTTTTTTATTTTATCGATAGGTCAGATGTCATATGAAAATTCCGTTGGAATCTATGATGTTTTTAATGGTGAGGATTCAATCACGACTTTTTCTAGTTGTGTGGTCCACTTAAGATTTGAGTCGGCTTCAGTTTTCAGATCATGTCCTAAAATAATCTTTCAAAATGTTGGAAGGTGTGGATTTAATACAAATACATTAGTGTGAGCCCTACGGTCAGGTTCCCACCCACCTCAGTGGATGCGGGGTCTCACCGAATCCCGCCCCCAAAATGATAATTACTCCTGCCACTGCTGATAGTAACTCCTTTGTGACGCCCACCCTTCATTTAGGGACGTGGATTGCGTCCTACCCCTTGTTGAGAAATTTATACAGATTGATGTAATTTCTGTATAATATGGAAACCAAAAAATCACGATAATTAGAAATAAGGACAGGCTGAAGCACGTCTGAAAACGCTGTCCTTAAAGCGTTATTTGCCCCTACTCAAGTTAATTGAGTAAGCTGATAGGTTACAGGCAAATAGCTTCTAGGATATGACGAGCCTGGTGTGGGTCTACGTTCAGCAAACACGAAGGCCCACCTATTGGAACTCAACTTCACAATTTTCTGGCAATATTATAATATAGAGAAAATCTCAAAGAAAGAAAAAGAAAGAGAAAAAATGGTTTCGACCACTGCTCTGGTCAGTTCAAATCTTCAGCTATTGGATCAGTTGAACCGTCCTAGACCACACCGCTGGTCTATTCTTCAAGCAATGGTTAAACCCTTGCTGTCTTGTTGCTGAAATTACTGGAGTATCAGAGAGGATTAGTGGGCTTTCTCAATTCGTATGGTAGTGCTGGATTGGTTTATGAGATGGTTTGGAAACCCATCCAGGCCCTCCTTTTATAGGCTATGGTGGCTAGGGGGTTATGGTCCAGAGACTTAAATTCTATTAAGCTATTTCTAGCTGTTAGAAAACTAGCCGTTTTATGGCCATTTTCTGATTGTTGTGCATGGACCATTAATCTACTGCATGCTGACTGTTGTGAGACAGCAGCTAGCCATTTTCTAGCTGTTGGGCTAGCCATGCAACAATTTCAGCTGGGTGCGCCACTAGCGCCTCTACAGCCACACTGCCTCACATGCCCACGCCCTCGCACGAGCCCAAGCCCAAGCCCAAGCCCAAGATCGAGACCGAGACCGAGACCGAGACCAAGCCCGAGCCCGAGCCCGCGCGCGGGTGTTCCAGTGCTTCACACTGGAACACGCAAGGTCCATAATCACGGACTACGAAGGTAAATATTATAATACTCCACTGTTTTTATTTAAACCAAATTTTCTTCTCTTCCCTTTCCCATATAGGACTATTCCCAAAAGCCCACAAAAAGATGTTTTTCAAAACAACTTTTATATATTATATATTAAAATATATTTTTATTAAAATCAATATTTTTGCAACAATCCCCCACTTGATTTTATAAAAATATTTTATCAGTTAAACTATACTGCCAGAATGATCAGCTTATATGCATAAAGAAAGATATCTTTCGATTTTAATCTTCCCTTAGTATAAGTATCTCAAAACTCTATCGAAATTACTGGTAGCCGTAGCTTTGAACCAATTATTCCTAGATAATAGAGTTGGAGAAACCACACACATATTCGCTATGTGTTGTTAGAGTTCCCACAATCTTGCTCAGCACATTTAATGGCCATGTGCTTATCCTAATTCGTGAACGATCCTGAGAGAAAACTCCTAACTCTCATAAGAGATGGCACCATCTCTACGTTCATATAGGTGAAATCCTTCCAGTGTCTTCGTTACTATAAGACACTTGTCCAATAGACTGGATTTCATTAAGAGTTCTCAGACTCAACCCTCTTACGTAATGCTCAGCACTTATCTATTATGGATGAGGTTTTATAATTTAGTGCTGAAAAACTTTTCACATATCAGTGACTTGTTTTTACCCATTAAACCCAAATTTAGAGATTTTCTAACTTCAGGTTGGGTTACCATCACTGGTGGAACTTTGGTTGAAGAGTTTCAACTCCATCCCTCTAGATGTAGCCTTTACTACCTCTCTCGGTAGAGGTTTAATGAAAGAATCTGCCAGGTTGTTCCTTGATTTCACATAGAAAATAGCAATGATTCCATCTCGAATCAATTGTCTGACATAATCATGTCGAAGACTTATATGTCTGGATTTACCATTATAAGTGCCGCTATAGGCTCTAGCCAATGTGGCTTCACTATCACAATGTAGTGATACAGCCGATATCGGCTTTACACATAAAGGAATTTCTAATAGAAGATCTCTTAGCCACTCAGCCTCTTTGCCTGTTGCAGCCAGGGCTATGAATTCAGACTCCATAGTCGAGTGCGTTATGCAGGTCTGTTTCTTGGATCCCCATGATACAGCTGCACCTCCTAGAGTGAATACCCACCCTATAGTAGACTTGTTGTCCCCTGCACTCGATATCCAGCTCGCATCTGTATATTCTTCCAATACGGCCAGAAACTCTGAATAAAATAGTCGTAAGTCTTTGGTTGCTTTTAAGTAACCAAGAACTCTACTAATTGCATTCCAGTGTTCAGTACTGGGGTTACTAGTAAACCTACTAAGTTTACTCACAGCATATGTGATATCAGGTCTAGTGCATTGCATAGCATACATAAGACTCCCTATGGCACTCGCATATTCTAATTGTGCAACGGTTCTTCCAGTATTTTCTTTTAGCTTGATACTTGGATCAAATGAGGTCTTTGCTTCTTTTATATTTAGATGGTTAAACTTATTTAGTATCTTCTCAATATAATGAGATTGACATAAAGCATAACCCCCACAATATTTTTTAACTTTGATACCTAGGATGATATCAACTTGTCCAAGATCCTTCATTTTGAATACTGAAGATAGAAACCTCTTTGTTTCAGTTACACCTTCCATTTTATTACTTATTATTAACATGTCATCAACATACAGACAAATAATAACAATACAACTACCATCTACTTTAGAATATATGCATTTGTCAGCTACATTATGCATGAAACCATGAGAAAGTATTTTGGAATCAAACTTCTCATGCCATTGTTTTGGTGCTTGTTTTAATTCATACAATGATTTGACTAATCTACATACTTTATTTTCATTTCCTATTAGAATGAACCCTTCAGGTTGTTCCATGTATACCTCCTCATTAAGGTCATCATTCAGGAAAGCGGTCTTTACATCCATTTGATGGATGTGAAGATGATGTATGGAAGCTAGCGCAAATAATATCCTAATGGATGTTATCCTAGCTACAGGTGAGTATGTGTCAAAATAATCTATCCCTTCTTTTTGTCTAAAATCCTTAGCTACTAGTCGAGCTTTAAAGGTTTGGATAGTCCTATCAATGTAATATTTCTTCCTAAATACCCACTTACAACCTATGGGTCTAGAACCTGGAGGTAAGCTTACTAGTTCCCATGTTTGATTTGATAGTATGGATTCCATTTCATCGTTTATAGTTTCTTTCCAGAAAGCTGAGTCTCTAGAGGATATAGCCTCTTTATATGATTTAGAATCATCTTCTATATTCATCAATATAGGTATTTGTCTTATAACATTTTCTCTATCTGCTTCTACTAGATGGAAAATGATACGTTGTGAGTCTATGTAGTTATCTCCTAGACTATTCTCTATTATTGTTCTTTAACTCCTACGAGGTTCAATAGGAGCTTCCACTATATCTGGAGCTGTGTTATCTGGTTCTCTATTAGGAGTTTGGATTTCATTATCCTTAGACTCCAAGGATAGTGAGTTCTCAAAGAACTCAACGTCTCTTGATTCTATTATTGTATTAGACTCCATGTCTAGAAGTCTATAAGCTTTACTATTTTGTGCATACCCTACGAAGGCGCACTTAATAGCTCTTGATCCTAACTTAGTTCTTTTTGGGTCAGGGGTTCTGCAGTATGCAAGACACCCCCACAATTTTAGATATCCTAAGTTAGGTTTTCTACCTCTCCATGTTTCATATGGAGATATTTTATACTTTTTAGATGGTATTCTATTTAGAATATGGCATGCTGCAAGCAGTGCCTCACCCCATAGACTTAGTGGTAACTTTGCTCTTATCAGCATTGAGTTGACCATTTCTACTAATGTCCTATTCTTCCTTTCAGCTATTCCTTTTTGTTGAGGTGTATATGGAGCAGTACATTGATGTATCAGTCCATGTTGTTCACAGAAGTTATCGAATTCATTTGAGAAGTATTCTCCTCCTCTATCGCTACGGAGAATTTTTATCTTCTTATTTAGTTGATTCTCTACTTCTGCTTTATATACTTTAAACATGTTCAATGCTTCATCTTTGCTCTTTAATAGGTACACATACACATATCTAGAACAATCATCTATAAAGGTTATGAAGTACCGTTTACCTCCACGAGTAAGAATGCCGTTTAACTCACAGATATCACTGTGTACAAGATCCAACACTTGGGACGATCTTTCAACACTTGGAAAATGTTTTTTCGTCATTTTGGATCGTATGCACACTTCACATTTTTCGGTTTCATTATCTGTATATGAGATTAAACCATTCTTAGCCATGAACTTCAAGGTATTATACCCTATATGGGCTAGTCTATCACGCCACAGTCCAGCGGATTTAACTATATACGCAGAAGTGCTATTTTCATTCAGAGAAAACTTGACCATCTCGTTACAAGCATATCCCTTTCCGACAAAATTCTCATTCTTAGACAGAATCAGTTTACCTGACTCGTACACCACTCTTATCCCTGGTTTTTCCAGAAGATCCCCAAAAACTAAGTTTCGCCTCATGTCTGGGACGTGCAGCATATTAGTCAGAATCACTTTCTTCCTAGAGGTGAATATCAGTTCGACAGTTCTTTTACCAACGACCTTCGATCGGACTTCATTACCCATTTGGACTTCTTGACCATCGGTCAATTCCTCATAGGTTTTGAAGGCTGATTTGTCGTAGCATATATGTACTGTAGCGGCAGTATCATACCACCATCCTTGAACTTTGTCTTGGATGGTATTCACCTCAGTGATCATGGCCACTATATCGCCTTCTTCTACTGCACTTGCCTCTTGTTTAGACTTGCGATATCGGCATACTCGAGTATAGTGCCCTGTTTTCCCACAGACATGGCATGGGCTTTTGAACTTTCCGTTCTTCTTTTGGGTGTTTTTCTTGAATTTCCCTTTATTGGGTTTCAGGGAATTGTCCTTCTCAGGATGTTTGTTATTAGAGTTCTCTACTGCATGTACCTTGGACGAGGTATTCCCGTTATCATTCTTTCTGTCGCGGTTACGGGATTCTTCCTCAATTCTAAGGTGTTTCTGGATTTGTTCCAGTGTGTAGTCCTCAGTTTTATGCAGCAACTTCTTTCTATAGTCTTTCTACATCGGTGGCAATTTGGTGATTATAGCCCTGACTTGGAATGATTCAGGAAGATCTATCTTTATCGCTTTGATTTTGTTTACTATTAGCTGCAATTCTTGGATTTGGGGTAGCAGCGGTTTGTTATCTACCATGTTGAAGTCAAAATACCTGGCGATGAGAAACTTATTGGTACCTTCTTCTTCAGTCTTGTATTTGAACTCCAGAGCGGCCTAGATCTCTTTTGCTGATGACGTCTGTTGGTACAGATCGTAGAGATGGTCGGAGAGTGCGTTCAGAATGTGTCCTCGACACAAGAGTTCGTCTTCGGCTCGTTTGGTGAGGGCGGCCACCTGTTCAGGTGTGTCATTGTCGGTTGCTTCAGGTAGCGCTTGCAAATTTGGATCTAATATATAGTAGATCTTCAGCGCCGTTAGGAGAAATTTCAACTTGTCTTGCCATCTCGTAAAATTGGTTCCATCGAACCGATCAAGACGTATCAAGTCCTAATTCATCAACTTGATGGATGAAACACTGTTGGCTTCCATCAAATAACGCTTTAAGATTGTTGAGAAATTTATACAGATTGATGTAATTTCTGTATAATATGGAAACCAAAAAATCACGATAATCAAAAATAAGGACAGGCTGAAGCACGTCTGAAAACGCTGTGCTTAAAGCGTTATTTGCCCCTACTCAAGTTAATTGAGTAAGCTGATAGGTTACAGGCAAATAGCCTCTAGGATACGACGAGCCTAGTGTGGGTCTGCGTTCAGCAAACACGAAGGCCCACCTATTGGAACTCAACTTCACAATTTTCTGGCAGTATTACAATATAGAGAAAATCCCAAAGAAAGAAAAAGAAAGAGAAAAAATGGTTTCGACCACTGCTCTAGTCAGTTCAAATCTTCAGCTATTGGTTTAGTTGAACCGTCCTAGACCACACCGCTGGTCTGTTCTTCAAGCAATGGTTAAACCCTAGCTGTCTTGTTCCTGGAATTACTGGAGTATTAGAGAGGATTAGTGGGCTTTTTCAATTCGTATGGTAGTGCTGGATTGGTTTGTGAGATGGTTTGGAAACCCATCCAGGCCCTCCTTTTATAGGCTATGGTGGCTAGGGGGTTATGGTCCAGAGACTTAAATTCCATTAAGCCATTTCTGGCTGTCGGAAAACTAGCCGTGCATGGACCATTAATTTGCTGCATGCTGACTGTTGTGAGACAGCAGCTAGCCGTTTTCTAGCTGTTGGGCTAGCCATGCAGCAGTTTCAGCTGGACCCTGCACTTATTGCACAGCTGTTACAGATCTGCTGTAACAGCTCTATTTTTCAGTCTCTATATATACTGAGACGTGCGAAGTGAAAAGTGCGCCAGTAGCGCCTCTACAGCCACACTGCCTCACATGCCCACGCCCTCGCACCGAGACCGAGACTGAGACTGAGACTGAGACTGAGACTAAGACTGAGACCGAGTCCGAGCGCGGGTGTTCCAGTGCTTCGCACTGGAACACGCAAGGTCCATAGTCCACGGACTACGAAGGTAAATATTATAATACTCCACTGTTTTCATTTAAAACAAATTTTCTTCTCTTCCCTTTCGTATGTGGGACTATTCCCAAAAACCCACAAAAAGATGTTTTTCAAAACAACTTTTATATATTATATATTAAAATATATTTTTATTAAAATCAATATTTTTGCAACACCCCTTCCCAGTTCCAGCTGGGGACGGGCAACAGGTTTGAGTGGCCAGCATGATGTGTGGGTCTTATCCATCTAACCATTTTTCTCATACCATTTCAAGATAAAAGCCCATAAATGAGGTAGATCCAAAGCTAAAGTGGACCACGCCACAGGAAGCAGCAGTGATAATGATTTTCACCGCATTGAAGCTTTTCTATGGCCTGCCGTTATATTTATTTGCCATCCAACCTATTAATAAAGTTACACAGACCTAGATGAAGATGAAGAGAAAACACAAATATCAACTTCATCCAAAGCCTCCGCGCCCCCAAAAAGTTTACAACAGTAACCACTTGAGCCTTGGATCTATCCCGTTCTGGGTCTATATACTGAAATGATAAATAAAAATTAATTTAAAAAAAAAAAAAAACAATAGATAGACAATGTGGATAAGACCCATACATCATGGTGGCCACTTAAAGGTGCTGCCCATTCCAATCTCAAGAGGGGTAGGATGCAATCCGCGTACTTATTAAGGGGGCATGGTGACGCGTACATGAGATATATTTCAACTATTAGATATGTAATCTTACATTAGGCACATGGCCAAAAATTCGTGGTGAGCTATAATTCAGGTGGCCATCATCAAGGGAAATAGACGAGAGAGATATTTCAACCCTTGATATTTAGAGTGTCAACCAGATGATTATATAAAATCCAGTCTAAGCATTAGTTACCATATGAAAACTTAGACCTAGGGCTAAAGATCATGCCCATCAGTTATTTAAGTACACTACCATTTATTGAAATAATTTGGAGAGTGGGTGTTGCCTTGTACATTATTTCTATATGTGTGTCCATGTGAAACACATATGGGACCGATGTTCAAGCCTCGGGTGTAACATGTGTAACACACCTAATGGTCAACGTTCACTTAAAATAACTCTCCTCTTACGGCTGACCTTTTTAAGAGGGCCCACAGTGATGTGTTTGTGAGATTCACTCTGACCATTATATGCACACTCTTATGTTAGCCCGTCCCAAAAACTCATAAAACAGGGCCACACTGAGTAAAATATATAAAATCCACTCCAACCATTAGATACTATACTAAATCTTAGGCCTATGGCCCAAAAATCAAGTGGATCAATTGTTCACGTGGGCTAAATGAAGGGAAACAATTTGAAGGGTGTGCATTGCCTTGTACATTATTTTTAATGGTCCACTTGAAATACAATGAATGCAGCTGATGTTTTAACCCTAGCTTAACATGATATGACACACCTGACAAGGATGGCCTAGGTGATTTTTCAACAATACCAAGGTGCATGCCCCCTAGACCACCGACCACTTACCCAAAAGTCACGTGAAACAGTAACTCCTCCCTTGTTGGGGCAACGTGCATTTAATCATATATTTTTTTACACCTTTAATAAATCCAATTTGTAGTCATTACACACTTGTTGATTGAATTTTATATATATATATATATATATATATATATATATATATATATAGGAAATGATTCTATCCTGTCGAGCTCATGGGAACTTCCCATGAGGTCGTGTTGTGTGGCCCCACCGTGATGCATGTTGGACATTAATATCGTGAATTTGATGGGTCCCCTTTAAATGATGGGATATCCCAAAAATCAGTCGTATAAGGAACTCAGGTGGGCCATACCATCTAAAATCATATGAAGACATGCCTAAGGCATATAAAGCACTTGGTGAGGCTGACCTAAAATTTGGATGCATCTGAAACTTGGTCTGACCCTTCATCCAAGTGGGACACACATAATGGATGGACTGGATTTGTGAACCACACCTCGGTGGGCCCAACAAATGATTATGAATGTTTTAATGGGAGGATAACCTCTCTCAATTTTTGTACATGGTGTGGCTCATAAAAGTCATTGATTGACTTGATTTTTAAGCCCAAGACCCACCATGGAATGGTGCATCTGACTGATGGGGTAGATGTTTGACACGCATCACGGTGGGGCCCACATAACTCGACCTCATGAAAAGTTCCCACGAGCTTGACCGCATAGAACCATCTCTCTCTCTCTCTCTCTCTCTCTCTCTCTCTCTCTCTCTCTCTATATATATATATATATATATATATATATATATATATATATATATATATATATATATATATATATGGCATAGAACCATCTCTCTCTCTGACGTAGGGGAGGACATGAGGTCGAACACCGTCTTCCTCAAGAGGATAACTATTCCGAATCCACGGAACTTCTCTGGACTCCTCACAAAGACTTCTCGAATCAACGAGAAAAGAGAGCGGAAAATAGAAATAAATTCTAAATAAATTCGAAATAGATTAATCAATGAATAAAAGTGAGTTCACAACCCTTTAAATAAAGGTACTAAGCAATGGGAAAGAAATCAGAATCAAACTACAACTAGGACTCCTAGAATTCGCGACTTACTATAAATAATAAACTTACTATAAATAGTAAACTTACTATTTATAGACGGTCGTGATGTCTACTAGTGCGCAAGGTTTTCGGCCAAAAATAGAAAGTGTCCTATTTGGCTTCACCAACCCGTTCTCCTAATTATTCTAAGCTCTTTTCACGTTGGGCGCAACTCCTAAAGCCCGACGGATGAAGAGTTATAAGCAAACTAAAACTTACTATTTATAGTAAAAATGAAATTGAAACAGGGAAACGATCGTCAAATCAGGGGTTTCTAGCAATTCCGAGCATCGCAACCCGGCATAACAGGGTTGGTTGGCTAAAGTAGCTCGTTCTACCCCAAAATCATATATTTTTCGTCGGCTAACTCATCCCGGATTGCGAGATACGCCTGATTTAAGGTCTGATGGTCCAGATCACTTCTGTCGCCGACCGGGCCTTTTCTGATCCATCTTTGCCATGTAATTGTCCGCAACCCGCTCTACATCAGTCTCCTCCACTTCAAAAGAACTCGTCCTCGAGTTATCATTATGCGCTGGTTCATGATACTCAGTCAGGTCCGCGACATTGAAAGTTCGTGAGATCACCATATCATCTAGAAGATCAACAACATAAGCGTTGTCATTGATCTTTTGGATGATTGGTACCGGTCCAATCTTTTTATTCTTCAACTTGTTGTACGTTCCGGTCAGAAATCTTTCTTTGCGCAGATGGACCATTACTTGGTCGCCCACCTCGAACACTTTCTGTCGCCGATGCTTGTCCGCTTGCTCCTTGTACTTTTCGTTCGAGGCATGTAGCTTGTTCTGTACCTCCGCATGAATGCCCATAATTTTGTCTGCCATATGTTCTGCTGCAATGCTCATGCCTGGGAGCTTGGGCAGAGGGACCAAGTCTAGTGTATGGCGAGGTACTCATCCGTATATAACCTGGAGCGAGGATTTTCCTGTCGAGCGGTTCACCATGTTGTTGAATGCAAACTCCGCTTGAGACAAGGCCAAATCCCACTGCTTCAGTTTTTCTCCTGAAATACATCGAAGGAGGTTTCCCAACGTGTGATTCACAACCTCAGTTTGACTATCAGTCTGTGGGTGGTACGCGCTGCTGAACTGAAGGCGTGTATCGAATCGAGTCCACAAAGTCCGCCAAAAGTGGCTTATGAACTTCGTGTCACGGTCGGAAGTAATAGTCTTGGGAACCCCGTGTAGCCGCTCAATTTCTCTTAAGAATAGATTCGCCACGTGTGTTGCATCGAGAGTCTTCTTGCATGGAATAAAGTGCGCCATCTAAAAAACAATCTACTACCACGAACACTGAATTCATGCCGCGTTGTGTTCGTGGGAGACCAAGCACAAAGTCCATAGATAAATCCTCCCAAGGGCCGTCAGGCACGGGTAACAGGGTGTAGAGGCCCGTATTATGAGATTGCCCTTTAAAAGTCTGACAAATATAACAGCGTTGGACTGTCTTTCCCACATCACGTATCAATTGCAACCAGTAATATCGTTCTTCCACAAGAGCTCGCGTCTTGTCTCGTCCAAGGTGTCCACTGAGGCCACCTCCATGTAGCTCTTGGATTATCTGTTCCTATAACGAACTCTTTGGGATACATAGTCAATTTCCCTTAAAAAGGAACCCGCCTTGTATATGTAAGTCACCGGGGTAACCTTCCTGACATTTAACTTATGCGTCCTTGAAGTCGTCGTCCTCGGCATATATGTCTTTGAGGCGATCGAACCCGACAACTTCATTACTCATAGTGACTAACAAAGTTGCACGGCGACTCAGCGCATCGGCTACTTTGTTCTGTTGCCTTGACTTATGCTTTAGCACGAATGTGAATTCCTGCAAAAATGAGATCCATCTATCATGCACACGGTTAATGTTAGCTTGACTATTAATAAACTTGAGGGCTTGATGGTCCGTGTAAAGTATGAATTCTTTTTGAATCAAATAATGTCGCCAGTGTCGCAGTGCCTGGACCACCGCGTACAACTCGATCTCATATGTAGACCACTTCTTACGTACATCACTAAGTTTCTCACTGTACAAGACTACTGGCCTACCTTCTTGAGACAAAACTCCCCCAATCCCGACATATGGGGTATCACATTCGACTTCAAAAAGTTTGTCGAAGTTGGGAAGTACAAGAACCGGGGTCATGGATAATTTGCGATTGATTTGGGCAAATCTCTTGTCGGCTTCGTCAGTCCATTGAAACTACCCTTTCTTCATGCAATCTGTGATCGGTGACACAATGGTACTGAAATTTTTCACGAACCGACGATAGAATGTCGCTAGTCCATGGAAACTTCGCACTTCGTGAATATTTTTGGGAACCGGCCATTCTCTGATTGTCTTCACATTTTCCTCATCCACTCAAATGCCCGTGGATGTAACCACAAAACCCAGAAATAATAGGCTATCAGTCATGAAGCTACACTTTTTTAAATTGATGTACAGTTTATTTTCAGTGAGCACTTGAAGGACCTTCTTGAGGTGCTCCATATGGGTGGTTTCGTCTTGACTGTATATCAAAATATCATCAAAATAAACCACAACGAACTGCCCAATGAAAGGTTTCAGAACTTGGTTCATCAACCTCATGAATGTGCTAGGTGCATTAGAAAGACCGAAAGGCATGACCATCCATTCGTACAATCCTTCCTTGGTCTTAAAGGCTGTTGTCCACTCATCACCAGGCCGTATTCGAATCTGATAGTAGCCGCTCCTTAAGTCCAATTTAGAGAATATTTTTGCACCCTCTAGCATATCCAACATATCATCCAACCGTGGTATAGGAAACCTTTATTTTATAGTGATCTTGTTAATGGCCTGGCTGTCGACACACATGCGCCAACTCCCATCTTTCTTTGGAGTTAGTAGAGCTGGTACAGCACATGGGCTCATGCTTTCTCGAATAAGACCCTTACGGATCAGTTCCTCCACTTGTCCCTGCAAATCTCGCACTCATTTGGGCTCATTCGATAATGAGGACGATTAGGTAAACTGGACCCAGGGACAAAGTCAATATGGTGTTGGATATCTCGCATAGGGGGTAACCCATCGGGAAGATCATCGGGCTAGATTTTTTTGAATTCCTGTAACAAGGGCCTTAGTTTTTTAGGAATAATGGTAGGCTCGAGTTCTTCCCCTTTCACAACTAGTGCATAAGTCTATCCTGTTTCTTTGGATTCTTCCACGAAGTCTCGTATGGTTAAAAGGAAACGACCCTCAACTTTAGAAGTTTCAGGTGGTCCCTCTGGATCCATAGGGGCCAATATAGTCTTCCGGCCGTCCTTGACGAAGATATATATGTTATCTCGCCCCTTATGAGTGGCGTCACGGTCAGATTGCCAGGGTCGACCGAGTAGTATGTGACATGCTTCTATGTCAACCACATCGCATACTACTTCATCCTTATAATGTTTGCCAATGGAAAAAGATATGGTGCACCGTTCAGTTACCTTTGTTTTGCTGACCTTCTTAATCCAACCGCTTGTATATGGAGAGGGATGACGCTCCGTTTTCAATTGTAATTTTTCCACCATGACCCTGAAAACGATGTTCTCGCTGCTTCCACTGTCAATGATCACGTCACAAACCTTTCGATTCACCGTACACTTAGTGCGGAAGATGTTATGCCGCTGTGGATGCACTTCTTTTCTTGGCGCATATAATAGTCGCCTCACGGCGAGCGACTCGCCGTGATCTTCCTGAACCTAACTTGAATCTTCTACCTCGTCCTCGGTGGTATGCTCCTATTCTTCAATATCTGGATCTTCATAAGCGTTATCAGCACTACCATCATTAATGGCGAGGTTTGTCACTTTTCGCTGAGGACAAGTATTTGACAGGTGGCCTGGTTGGCCACAACGATAGCAGTTATTGGGCCTTGGCCAAGCATAAGGGTTCGGGATTGTACTTGGACCAGCAGCAGTCGATGCGCTCCTTTGGGGTCTAGCTTGCCCGCTTCCCTGATCTCGGTTCTCAGACGTAGGAGGTTGAGTGCGTCCTCCTACGGGCTCTTTCCCCTTAGACTGTGGAGCTCCCTGGGGTGGACTTGCCGCAGTGATCCTCGTAGTAAGATAGGCCCGTGTGTTAGAACGTTCAAGTTGCGCTTCTCCCCGAGTAGCCAACTTGATCGCATCATTCATCGTCCAGACGGACTGCATCTGGACTCGATCCTGAATCTTCATACGCAATCCACCGTTGAATCGGGTGACTTGCTGCGATTCAGTCTCGACCAAATCTTTGCGCGCCGCTAGGCGGTAAAATTCTTCTGCGTACTCTCTCACCGACCGACTACCCTGTCGACAATTTTGGTATTGTTGGAATAATACCTGATTGTAATCGCTAGGGAGGAATCGGACACGTAGTAGCTGCTTCATTCGCTGTCATGTACGGATTGGTGCTTTCATCTGCCTGGTTCGTGCGAGTTGCAGTTGTTCCCACCAAGCTGAAGCTCATCCTTTCAACTTGTAAGCCACAAGCTTGACCTTCTTTGTTTCAGGGATGTCCATATAGTTAAAAAATCGCTCAACTTCAGAAAGCCAATCGAGAAAATCCTCAATGTGTAGCTGGCCATTGAAGTTAGGAATATCAACCCGTATCTTGAAGTCTCGATCTATTCGATTTACCCGATCGCCGCCTTGACTGGGGTGTTGGAAGATCACGTCATCGATCTCCTCTTCACTGGAGCCCCCGTCCTCAGGGACGGCCCTTGGATGCACTGCTGGTATTATCCTGCGATCAGGGCTATTACAGGTTTCAACAATTGGTGGTGGAGGATTACCACCAGGAACACGGAGTTGCCTTAGGGTTTCTGCCAAGAGATTCGCTATGCGGTCCATGGAAGCCTGCAACCCTTGCATGGCTTGCCGATTCTCTTGCTGCGCTGCTTAGAAAGTTGCTGCCGTTAAAGGAAAATTTCCTGGAGCACCGCGTATGGGATTGTTGCCTGACCCGTTGTTAGAAGCCATCGACCCGAGGAGAAACCTGGCTCTGATACCAAACTGACGCAGGGGAGGACGTGAGGTCGAGCACCGTCTTCCTCAAGAGGATAACTATTCCGAATCCACGGAACTTCTCTGGACTCCTCACAAAGACTTCTCGAATCCACGAGAAAAGAGAGCAGAAAATAGAAATAAATTCTAAATAAATTCGAAATAGATTAATCAATGAATAAAAACGAGTTCACAACCCTTTAAATAAAGGTACTAAGCAATGGGAAAGAAATCAGAATCAAACTACAACTAGGACTCCTAGAATTCGCGACTTACTATAAATAGTAAACTTACTATTTATAGACGGTCGTGATGTCTACTAGTGCGCAAGGTTTTCGGCCAAAAATAGTAAGTATCCTATTTAGCTTCACCAACTTGTTCTCCTAATTATTCTAAGCTCTTTTCACGTTGGGCGCAACTCCTAAAGCCCGACGGATGAAGAGTTATAAGCAAACTAAAACTTACTATTTATAGTAAAAACGAAATTGAAATAGGGAAACGACCGTCAAATCAGGTGTTTCTCGCAATTCCGAGCGTCGCAACTCGGCATAGCGGGGTTGGTTGGCTAAAGTAGCTCGTTCTACCTCAAAATCATATATTTTTCGTCGGCTAACTCATCCCGGATTGCGAGATATGCCTGATTTAAGGTCTGCTGGTCCAGATCACTTCTGTCGCCGACCGGGCCTTTTCTGATCCATCTTTGCCATGTAATTGTCTGCGACCTGCTCTTCATCACTCTCTCTCTCTCTCTCTCTCTCTCTCTCTCTCTCTCTCTCTCTCTCTCTCTCTATATATATATATATATATATATATATATATATATATTATATATATATATATATATATATATTTGAAAATGTACTCTATCACATAATTATAACATGTATGCCGTTAGAGGTGGACGCGTTTGCATGGTGTGCCTCTTTAGTCATCAGCAGCTTACGAGATGTCTCATCGATACCAAGGTGGATCTCACCTAGACCACCGACCTATTTATCAAAAGTAATGTGAAATAATAACTCCTCCCTTGCTAGGGGGCAACGTGCATATCTTATATTTATTTTACACATTTAGAGGATGGTCTGAAGCAAATTTATAGTCATTAATCACACCAACTGTGGTTAAAGCTTTTAACAGGAAGTTTCTGCCCACCATGATGTTTATGAAAAATCCACCATATATTTTCATTCATTTTTCTGGATCATTTTAGATCATGAGACCAAAAATTAAGTGAATCCAAAATTCAAGATGGCAATATGAGAAGAAAGACTGGGGAAAGAGTTTTCCACTTTTGAAATCTTTCTAGGCTAAATCTTTAAGTTCATGGGTCATCTAAAACTGTTAATTATAAGTTCATTCCAAGTGGAATGCAGTCAAAACACAAAACTATTAGCTTTTTACTATAATTTTGTACAAATGTTTAAACGGTGGTCACTTAATCTTCATCGTTTCCTGTCGTACAGCTCACTTGAATTTTGGATTCATTTAACTTTTGGTCCTATTTTTAAAATGATCTGAAAAAACATATGAACATGACGGATTTTTCAAAAACATTATGGTGGATCCGACATAGTACTCAATGCAGAGAGGCTTTTGCAGGAAATCCATGTTCGTAATACACATGAGGTCCACCATGATGTATGTTATATTCATACCATTAATCCACTCCAACTATTAGATATCACACCAGAATTTAGTGTTGGAGACCAAAAATCATGCCCATGAGTTATTAAGGTGGGGCCACATGATGGGAAACAGCTTGGTGGGTGAGTGTTGTCTCGTGCATTGTTTCTAATCATGTAGTCCACTTGAAACATGGATGAGGCTGGTGTCGGGGCATTGATCTAGCAGGCCTGACGCACCTGATGGTTAAGATAGATTTCACATCAACACTAAGGTGGAGCCCACCTAAGCCGGCTACCCACTTTCCCCCAAAGTCATCTGAAATAATAACTCCACCTCCGTGACGGACGGAGAAAATTATCACTGTACACCCCACCTTTTATTCAACGTCTTTTATTAAGGATTCAAAACTTACCTTCCCAACTTAGACATTGCACGTACCGATAGGGCATTTGAGGACAAAAATACCCCTACTTTTCAAAGTGATTTTTCGTCTCCTTAGACCTATTGCTACGGATTATAACCGTAGCTATTGGTAGCGTAAGCAAGGACATTTTCATCCTCAAATGCTCTGTCCGTATGTGTAAGGTCTAAGCTGGGGAAACATATTGGCTACTCCCCTGCCACCGGCCATTGGCTGGTGATCAGTGCTGTATGGGCCCCCCCATGATGTATATGTTTCATCCATGTCGTCCATTTATTTTTATAGATCATTTTATGGTATGAAAGAAAAAATGAGGTATATCTCAATCTCAAGTGGACTAGTGTTGAATGAACGTTGACCATTAAAAATGTTTTGGGAACCATAAAAGTTTTGGATCAATCTGTTATTTGTTTTTTCCCTTCATCTGGGTCTTTATAACCTAATAAACAGATTGGATGTCAAATAAATAGTGCAGTGGGCCTTAGGATGATTTTAATGGTGGATAGAGCTGGGCAAAATTGATCCGATCCGGTGGATCCGACTCGATTAGACCCGATCCGACCCGATCCTAACCGAACCAACGGCCTGGATCGGTGAGGATTGGGTTAGTCATTTTAGATCCGAATGGTTTTCAGATTTGGCTCGGATCGTGGTCAATACGGATAGATCCGATCCGAAACCCGATCCGAATGGACCCGATCCGATCAGATCCGACCCGATCCGGAGCTTGGGGAGGATTCTAATAGAGGATATCCAATCATTATTGTTTTCCTTTGGTGTGGTCCACCTGAGATTTTTACCCCTCTAATATTTTTTTATCAAGCCTTAAAATGATCCGTAAAAATGGATGAACAACATTGATGAAAGACATACGTCATGGTGGGGCTCACATATCATGAACACAAGGAGTAGCCCATCCATTTCCGTCAGCATCTGTAACATGAAATGGGTTGTCTTGTTTTATGGCATAGATCACGTACTCAGTAAGCTTTTATGGTACTGAATAAACTCAGTAGGGCCTACCATGAATGTTTGTGGGTTATCCACGTCGTACATCCATTTTTCCAGCTAATTTTAGTGGTTGAGCCGAAAATTGAAGAATGCACAAAGCTCAAGTGGACCACACCACAGGAAACAGTGGGAATAATGACTTCCACCATTGAAACCTTGGTAGGCCCCACAGTGATGTTTATTTGTCATCCAACCTGTTCATAAGATCACAAAGGCATGGATGAAAGAATAACACAAATAACAGATTGACCCAAAACTACTGTGGCCCTTAAGAAATTTTCAACGGTATAATTTCAATTCACACTGTTTCTAGTGGTGAGGCCCACTTGACATTTGGATATATTTTGTTTTTGGTCTAAGGTCCTCAAATTATCTTTTAAAATGGATGGATTGAGTGGATAAAATAATTAAATCATGGTAGACCCCACAAAGGCTGGCGTGCTGAGTTACTCGGTACGCAGTCCACATCCGAGTACAAGCACCAGTTGTGCCGTAGGCTGTAGCCTAGGCCAGCTGGACGACACTGACGCGGACGCTCCTCGAGCTCCGAGTTGTATGAACGGTTCAAAGGAGATCAAGTTATATGGGCCCACAGTGATGTATTTATTATATCTACACCGTTCATATATTTTTAGAGATCATTTTAGAGCATTATTCAAAAAATGAATAGTATCCAAAGATCATCTGGACCATGCTACAAATAGCAGCAAAGAATGATTCTCACCGTTAAACCATTCGTGTGGTCCACTTGATAGTTAGATCTGTCTTATTTTTCGTCTAAGGCCTTAAGACGAGCTTGCCAAATGGATGAACGGTTTGGATATAACACCTACCCCATCGTCAGATCTACAAACCTCACTGACGTGTGGATACACAATTCGAATTCACCGGCCGTGCTTGCTTAAAAAGCAAGCAAACCGTTTTAACTTTAAAAGTTAAATAAAAACATATACACGGAGATTGGAAGTTCTTTAAGAGCCATGTGGGGCCCACCTTGAAGTATATATTTCATCTAAGCCGTTTATCCATTTTGAAATATTAGTTTAGTCATTGAGCATAAAAAAGAGATATATTGAAGGTTAACTTAGACCACACCATATGAAACAATTTGATTTAATTCATACCGTTCGAATCGTACGTAATCCGATCCGGCTCGGTTTTCCCGACCGAAGCGGACTCGGTTTGGGTAAGGTCAATTAGGCATCAGGTCTGTCCGAATCAGGTGACCCGAATCCGATCTTGGATCGGATCGAGTTCGGGTCTAACCATTGGAAATTCGGATATGATCGAATTATACCTAATCCGACCTGATCAGGTCCGATGCCTAGCTCTAATGGTAGATATCCAATCATTATTGTTTTCCTATGGTGTGGTCCACCTAAGATTTATATCCCTATCATTTTTTGTATCGATCACTAAAATGATCTTTAAAAATGGATGAACAGAATGGATGAAACACATACATCATGGTGGGGCCCACAGAGCACCAACCACCAGCCACATAGGTGATGTCGGGGGAGTAGCCAATCCGTCTCCGTAAGTTGGGAGGTAAGTTTTGGATCCTTCATAAAAGACGCTGGATAAAAGGTATGGTCTACAGTGGTAATTTTCTCTGACAAAGGTGATGTGCATTTAAAATAACTCTCTTGGGAGGCCCACCCTTTATTTTGTAGTAAGCCTAACGGCCTGTTTGGAAGCGTGGATCTGTAACCCCTGGATTCAGAACCCCTAGGATTAGAAACCCCCTGGATTTGCAATCCTCCCCCTGTGTTTTGTACCTTGGAGTGTGAATCAACTTTAATTCAAAAGTACCTATCCGTAATATATTTATAAGAATTTGAATTTAATTACTAAATCAACTTTAATATCTCTAATTAGTGAGATATGTAATTTTTGATATAATGGTTGTGATAAGCCCGCTGAAATATATGCTTTATCTGAAAATGATGAAATTCTAAGTCTCGGATGGGCCACAAACACAAGATCATGTCTGAGTGACTAACCAACGATTTTTAATCGTTGATTTACATGGACAATGTTTGGACGGTGTTGATCATCATTAGTGGGCCATATGTCCAATAGAATGATAGTGTATAGTGACACATGTTACACCTGCAACTATTGAAATAATTTTAGATCTAATCCAAGCTCTTAGCATGGATTGCAAACCCCCTCAAAGAGGGATTGAAACCCCTGGATTTGAAACCCCCATTTACTTTATGCTGCCAAACAACCAGGGGATTAGAAACCCCCTCCAATCCACGTTTGGGTCTTTACTCTTGCTTGGGTGGTAGACTCCCAGGAGTTTCAACACCGGGTCAAGGGTTCGAGTACCTATATGTGGTGAAATTCCACTAAGGCATGAGTGTGTGGGGGTGTGTGTGCGTGCGTTGGAAGAAAAAAAAAAACAAAAAAGCCTAGTAGGATATGTATGTTAGATCCACTCAGATCATTAGATGTGTAATCTTAAGTTAGGCCTCTGGCTAACAAATTAGGGTAGCCTTTGATTCAAATAGGCCACACCAATAGAAACGGTTCAGACATAGATGTCTACCTTTGATATTTATAGGGCCCACCATGATAATTATATAAAATCCACTCCAACCATTAGTTACCATGGCAAAACTTTGGAGCTTGTCGTAGTCAGGTCAGCATGCGGGTCTAATGGATGTGTAAGAGTAGAATAGTGAATATTCCAAACGAGAAGGGAAAATCAAATAGAATTGTCTTCTGATTGAATTTCTCCGTCATGTTCCATCAGGCAGTTAGGTCTGCAATTTGGACGGTCAGTATTCCCATATAAATACCCCATGTGCACAGTTGGAGTACAATCACCATCCTTTCTTAAATGTGGCGTTATTTAATACTCCGGCTGAATATGAAGCTCCATACACAGACGCTCAGAAATTGTACAAGAGGCATACATTTGTTCTATCCTATTTGTGATTGGTCTCAAAATAACCAATGAAAAAGGACGTGCCATTATCTGAAAATGTATAGGGAATGGAAGATCTTTAGGAATATTTAGAGCACTTTACATGAAGTTATAGCAAGCACCAGCTTATTCAATCACTCACAAGCAATTGTCGGAGGGTAGGGCTCTTCCTCTGAAGATGGGTTGCACCTCCCTTCAGATCTTGGTCATATACGATCGCATTCAATGTATCTACTTATTTTAGCGCTTAAAGTCAAGTTGTTCGGTTTGAATTGAGTTGTACAAATAATTCTGAGATGCTCGCATACACCACACATGGCCAAAATCAAACTGAAAGTCAATAATTTTTTACACTCCCAACAAGGCTTGAAAGTTTGAATTCTATTATTGGAAAAGTCAAACACATCCATTATATAAGAGATGCGACTCATAGAAGGAGAATCTTGGATCTATGCTAACTAAGAGTTACCTGAATGAACCCCTTAGGTTATCAATCAACTATGAGATGAATTGATCTTGAAGGAACAACACCGAGCTGAGATCCAAAGGTAGAGCTCAGCCGCATGACTCACCCGCTGAGCTGACATTTATGATTTGTGCTGTTCAAACTTACTTTTGTGAAAAAAGTAGTTAATTGCAAATATCATAATTATTTCAAACAAATTACTAAATAGATTTTTCCATACTTACAAGTAATAAAAATCAGCATTTAAAGTTTTAAGTACTTAAACTAATTTTTAAACCTTAATTTTAGTTTACCAAACAACACCTAAGTTGACTGCAGTACTAACCATCATTGTGTGGGCCACACCTTGATGTTTGTGAGAAATTCACCTCATCCATCCATTTTTCCTACTCATTTTTGGCATGGACCCAAAAATAAGGAAAATTCAGAGCTCAAAGTGGGCCCCATGATGGTCCCAAGATGTTTCAACTGCAAGCCTTCAATCTCACTATTTCCTATCATGTAGCAGGTATTGACCTCATTTTTGGCCTCATGCCATTAAATGATCAAAAAAATAGACGAGCTTGGATTTGTCATAAACATATGGTGGCCCCACTTGAACTTTATATCCACCTATTTCTTGGCCCATGCCCTAAAATTAGATGGTAAATCTAATGGACGGAATGAATTTGTCACAATCATCATCAAGGTGGGCCCTACCTATGGTTAAACAAATATTCCCTTCTGGACATAAATGTATCCAAAACCTCAATTGCAGTTCGTCTGTTTCAAGGGCACGGGTTTCCTGTGCCTGTAAACTATTCTCATTAGGGGTGCACATGGGTTGGTTCCGTCCGGTTCTGGGATGAAACCAGAACTGAACCATTCCTAATGGTTCTAGGAAAAACGGAACCAAAACTGGACAGTTTGCACCCAAGAATCGGACCGAACTGGACCGTGAAAACCCGTTTGGTCCCAGTTCGGTTCTACAGTTTTGGACTTTTTATAATCCGATCCAATTGCATTTTTTTTATTATAATCCAGCTCATATCCATTTATGTTGTGATCTATTTGATGAATGATCTAGATATATTTATGGAAACAATCAAAGAGTGTATTGTAAATCATAAATCATGAATCATATAAACAATTAAAATATATTGTAAATTAATGAAATAGACAACTAAAATATATTGTAAACTTGGTCCAATTCCGGGTTGGTTCACAGTCTGGTTCTATCTGGTTCCAAGTTTGGTTCTACGATTTGATTCATGGTTCAGTTCAGTTCCACGGGATCCCAAACTGAGAAACAAACCGAACTAGTTAGTTCTTTGATTTTAGGAACTCGAATTGGAACCAGTGCACTTTAGAACCGGACTAAACCATATGATTTGGTCAGTTCCGATCTAGTTTACCAGTTCCATGTGCACCCCTAATTCCCATCTCTAGCTATAACCAGGCAGTTTGTGGCCAGGCCACTATGATGTATCTATTTATATTCATATCATCCATAGCTTTTCTCGTATCATTTTAAGGTATGAGCACAAAAATGAGGCAGATCCAACTCACAACTAGACTACACCACAAATGACTCTTGCATCTAGTGCAACTCGAATTTAATGCTATATGCATTTAATCCATCTCAAACATATTATTTGGTGGTTCACCTGGGCGTTGGATCTGCCTCATTTTTGTACTCTTATCTTGAAATGATCTAAGAGAAGGGATGGACCGCGTCGATAAACAGATACAATCCGCGTCGTGAAAACTACTTCTGCCTAGTCATTTGTGCTGACATCAGCATATATAGCAATTAAAAACAAAAAATAAAATTTACAAAAACGGGCTGATTAACATAGAGTTTTACATTCCAGTACCTTTTTCCGGTAGATTTGGAAAAGCTACGTCTCAGTAACTTTACTCTTTCATGCTCAGTGAATGGCTATGAAAAAAATGTTCAAAGGACCAAAATCAATGGGCAAAATGAAATTTCAAGGTCACCACAGCACCGTCGGTTTTGGGCAATGTCTTTCATCCACGGTGGGGACCGTGATTTGGATGGTCTCGTTAATACGCACATGTATAGCATGTATATGGTGTATAGATGCCTGACTATAATCCAAGGTCCATGAGCTATTCTTCTGTACCAACATTTGCTCCCAACCATACTAAGAAAGGTACGTGGGCCACACCAAGATGGATATGTTTTATCCATGCCGTTCATCTATTTTTCTAAATCATGTTAGTGCATGAGCTCAAAAATTATGCAGATCGAAATCTCTGGTGGACCAGACTACATGAAACAGTGGTGATTGAATACCCACAGTTAAAACCTTCCTAAGGCCCACGGTAATGTTTATTTTCCATCCAACCTATTAATAAGGTCGGATGGGCATGTATGAAAGAAAAACACAAATATCAGCTTAGTTCCAAAACTTTTATAGCTACCACGAAGTATTAAATGGTGGTACTGGCATACACGTGGTCCACATAAGATTTATATCTGCCTCATTTTCGTGCTCATGTGAATGAAATAAATGAACCGGTGGATTAAATACATATATCATTATGAGGCTACAAAGCTTGTCCGCTAGCACACAGTACCAGGAAACGGATTGGCTACTCCCCCTTAGGGCTAGTGGTTGGTGCTCTGTGGGCCCCATCATGATGTATTTGTTTCATCCATGCCGTCCATCTATTTTTTTTTAGATAATTTTATTATAAAATCTCAAAAATGAGGTACATCCCAATCTCAAGTGGACCACATTACAAGAAACAGTGTTGATTGAATATCGACCATTAAAAACTTTTTTGGGGCCATAAAAGTTTTGGATCAAGATGATCTTTGTTTTCTCCCTTCATATAGGTCTGTACGATCTAATCAACAGATTGGATATCAATAAACAGTATAGTGGACCTTAGGAGGATTTTAATGGTCGATATCTCATTACCATTGTTTTTCTGTGGTGTGGTCCACCTGAGATTTATATCCCTCTCATTTTTGTATCAAGCCCTAAAATGATCAGTAAAAATAGATGAATGGCCTGGATAAAAGACATACTTCATAGTGGGGCCCACAGAACACTGACCACTAGTCGCAGGGGAGTAGCCAATCCGTTTCCATAGTACCAATGTCCGTACTATGTACGGTACTAGGCCCAGTCCCTTTTAGAGGTGTACATGAGTCAAGCTGAGCCGAGCTTTGCCCAGATCGTGCTCGACTCGGACTGCTCGAGTCCTAGCTCGTGCTCGGCTCGACTCGGCCTTCGAGCTTGGAGCAATAGCTTGTGCTCGGATCAGCCGAGTTCGAGCTGGCTGTGCAGGTAAGGGAGGATGAGGGAGAGAGAGAGAGAGGGAGGGAGGAGCTTCGCCGGCTGAACTAACAGAGAGGGAGGAAGACGGTCGTGCGTTGGTGCGGCCGTGTGGGTAAGGGATGATGAAGGAGAGAGTAGAGAGAGAGGGGGAGGGGCTTTGCCAGCCGGACTGACAGAGAGGGAGGAAGAGGTCGGGTAGGGTTAGGGTCGTGTGGGCGGGATGTATTTTGAAAAGGGGTGGGGTAGGGATTTTTTTTTTTTTGAAGGATATATATACCTTGTACCGAGTCAAGCCGAGTCTAGCCGAGTTTGAGCAGTATTTGAGTCGAGTCGAGTCAAGCTGGGGAAAGATCGAACTCGGCTCGAAGTCGTTTCAAGCTCCAAAAATCAGCTCGACTCGGTTCGAACTCAGCTTCGATCAGAGTCGAGTCAAGCTTTTTCTAGTCGAGTCGAGCGAGCTACCGAGCTAACTCTGCCGTGTACAGCTCTAATCCCTTTCCTCTCAGCCAGTGTACAAGCCAATGGTCAGTCGGTAGTGTGAAACCCAATGCAATGTTTATGTAAAATCTCCGCTAGCACACAGTATGAACATTCGTACTGTGTGCTATATTAAGCCCAGTCCCTTTCATCCCAGCTACTGTGTAAGCAAATGGTCGGTGGGTTGGGTGAACCCCAATGTGATGTTTATGTAAAATCAATCCCAACCATCGAGTGTATCACCTCATGTCACGCCAAGGGCTCAAAACTCACCTCCATATGTGATTCATGTTGACCACATGATTATAAACAGTATATAAGGGCAACACTTGCCCTCCTGAATGTTTCCATTAGTGTTGCCTAAGTGATTCTTGGGTCACAAGACTAATTTTTTTCTAAGTAATGGTTAGAGTGGATTTCATATAACATGGTGGGCCCTTTAATATCAAAGGTCGACACTTCTCTCTCAATTGTTTCTTTTGGTGGGGCTTATCGGAATTATGGGTAAGCCTGAGTTTTTGCCTCTAGGCCTAATATGAGACTCAATATCCAATGCTCGTAATGGATATTAAATAAATATCATAGTGGGCCCGTTAAAATCAAGAAGCATGTCCCATCTAATTCTTTTTTTTTCTTCTAAATAAATTGTGTATAGTTGAAGATGGACGCGGGACTTTATTAATTTATAGGGCTCATCCTGATGTATGCAAAATCCAATTCAATCATTAGATGCCTAATGCGAGTTTATGCCTGAATCTAAAAAATCACGGTGATATTTGATTCATGAGGGTAGCAGCAAAGAAAATATTTGGAAGAGAGAAGTCCACCTTTAAACTTTTTCAGGACCAACTTTGATTATTATATAAAATGTGACGACCTATCTCAAGAAGTTATCCCAGTTAGAAGCTAGGTGGGGCCCACTGTAATGTTTGTGAGAAATCCAACTTAACCATTCGTCTTGCAAGATCATGTTAAGACATGAGCCAAAAAATGAGGCAAATTTAGTTAGGAACTCCCAACAACAAGTGTTGTTAGATATTGTAATGGAGTTTCCAGACAAAGTAATGGAATTACTTGTTGAACAAAGTGACAGGGTTGTCAAACAACATGATGTGGTTTCACTGACAAAGTGACGGAGTTCCACTAAACAAAGAGATAGGGTTGCTGAACAAATTGATGGGGATCTGCTAAACAAAGTAATGGGTTATAGAGACAAATGATAAGATTCCATTACATAGTGACGAGGTTCCACTAAATAAAGTGACAGATTGTAACGCCCCGATTTCTAAAACCCGAGTACCAGATTCGTTTTAGAAATCTGAGAGTTAATAAATCAGAAGGCAAGCGGAATAGCAAGTCAAAGTGTGATAGCATGAGTAAGCATGGATAATATCATATAAATCCGAATATCTGGCCCACTCAACTGGGGGCCGTAGTACAAAATTTTAAGAGTTTCAATATATCAAGTTCGAAGTAATCAGCCGCTTCTTGTTGCGACTCATCTTCATAATATCCGTCTTCAGGCTCCGCCGTCGTGTCCTTAGGATCAGTGCTATCATCTTTTCCCTCTACACCTGCATACTCTGTACAGTTGGATATTCAATGAATGAGTGGCCAACCTAGTGTGATTTCCCTTCAAGATTACACATCGCCACCTTAGCAAACATAGTTTAAAGAAAAACAATGATACATAAAAAACAACAAGATGCTATCTTATTAAAACGCATGGATGAATGAATGCACATCGACCTGGGGATGCTCATCCAATCGGACTTGGGCTCGTCACTCATGCATAAGACCGATCATCAGCGTAGCATATCTCGTACAGCATAATAGCGAGTTATCGTACATATCTCGTACGTAGGTCACTAGCATAGCATAACTCGTACAACATAGTAATTAAGTGTCGATAGTCGATGGTATGGGAGCTAGCGAAACGATACTCCAATAAACTTAGGGCACGTGCTACAACATTCAGAATTAGCCACCCGTCATCGTAATATGCTATGAATGCATGATTAGCTAAACTCTTATTATTCCAGTTACAATCAGCCAATTTAAGTATCTCAGTGGTCACTACGGGGGGAGGGGGGTCATCACTCCGACAGTTCGGGCATAGTGTCCCATGACCACCATCCCTGATTCATGAGGTATTCCACCTTAGGATGTTTAAACAGAACCCCTCCACAATTGGTTGATCAAAATATACTTTAAGTCAGGGGTCCCATTTCTCACATCATCAGTTAAGGTGCATCCCAAGGGTGGCTCACATACAAAAGTGAAATTTCTCCACTTGTAATGTTGTGAGTTGAATTCAGTGTGTGACTCATAGCAATCATTTAACATGTAAAAGCATATAGGTTTAAATGATAATATTAAAATTTGTGAAGAGGCATTATGAAACCAAAGCATGAACTATCAAGTAAAATAATACTAAAACACGGGAATGTACACAAGAACAGTACTCATGGATTATCAATCAGTATGTGGGCCTAGCATGTAATGTGATCATAATTCAACAATGAATTAAAATAGAGTAATTTGTAGAACTTAGTAACTTACAATAACTATTAGGATGGTAGTCTAATGAACACCATGTTAACTAACTTAGAGATGGAATGCCCAAGGAGAAGAATAATCACCTGAGGGGTTGTAGCTCCTTCCTTGATTCTGTATCATGTGGCTAGTTAACGGTCCGATATCGTATAGTTGATTCCCTAGAATTTGATTTCAATCCAAGAATTTACATTAAACGGTGTTCCCAAGACTTTAACCATGTATTGAAGCTGCGGGGTTTGAAGGGACCTATACAAGGTCAATTGGGCCTGCATTAGAGCGTCCAGGCCCGCTAGGTTTCATTCCAACAAATGGTCCAGATGTGGGCCTAGAAATCACTCCTAACCAAGGGTCGAACTGGGCTTCATTTTGGCCCAGTTGTTGGGTCCCATTCGAGCCCAAAAATGGAGTTGGGTAGCCCATTGCCACCCCCACCTCATGCCCGTTCATATGACTCTTCATGTGTTACTGGGCTGGGGTCGTCTCGGCCTAGAAGCACAGTTGAAGGGGGCTTGCCCACCGTGATTTTATGGCGAGGCCCACTGTGTGACCCGCTGTAATCTATGGTGAGGCCCATGTGCGGCCCACTATAGTTCATGGTGAGGCCCATGTGTGGCCCATTGTCGTTTATGGTGAGGACCACTGTGCGGCCTGAACTCGGGCTGGTCTCGGCCCGTTTCTGGGACTGATCGGCCCAGATCCAGGGCTGATTCCAACCCTTGATGCAGCTCTATCCTGGCCCAGCTATTGGCCGTTCTTTGGCCCTGGTCTCGGCCCATGTGGAAGCTGCTTTGAGCCCAGCTCTCGGCCCTATTATAGGCCGGTTTTCAGCCCAACTCAACAGTCTAATAGAAGGACTGGTCCAACCCACCCTTTGGGACAGATTCCAGCCCAGAATGTGGGCTGGTTTCGGCTCACTTTTCGGGACTGATCGGTGGCTAGAATACAGTCAAAGGACGACACAAAATGAGCTCGGTTGTTGCACAGATTATGGCCCGATTGGAGGCCTTATTCAGTTCTGAATCATGGCCTGGCTGGAGACACTATTTCGCTCTGAGTCATGGCCCAGTTGGGGACCTTATTCAGCTCAGTTAACGGCCCACTCTCAGCACGGTTACAGCCTGTTTCCGGCTCATTGGACAACCTGATCCTCGACCCAATGTATCTTCGGGTCTACTGTATTCAGGCCGGACTATTAATCCATGCTCGTGGCTACTTTTGGCCAGATCCCGACTCTGATTCTGTGACAATATCTGGCCAGACCTACGACCGATCTCGACCCATATTTTAGCCATCATGTGGCCTGTTTTAGAGAGCCAAACGACCCTACTGTAACGAGAATCAAGATGGGCAATTGAGATGGGGTGCTCGGTGTTTACCCGGGCTTCTCCTTGCACTCCCAAGATGCCTCTGGTCTGCACTGATTCTACTCAGTTCGAGAGGCCGAGTCGACTCAGTGCAACACCAAGATCGCACCTATCCTTCTTTCTTCTTCTTAGTTCTTTTCTCTCAGGATCCCTCTATCTCTTTCTGATTTTTCTCTCCTTCCGGAAGGTTGCATTGACCCGACTCGATCCGACTCGAACGGCTCGACTCAATGCAGTGTGGCACCTGGCTCAATACCCAACTCAGAAACTTAGCTCCTCTCTCTCTCTCTCTCTCTCTCTCTCTCTCTCTCTCTCTCTCTCTCTCTCTCTCTCTCTCTCTCTCTGTGCGAGCTCGTGGTCCGAATCCTGAGGCCAATGGTCAGTTTTTATAGAGCTAAGCACGTGTGAACTCCCCATCTAAACAGCCACGATTTAATGGCCGGATGCACACATTTATCTCGAATTTTTGCATGCATGGAATCCATCCGGGATGGGTTCCTGGCGCTGAGACCCAAAGGAAAAGCAACTTTTTATCCATTGTTGGGCCCATGCTCTGACGGTGGGTTTTCGGCTTAACGGGGAAGATGACGTGGTCACTAATGGTGGATCGTTGTCTACGGTGCATTTATGTGATCTGGTCCGTTTGAACGGATCAGATGTGACCTTTGATCATGGTGGGGCCCATTTTTTGAGCCTTCCATTTGCGTTTCACCGCCCCGTACGAGATTTTCCGCCTCACGTGGTTTTCTCGCAAGAATAATGCTCCCTGTGTGCTAGCTGCTGTCGCCCTAAAGAGAGCAACGGAGATTGTTCCACATGGCCTGATGGAAGGCCTGGATCAGGCCAGCTGCGATTTCCCAACTGGGAAGTGTCTCTCATGCCAACCGTTATTACAGGCAGTTGCCTCGCTATTTCTGGCAATGGATGGAAGACGCGGATTTCTACTCCAAGGGAGGGCTAGGATTGAAGGAGATTTTCGAACGTGGATTGCTGACGTGGAGAACTCCTGCAATGGTCTTATTTTGAAGAGAACAGTATTCCATCCGAGGCCGTCTGATGCACGTTCACATGCACGTGTGCATGGGGTCGATTTGGACGCCTTGGTTTTGGTCGTCCAGACCTCCCTTGCTCAATGGACTGTTTGGTTTCCTCCCATACTGATCGAAGGTGGGCCACAACATGTCCAGAGCCCGTTTGACTGACCCGATAGACTGGTGCACATCGTGCACTCGCACCTGTAGTGCACATGCAACTTGTGTGGACCTCATCGTGTTGGGATCTTTCGATCCATGCCGTTCATTCTTCTTGGTGGTCATACTCAAGGCATTTGGCCGTTTATCAAGGCGATCCAATGTTTGGAAGGTCCTCGAGTTGCGATTGAAGTATATTTGGGTTTTTCCAGAATTCTGAGGGTCAGATTTCCCTAAGCTCGAATATTAATAGTCAAATAGGGGTCCAAGGGTGATAGGTACGTTCAGGCTTAGCTACTTGGCCTGTTGAGTGTCCTTTTTGTGCGTGGTCGTGTTTGAGCGTTAAGTTATCTTTTACCTTGGTTCAAGTTAAAACCTGTTTAGCAAATAGACTCACGGTTATGCTAACACAGGTCTTAATGGTAACACTCGCGTACTAGAGGTGCGGGGTATTACACAGGATTCCACTAAATAGTGATGGTGTTCGACTAAATAAAGTGATGCGGTTGCCAAACAAAATAATAAAGTTTTACTAGACAAAGTGACGAGGTTGTTAGATAAAATAATGGATTCTCTGCTAGACAAAGTGGAGTTACACAAGATAAAATGATGAGGTTACGGGACAAAGTGACAAGATTTTTCAAGTCGAGCCTAGCAAGCTAACCGAGCTAACTCAGTTCATGTACATCTCTAGCTGTTGCCAACAACTTATGCCTATTTTATACAATCATCACAGTGGTTCCTATCAAATTTAAGGGTGGATGACTCTCTTTCAAATATTTTCTTTTGTAGTCCCGTAGAAGTCAAGGGTGGATGTCTCTCTTCTAGATATTTTCAGTAGTGCACCTTTCATAATTCTCATATTATGTTTGGGGAAAAAGATTTGGATGGGATGCATTACATGTTTGGGGAAAAAGATTTGGATGGGATGCATTACTTTATTTGGATGAGGCCCTACAATGATATTTATATAAGATTCACTGTGTCCATTACATATTGATTGAGTCTCATATTGGGTTTAAATTAAGTCTAGTATTAGGTTTTTTTTAAAAAAGTAAGGCTGACTTGTTTTCTTTTCGTTCATGTCTGTGTGACCTTATAACCAGGTTGGATAGCAAGTAAACATTACAGTGGGCCCTAGGAAATTTTTAATGGTAGGCATTCAATCAGCACTGTTTCTTGTGGTGTGGTCCATGGGAGATTTAGATCTGACTCAATTTTGGAATCGTGCCCTAATATGAGTTGGAAAAATAGATGGACGGCGTGGATAAAACTCATCCATCATGGTGCGGCCACAAACCTTTTTAACAGCACAGCACACAGTACCAACATGGGTGCTGTGCTGCACACTACGCAATCCGTCTCAAGAGCCTGCAAGATGGACGTGGAATGCTGGTACGGAAGAGTAGCACCTGTACCCGGATTATACTGGAGCACATATACACTGTATACACGCAATACATGCAGGTTAATCAAGACCATTCAAATCGTGGTCCCCACCGTGGATGAAAGATATGGCCCAAAACCGGCCTTAAAACATTCAATTTGCACATTGATTTTGAGCCTTGACCATTTTCGTTCACAACCATCCATTTGATGGCTTGCAAAATTACAGTATCCGTCCATTGTGGGAACTCACAACCTACATGGTTTTGTAAAAATGCCCGTCCATTGTTTGACGGAGTATCATCAGCCTCACGGCAGAGTAAAAATATTGGATACCGCATTTTGAAAACAAGTGGAAAAGAAAAAAGTACTGAAAAGTAAGATTCCATATTAATTAGGCAGGTTTTGTAAGAAACTTTTCTTTATTTATTTGAATGCTGTGATGATCCAGCGTACGGATTGGCTACTCCCCCTGACACCAGCCACTGGCTGGTGGTCGGTGCTATGTGGACCCCACCATGATGTATGTGTTTCATCCATGACGTCCTTCTATTTTTACATATCATTTTACAGTATGAGGCCAAAAAATGAGTTATATTCCGATCTCAAGTGGACCACATTACAGGAAACAGTGTTGAATGAGCGTCGACCATTAAAAACATTTGGGAGGCTATAAAAGTTTTAGATCAAGTTGATTTTTATTTTTTCTCTGGGCCTGTATGACCTAATTTGTTTTCAAATAAACAGTACAGTGAGCCTTAGGAGGATTTTAATAGTGGATATCCAATCACTATTATTTTCATGCGGTGTGATCCAATGAGGTTTATATCCCTCTCATTTTTGGCATCAAGCCTTAAAATTATCTTTAAATTTTGAATAACGGAATGGATGAAACAAATACATCATGGTAGGCCCACATAGCACCGACCACCAGCGACGGGGCTAGTGTCAGGGGAGTAGCCAATCCGTTTCAAATGACATGCCCAATTATATTAGAAACGGATTGGCTACTCCCCTGCCATCAGCCCGGTGGCCGGTGGTTGGTGCTATGTGGGGCCACCATAGTGTTTGTGTTTCATCCATTTTTACATATATCATTTTAGTGCTTGATCGAAAAAATGAGAGGGATATAAATTTTAGATGGACAAAATCACATAAAAATAATAATGATTGGATATCCACCATTAAAATCCTCCTAAGGCCCGCTATACTGCTTATTTAATATTAAATCTGTTGATTAGGTCATACATACCAAGATGAAGGAAAAAGCAAATATCAGCTTGATCGAAAAATCGCCCCGAAAAGTTTTTAATGATTGATGTTCATTCAACACTGTTTCCTGTAATGTGGTATATTTGAGATTTATATATACCTAATTTTTTGTATCATAGTATAAAATGATCTAAAAAAATAGATGGACGGGATGGATGAAACACATACATCATGGGGAGCCCAAAGAGCACCGACCACCTAACATTAGCTGGTGGCAGGGGGAGTAGCCAATCCGCGTCCAGATTGGATTCAGAGCATCTCTGACGATCTGTACTCGGGAGCCTCTGTCTCTTGCAGTGATTGACGTTGACTTGTCGTGAAAACCTAACCTGACATACGTGCGGCCCACCTTGATGTCGGTAAACAATCCCTCCGTCCATCCGTTTTTCAGCTCATTTCAGGGCATGTCAGAAAATATGCAGATCCAAAGCTAAGGTGTTTCAATGGTGGGAGTTCAATCCGGAAACGGTTGGCTACTCCCCCGACACCAGCCCCGTGGCTGATGGTTGGGTGTTCTATGGGCCCCACCATGATGTATATGTTTCATCCATTCCGTTCATCCATTTTAACAGATCATTTTATGGCTTTATCTCGAAAATGAGAGGAATATAAATCTCAGATGGACCACATCACATGAAGACAATAGTGATTGGATATCCACCATTAAAACCTCCTAAGGCCCACTGTATTGTTTATTTGACATTGAATATGTTGATTAGGTCATACAGGCCTAGATGAAGGGAAAAAATAAAAATAAACTTGATCCAAAACTTTTTTGGCCCCAAAATGTTTTTTTAATGGTCGACACTCATTCAACACTGTTTCCTTTAATGTGGTCTACTTAAGATTGAGATATACCTCATTTTTGGTCTCGTACCATAAAATGATCTTTAAAAATAGATGGACAGCATGGATGAAACATATACATCATGGTGGGCCCCACAGAGCACCGACTATCAGCCCGGTGTCAGGGGGAGTAGCGAATCCGTTTACGCTAAATCCGTTTACTGTTGTGTCCTTGTTGATGTTTGAATTTGCCAATTTTTTTTTACATGCCCTAAAAAACGAGCTGAAACAGATGCAACATATGTATTTTTCATAAATATAAGAAGTCTCACTACACTGGAAGCGGATTGGCTGGTGTACCACACACCACCGATGTGGCTAGTGTGATGACGTCACCAAGTTATGTGGGTCCCATCATGATGTATAAGTTATATCCAAACCGTCCGTCCACTTTGTGAGCTCGTAGTAATGCTTGATGCCAAAAATAAGATAGATCTAAAATTCAAGTGGACCACACTGTAAAAAGCAGAGGAGGATTGAACGCTGCCATTAAAACCGTTTCAGGGATCACAGAAATTTTGGAACAATATGATATTTATTTTTTCTCTTCATTCAGTAAACGTTACAGTGGACCCTACGAATGTTTTAACGGTAAAAATCATGGTCCCGGTGCTATTTATGGTGGGGTCCACTTGAGCCTCGGAAATTAATCATTTTTGAGATCAAGATCTAAAATGATCTCTCCCAATGGATGAACGGTGTAGATATGACAAATACATCATTGTGGGCCTATGTAACTTTGATCTCCTTTAAACCGTTCGTGCAACTCAGAGCTCGAGGAGCGTCAACGCTCGTCTTCGCACGACACGCACCCACATCAGCTATGGAACGCGGATTGCGTCCTACCCCAGCCCGGACGGTAATCAGTCCAGGCAGGGCTCTGTGGGGCCCACCGTGATTTAAGTATTTTATCCAAACCGTTCATCGCTTTTCTCAAATCATTTTAAGGTATAATGCAAAAAAAGAAGCAGATACACAGCTCCAGTGGACCACATCAAGGGAAGCTGCAATGATAATAATACCCACCGTTGAAACCTTTATAATGGCCACCGTGATGGTTTTTTTACCACCCAACCAATTAATAAGGTCATGCAGACTTAGATGAAGTGAAAACAAAAATTTCATCTTGATCCGACACTTCTCCAGTTCCCAATAAGTTTTTAATGGTGGACGTTCAATCCCCTCTGTGTGGTCCACTTAATTCCTGAAACAACCTCCATTTTTAGCTTATACCTTAAAATAATCATATAAAAACTATTAACAGAGTGGATAAAATACTTACATTACGGTGTGCCCCACAGAGCCCTGCCCGGACGGTTCGCAATCCGCGTCCATCAACTATGTTGCTGGCGTGTGGAACACCAGCCAATCCGCTTCCTGCTTGAGCTTGAAAAGACAAATGTTTTAAACGTGATAGGTCAATCGCTAGTCTTCCTCGTTGGATAAGCAGCCAATGCCGTGAATAATACGGCAAATCACGTGAACAAGCATCACGGTGGCCCCACCTATGTCGGACAGGAAGCGGATTGGCCGGTGTATTGACGTCGGCAAGTTATGTGGGTCCCATCACGAGGTATGTGTTATATCCAAACCCTTCATCCATTTGGAAAGCTAGTATTAAGGTTTGAGCTGAAAAATAAGACAGATCTAAAGATCAATTAGACCACACCGAGAAAAGCAGTGGAGGATTGAACGTCTACCATTGAAACCTTTTTGGGGGTCACATAAGTTTCAGATCAATATGGAATTTGCTTTTCCTCTCTATCCATGTATATGTGACCTTATCAAGGTATTAGATGGAAAGTAAACGTTATAGTCCGCCCTACAAATTTTTTAACGGTGAAAATCATTACCCTCACTGCTATTTTTGGTGGGATCCATTTGAGCCTTGGATACATTCATTTTTTATCTAATGATATAAAATTATCTTGAAAATCGAACGAACAACCTAGATATAATAAATACATCATTGTAGGCCATGTAACTTTGATCTCCTTTGAACCCTATGCACGGCTAGGGGTGTACACGAACTGATCTAGTTCGGTAAGCTTGCTCGACTCGATTCAAAAAAGCTCGATTTGACTCGGTTTGAAGCTGAGTTTGAGCTGAGTTGAGCTAATTTTTTAGCATGAAAATGAGTTCTAGCTAAGTTTGAGCAGGCTCAGCGCCAATCGAACCAGTTCAGTGACTCGGTTACTTTGCCATTGATGTTGCTCACCAAGTATTTGATAAAATGACTCAACATAGTATGGCCAATGGCAAGGAAGGTATCTTCTTTTTCTATTTTTGGTTTGTCTTTTTTATTTCCTATATCATTTCCCTGTGTCCTTTGCTTTCTCCATATTTCTAGGCTTATCCTTCTTAAATTCGGAATTAAAAAAATCATCTATTGTTTCTGAAATCTTTTCTACAGTGAAATATTAGTGGAGAAGTTGAGTATTGTTGTTTTTTGTTGTGTTCAAGAGCTCTGCTATAGTAACTCTGTTTTTTACATTATTTAGAAGGTATAGTTTAGGTATTTTGAAGGTCCAGTACAGGTGTTCATGGAAATGCCTCAATGGCGAACTTGGCTCGATCTTGGCTCGAACTTGGCCCAAGCTAACTTGAGCTGCTGATTGAACTAAGCTGAGCTGGCTAGTCCAGCTCGAGGACAAATCCGAGCCGAGTTCGAGCTGAGTCGAACTGAGGCCAGCTCAACTCAGTTCGTCTCGATGTACACCCCTATGTAGAACTCAGAGTTTGAGAAGCGTAGACTATTCGCATTACACCAGCTGTATAGCTGGTATGTGGTACACCATCCAATCAATCCACTTCCAACGAAAACGACCGTAATGCTATTTGAGCTCTGAGTTGTAAATGAGATGAAAGTTACGTGAGCTTCACAACGATGTGTTTACTGTATCCACACTGGTCATTCATTTGGTCCATGAGCCTAAGTGTAAGTAGACCGCACCGTAAATAGCTGTACTACAATTCTCAAGTGGACCACATCATAAATAGCAGTGGGACACTGTTTCTCATCGTTAAAACATTCGTAGACCCACAATAACATTTATTTTCCATCCATTTTGTTCTTAAGGTCACATATACTTGAATGAAGAAGAAAAACAAATATCATATTAAGCAAAAACCTCTCAAAAGGATTTCAATGGTAGACATTTAATCCCTCACTGCTTTTTGCAGTGTGGTCCACTTAATCTTTGGATCTGTCTTATTTTTCTTCTCAATCCTTATGGAGAGCTAGCCAAATAAACCAACGGTTTGGATATAACACATACCTCATGATGGGACCCACCGAACTTGGTGACTTCAACCCACAGACGTTGGTTCTCGCGCCAACCTAATCCGGGGGCGGATTGGGTGCAACCCCAGCCTCCAAAGACTGTGCGGTGCTTACTGTGGGGCCTATCTTGATGGACATATTCTATATCTACACCGTCCATCTGGTTTTCCATATAATTTTGAGATATGAGACCAAAAATCAAGAAATCCAGATCTCAGTTGGAACAGATAATAGGAAACAGGGCCATACCATTAAAAACTTTTTAGGGCCCACCATAATATTTTGGATAATGTTTATTTGCCATCTAATCTATTGATAAGGTAAAACAAACTGGGAAGAAGAGATAAAACAAATATCAGCTTAATCCAAAACTTATGTGGCTCGTAATAGTAAATGACCACTGTTTCCTATGGTATGGTCCACCTGAGAATTAGATCTTCTTATTTTTGGGACTGTGCACTAAAATGATATAGAAAAATGAATCAACGACATGAATACAGTAAATGCCTCACCCACTTTGACCGTACGTGGGGCCATCTTTATGCTTAAGAGAAATCCTACCATTCATCTGTTTTTCTATCTTATTTTAGTAAAATTGAGGCCTATCAAAAGCTCAAAGTGGATACTAAGATCTGTTCATCGGATTTCTATCTTATTTTAGTGCTTGTGCTGAACAATTGAGGCAGATCCAAAGCTCAAAGTGGATACTTGGATAACCCCATAGCAAAAAATTTATTCCAAACATAGGATTGGATGGCTACGATGGTATTTTTGTCAATGCAATCACTGTACAATAATGATGTTAATCCGATCTAATACAATTCAATACTATTTAATTCCATGGACCAAACATGTCTCAGGGCGTCTCAACTGAGGAGACATTAGGTGCAGGTATTAGATGGGATTAGGTGGGATAGAAGTGCATTTGGTCACTTGCAATTCCATCCGGCATTATGAGAGAATGAGAAAGGTTGAGATTAAGTGCGATGGAATTGCATTTAGCCACATGGAATTGCATTTGGTCACATGCAGGATTTTCATGGATTTTGAAATTCACTACATATGTGGGGCCCACATTGATGCATGCATTTATCAACATCATCCATCCATATACACCGTTTATACATGACATTCATCTTATATATGTTTACAAGTGAATGATATCCATTGTGAATTTGGCCGTAGATTACAATTCCATGGTCCACCAAACATGATTTTGCTTAATCCGCTGTTTTCTCCGGCAACAATTGTATCCCAAACATGGGATTAGATGGCTACAATACCATGGCAACAATTGTATACCAAACATGGGATTAGATGGCTACAATACCATGATATTTCCAGGCCTGCAATCATTACACAATGATGTTAATCCCAACTAATACAAGTCAATACCATTCAATTCCACTGACCAAACATGCCCTAAGGGCATTCAATCCCATCGTTTCCTCGTGTGCGGCCCACTTGAGTTTCAGATTTGTCTTATTTTTGGGCCCACACCTTAAAATAACTTGAAAAAACAGATGAACAGAGTGGATTTGTCACGAAAATCTCTATAACCCCATGAATATTTCAACGATGGATGTTCAATCTAAAATCTTTCTTAATCATTAGCCTATTTGAACTTTGCATGGCCTTCATCACGTGCCCATGCCCTAAAATGAGCCGACAAATCGTTGAATGGAAACGGATTGACTACTCCCTTGCCATGGATGATGGTGGGATCTCTATGGGCTCCACCGTGATGTATGTGTTTCATCCATGTTGTCTATCTATTTTTCGAGATCATTTTATGATATGAGACGAAAAATGAGGTATATCCCAATCTCAAGTGGACCACATTACAGGAAATAGTGTTGAATAAACGTCAATCATTAAAAAAATTTTGGGGGCCATAAAAGTTTTGGATTTTTAGGGATCAAGCTGATCTTTGTTTTTTCCCTTCATCTGGGTCCGTATGTCCTAATCAATAGATTGGATGTCAAATAAACAGGAGGATCTTAATGGTGGATATCCAATCACTATTGTTTTCCCGTGGTGTTGTAACACCCCGTACTTTCGCGTACTCGGGTGTTGTCATTTAACCGTAGGAAGTATTTAGTCGGGTGAGAACACACAATATAGATATCATCATCAGTAAATTCACAAAGAGACTATCTTTGAAACCCATGAACAATTCTAGAAAATTTCATTAGTCACGACCCTCATCAAGTCAAGTCTAAGGTCATTCTGGGAAACTATTGAAACTTAAGAAGAATTCTACTCACCCACCACTTTATAAAATAAGAAAAATATAAAGAAAACCGGTAATCCAATATCTACATCATAGTGTGCACACCTACCTAGGCAGATCACAATCCAATCATTAAACTTGACTAATGCATTTCACATCTGTATCGGGACATGTCAAGAGTCATGTGAACAATCAAATCATATTCGAGACAAATCTAAACTACCCAAGTTAGATCAACGAGTCACGAACGTCTCGCAGTGATCCAAACTGTCACCCTAGTGGCCCATTTTCATAATCTGCAATCCTAAACTCAAGGTACCCACCACGAAGTGAAGGTCCCACATGTTAAATATAAGGATAATAATAATGTTATTTAAATAGTATAAAATCATAGGATAGATGACCCAATTACTTTCACAAAAAGAGGCACACAACATGATAAAATGAAATAATTTATAACAAAGTAACAAAATTCTATAGTATTCTAGTAATACAATACGTTGAAAAATTCGTGGTAAAAACATACATATGATCCCCTTAGGGCTTCTTAACCGTTGATGATTTGAACTGATCCAACCGTCGGATCAATGATAATTAGCACTTAACGGCCATATTAAGGCAATATGGCCCACCTAAGTTTTATATTTGCATGATCTTGAGTCAGAGGTCCCTATAGAGTCCTCTAAAGTGAATGAACGGAGTGGATTGCACTGGGAAGCATGTGGACCCCACTTTGGTGAGTGTATGTGCACAAAACCCATGCGCAACCGCGGTGCACGGGACCTCCACGCCTTGTCAAACCGGGTTTGACCCGAGCTAAACCGAAACAGAGGATTTTCCTCTGTTCTTTCCATGATTCCTGTCCCGGCTGCAGTTTAAACGGACGGTATCCGTTTACAGCCGTCGTGGCCCACCATCTGCGATCACTTCGAAGATCTAAACCATCCATCACGTGAAGGGGAGAAATTCGACGGGTCCCTAGTGTTTTCAATGGTTTCCATGCATGTGCAGGTTCACAACCTCAACCGCAAGTCGCGGTGCGTGCAATGGTTTCTGGAAACAGAAACTCTCCGTTGCTGACATGATCTGTGGCCCACCTCTGTGATCGGCTCGCCCGATCAAGACCGTCCATCACGGAGCTAGGAACGTACTAATCAAAAACATGTTGATTTCACGTGAAACCACACACGTATGTGTTCACAAACGCAAGCAGAGTTGTGCACAATGTTTTTCCAAAAACAGAAATCCATTTCTAGTTGCTAGGTTGGCAATCCGTGTACTTCCATCCTTATCCATCCTAGTCGTTCATTTCGAAGGATCTCAGCCATCGAAACCAACCACGTGGATTAGGGTTGAGTAAGAAATCGGTGTTGCATATAAATAGGAAGTTTTCAATTTCCTTTCCCCTTCTCTTTTGTAAATAAAAACCCCAGAATCTATCCTAACTATTCTAGTTCAATCCAGATGATATTGGGATGCCAAAACAGCCATCTGAGCCACCCGATTTCGTATCTTCTACAACAATGTATGGCACATTGAGAAGCTTCAAACTTGTGAACCACCAGGAAAACCATCTCCAAGCTTCAAAATCATTGGTCTGGAAGCTTCATAGATCGAATCTGAGTCGTCCAGAAGCAGTGGAATCGAGAAAGATGCATCCGATTGAAGAATGCCATGAAAGCTCCATCACCTTCCTCGTTAAGCAACACTAGCCGCTGATCTCCTTTCGGCCATCGATTGCAGATCTGTTTCATCCATCAGGTAGCCCATATATGCTACATTCAATCAACAATGGCAACCCCAAAACAGATCGCAAGCATAATCGATGTTTTCTGATCCAAGACAGTAAACGGATTTAAAAGCGAGTTGTGTGTGAAGCCTGCTGCCGAGTCGACTCAACCCACCTGAACTAACTCAAGTCCTGTTGTGTTTAGCATCTGTAATGGACGTAGATGGAAGATAAATAAAGAAAGAAGGCAGGCTGAGAAGAAGAAGGAGAGAAGAAGATGAAAGGAGAGAGTGAGCACCGTTTAGCTGTCTACCGCACTGAGTCAGCTCAGTTTGGTCCAAGTCTGGGTCGAGTCCAGACCCATCCATGCTGAGAAAGGAAGAGAGAGAGTAGAGAAGAAGGAGATGAAAGGTGAAATGAGGGAGAAGGAGATAGAGGGTGCGGCTACTGCGGCCACACCGAGTCGGGTAGAGAGGCAAGGCCATTGCTGGCTACTAGATCTAGACTAAGTCTGGGCCAAGTTGGGTTGGGCCTAGTTTAGGCCTAGCTGGAATTCCAATCGGAAGGGAGAGAGAGTAAGAGAAAGAAGAAGGAAAAAGGGAGAAGATAGAGAGAGAATGGTTTGGGTGGTTGTGCTCCTACCGAGTCAACTCGGTTGAGCTATTGGGCCGACTCGGCAGATTTATTAGTGCGGGTTGAGTTGGCCAATTATTGGTTGAGTAGGAAAGAAAAGGAATACAAGAGGGATAAGGGAGAAAGAGAGAGTGGAGGTGTTGCCTAGGTTGTTACTGAGTCAACTCAACAAGTCCCACCAAGATTGTCGCAGTTGAGATCGTGGGAGGCCAAGTCAAGTTAAATCGGATTAAGCTCAACAAGGTGAGCCAACTTCATTTCTATTACATGACAAATCTTGTCTAATTAAGGTATTGTTTCCTAAATTTCTATTTAATTCGTAAGGATTTAAATGTCATATGTGTAGATCTTCTTTACTTGGACTGATTCAAGTCCAAGTTGGATTAGTGTGGATGCTAAGCGGGTTTGTGCATACTGGAGGGGTTCAAGATGATTTCGTCTTGACTTGACCGAGGTGAGGGATATCCCACATGGCTTCCTCATTTCATTGAATTCTAAGATAGTTAAGCCTAAAAGTATAAAAATATTTTAATTGTGTATATGTTAATTTTGCTTCCTTTAATCTTGAATTGACGTTGATAATCATGTGGGATTGTTTTGAATCCTGTTGTTTTAATCCATCATATGAGAATTGTATTACGAACATTATGCCACATTTGAAATTGCTTACGTACATGTATACGTCTACCATTTGCACTAAGAGGTAATGGATCTTGTTTCCATGATGAGGTTGCTCTATTAATTCCATATATATGCTAGATTAGTTTTAAATTAAAGTTACTGAAGTATTGGAATATTGCAAATAATAACTTGGTTCCTTAGTTTCTCATTTGGAGGTGGTGAACATGAGTTATTTCATTAACTTCTATCACTCAAGTCCTATGATTAATAATTATGTGACTAGGACTTGGAATTTCATTCTTTATGCTATCTTAGCAATTTCTAAATTTTGTATATAGTTTTATTAGTGGAGAAAAGAATCATGATGCCTATATTCCTTCTATTTCATAAGATGTACAATGAATAACTCTTTTCTTAAGATGTGTAGTAATACTATTACTATCCTAATATATTTGAAATGTCATATTTAGGCCCTCCTTTGGACCTTGGAAAAGTAAATAAAGTTATGTTGAGCTCATATTTGAATGTTAGATATCCTATTAAAGGACCACAAGTCTTGATCATGCTTATGAGAGTAATCTTGTTAATCCTATAGAATGTGCATGAGCATCATGGTACATGACATTCACGCATGACATATGAGTTTTTCCGAGTGCTCAATGTAAGCCACACTCTGTTCGATTTATTGAAAGTTCCAACACTTCAGTTAAACTCATAGAGGATGTGTATGCTACTTTGGACGCTCTTTCTTTACATGAGGCTTTTCCGGGATTTTAGAACCTCCTCGAGCGTACCCCGTATATTTTTCCAAGAGGTTAGACATCATTAGGCGCACTCACTTACATAACTTTTTCCAGGTAGATAATCTATCGCGGGCGGTCTGCATTGTCTTTTCCGAGTGACTAGTTCTCCTTGGGCATACCTTTGAGTATTTTTTTGGGTGACTAATTCTCCTTGAGCGACCATTTATTTTGACGGTTGGATGTGCACCCCCTGATCCGTGACTTAAACATACATCCATACACTCATACATTCATTTATAAT
>JAJHSJ010000010.1:7752230-7829202 GCA_021015155.1 Magnolia officinalis
CCGACAGCCTCCATAATACCCCATTCTCGGCTCCCGACACCCATACACCAGGTTCCGATCCTGCGATGCTACGAGGAGGATTCCAATATCAATTTGATTCGTAATGAGCATAACCAAGCATAACCCACGAACAATAATCACAAGAACACCATCCAAAATCCACTATGATCAAAAACTTTGAGTACAGTGCATATAAAGGAAAATACAAGATAGTGGTAATATCAAAACTCCATAAGCTCGACTGCACGCTCCAACTGCGGCGAAGCTACGGCTGCGACATGGCGTCACCTGCACGCATCAATCGTGCATAAACTTATGGAAAGCTTAGAGGGTGGTGTAAGTATGTGTACAATATGAGCGTGCTCAGAATGTAAGGTCAGAGTAATGCGGAATAGTGCTGATGAATACGTAAATGCAACCAGCCGTACCAAGGCTATATAGTACAAGATGAATGCAGGCCATACCAAGACCATGCGATTCAAGATGCAGCTCAAGCATATCAATCCTCATCCAAATCCTCATATCAATACAGTTCTCAGTCTGGATAATCACCGGGGTTTAGTACACTCCAAATGGCATTGTCACTCTCCAGCCGCACAGTCCAAGCGAGCGTAAGAAACCTCACTATCCGCCTGGCCAATAGTCTGCCAATACCCATCCGGCACGTCGATAGCGAACCCATTCACGAGCTGGTCAGACTCAACCTAGTATTGCCCCCTACCCTCGGGCGAGTAAGGCTACACCCCTTTCCAACCGACCATGACACGGTGGGAGACGCGGCCTTCTGGTATTCGGCCCTCGTGCGCTCATATATCCACTCAGTCTCGACATTGGAGTCATCCTCTGGTACCATCGGGTTCAGGGACTTTCACCCAGGGACATCTATGGCGCCCCAATTGCTTAGAACACAGTTTTCGGTATCCAACCAACCACCTACGGTGTGTCTGTGGAGGCTATGGCCCTAATGTCGTTAGGGCATATCACAATCACATAAATGCAAGTGCATGTATCACACTATCAGTCATGCAAACATCCCGCATGAGGTACACACCCATGTAGGCAACTCCGCCTGTCAGGGAGCCCATTAACAGTCTGCTTGAAGGCATATGCTATGATCAGTCACTCTCCATACCAAGCATACATATGATGCGTATGATCATGAATCATGCATCTATACTAAAAATGTTATATAGTGATGGGCTTGTGCATAACGAATATGGGCCTAGACGGCCTACTCATTACAAGTATGGGCCTATCCATTAGCTTTAGGGAGTGTGACAATGCGGACATTTAACCAACATTATCCTTACAATGTGGACGTCAAACCAACATTGTTCCCAAGGCACTACTTATTATAAACATTATTATCTACACCACGAAGGGTTACACATTGCAATCGACCTAATTGCACCCGATTGGGCCTTGAGTACATCAATTGGGCCGTATCATATGGGCCTTATATTCATCAAGTGGGCCGTCTCATTGGACCGCACCAACGGGCCTTACGTACATTGCAATGAGCCATAACCCATGGGCTTTGCATATATCTCATTGGTCACATAACATGGGTCTCAAATATAACAAGGTGGGCCTAATCATATGGGCCTCCATAATGAGCCTAAAAATACATCAAGATGGGCCCAAACACATGGGCCCATAATTGCCAAAGTGAGCCTCATGTGAGGCCCGCCATAATGTTTATTTTCCTATCCAATCTGTTGATAAGGTCACATGAGTAGGGGGCCCACCATAATATTTATTTTCCATCCGCCTGTTGATAAGGCCATGTGGCAAGGGGCCCACCAAAATATTTATTTTCCATCCACCTATTCATACGGTTACGGGACCAGGGCCCACCGTGATATTTACTTGCCATCAAACCTGTTCATATGGTCACGCAGACCAGGGACCCACGGTGATGTTTATTTCCATCCAACCCATTCAAAAGGTCACGTGGACCAGAGTAGGGCCCACTGAGATGTGGTTCACAAATCCAGCCCACCCAAACTGCGTGTCCCACTTAGCTGAGGGTTCAGACCAAGTTTCAGCAGCATCCAAACTTCAGGTAGGCCCCACCAAGTAATTTTATATGTTTTAGGCATGTTTTCACATGATTTTAGATGGTATGCCCACCTAAGTTCCGTATACGGCTGATTTTTGGGATACCCCATAATTTAAAGGGGAACCATCAAATGCACGGTGCTGATGGTCGAAACGCACCATGGTGGGGCCCACAGCTGGGGCCGTGAGGCCCCCAGCCGGTCCGTCCGTCAGCAGCCAGCGCAGGCGCTGCCTGAGCTGCAGCAGCGCTGTCCTCTTCTTCTTTTTTTTCGTGGGGCCCACATCAGCAAGATCCAACCCGTCCATTGTCTGAGTCCCACAAAATTAGGGGTCCACACCAAGTTTCAGGTGGGACCAGCTTCTGGTGGACCCAGCAATCTTTTTTTCCTGAGTTTTAATGGAAACACTAGTATTGTCGATCCCACGGCCCGCCAAAAAATCAGATCGGCCTCATTTTTCGGCTCAATGCCTAAAATGGACTGGAGAATAGATTGGACGGCGTGGATCACATACATACATCAAGGTGGGGCCTGCATGAGAAGCCCACCCTAAAAAGTTTTTTTTAAAAAAATTTAAAAGATTAGAAGTACACGCCCATGCAGTACACACACTCCATATTAGTGACGCCCGTCCAGCGTCCAGAGACGCTGGACGGCACTGAGAAACACATGCATTGTGGTGGGTCCCACATGGTCGCGGCCCACCCATCAAGGTGGGTCTCACATGGACGTGGCCCACTTGATATTTATGGTTTCCTCCATCTTGGCCCGCTAATGGGCTAGATGGTGTAGATTCAACCCATTCATCCAATGGGTCCCACATGAACTATATGATTCATGGTGGGCCTCATCACCCTTCATCATCATCACCATTCATTAGAGGAGAGACGGTGATAGAGGGGAGGGACCCCGCCACTATGGACCCTCCATTGATACAATACATAGATCAAAATGGGTCCCACTAACAGTGGGCCCTTAAATGAAAATCAACGGTGGATCACCCACCTCTTGTACTCCTCCTTGCTTCCTTGCACTCCTATACTCCTTTGCTTGACTTTTAATGGTGGATGATGGACTTTTGATGGTGTGGATGAGAGATGAGAGTGTAAGGGAAAGTGGGCCACACTTGGCTTGGGGAAGAGCTTGGACGTATGAAATTTTTGTTGCTTGGAGAGATTTGAGAAAAATGAGGGAGAGATAGAAGTGATGGGAGATATGGATGGAAGGGATGGGTGGAGTGGTTGTAATAAATGGAGATGGGTTGAGTTGAAAAATGGGTAAAGGAGGGATGGTGAGTGGGGAGAGAGAGTGGACTTATGGTAAAGGAAGGAGTGGTCATGTGTACTTGTTGTTGGGTGAGGTGGCATGGAGGTATGGTGGTGTACTTGACTTGATTGATGAGACATCTCGTAAAGATTCTCTCGTAATTCATAATGTGGCGTTGTTTTTCTTCGGAATGAACGCAAACTGACATCTTCCACCTAGGTATCGGTTCGGTGTGCGAGTCGCGGCGTCGGAACTGCAGCGACGGCGCGGTCGCTAGCATACAAGTTTCGGTTCAAGCCAATTTGGTATGCAGGACTCGGCTTAGGATCGCGCGCAACGTCGGAAACGTGTCGAGGATTGTCAGAATTCAACCGGTAGGATCGCGGAAGCCTACGGAACGGTACGGACTAGGGTACGGATCTTACAATGATCCACAACGTCCATCCATTTTTTTCATATCATTTTAGCATATAGCCGAAAAATGATACAAATCCAAGGCTCAAGTGAACCACACCACATGAAGCAGGAACGATAATGACACCCTCTGTTGATGAGTCTGGATCCTCTGTTTGCCAAAACCACGAGACTTTCCTGCTTTTTTCCTCCTTCGTTGTATAGTGATTGGTCCGTCTCAGTCAGCGATGCAAATTCAATGCATTCCACAATCACACGGTCCAATTACATTGCAACAATCACAATTTTCCTGCTTGACGCAAACAGAGGATCCGTATTCTCTGTTGAAAGCTTCCTAAGCCCACCGTGATGTTTGTTCTTATCCTAAACGTAGCTCCACTCCCTAGAAATTTCCATCGTTTGCCATTTAATTCCCACCATGGATTTGCCTCATTTTGAGCTTTTTATTTTTTATTTTTAATAATTTAAATCTGGATCGATCTGAGCCGTGCCCAATCTGATTCGACTCAGTTTTCCTGATCGAGTCGGACTCAGATCGGATTAGGCCATGTACATTTCGAATCGATTCGAGTCAGGTGACCCAGACTCGGTCCCGGATTGGATCAAGTTCGGGTCAGGCCATTGAGATTTAGGATGGAGCTAGTTGGACCCAATCCGATCGGACTCGGACCGATGCCCGGCTCTAATTATATCTACACCGTTCATCTATTTTTAGGGATCATTTTAGAGCATTATCCAAACAATGAATCATATCCAAAGATCATCTAGACCACACCACAAATAGCAGCGGAGATAATGATTTTCACCGTAAAAAAATTCGTAGGGCCCACCATAATGTTTATTTTCCATCCAATCTGTTCATAAGGTCACGAAGACCTGAATAATGAAGAGGAAAAATAAATTTCATATCGATCCAAAACTTCTGCAACCCCAAAAAAGGTTTCAATGGTAGACATTCAATCCCCCACTGCCTTTTGCAATGTGGTCCACTTAATAGTTAGATCTCTCTTATTTTTCGTCTCAAGCCTTAAGACCAGCTTGCCGAATGGATGGACGGTTTGGATATAACACATACCTCATGATCGTACCCACGGAACTTGCTGACATCAATACAGCAGCTATATAGCTGGTGTGTGTTACACCAGCCAATCCGCTTCCCAAACTGAGGGACAGAAGGGTACCTTCATTTGGCTGGAGCAGATTGCCCGTCCTGGGGCTGTATGCGGTCCAAAGAGATGCCTGTGATAAATCTACTCCGTCCATCTGTTTTGAAAGACTAAAATAGAATAGCATTATAAAAATCAGGAATATCCAAAACTCAAGTCGACCACACCAATAAAACAGTGAGAACAGCAACGTCCACCGTTGAAACCACCATGATGTTTATATGCCATCCAGACCGTTCATAGAGTTATTACTACTCAGATAAACAGAAGTAACAAATGTCATCATGATACAAAACTTCTGTCACCCCAGGCATTCAATCCCCACCTTTCGTGTCGTATGGCCCACATGAGCTTGGGTTGTGTTTTATTTTTAGAATCCTATCTTATTATGGTCTTTCAAACATATGGACGGAGTGGATTTATCACGGACATCTCTATGGCCCCACACAACGGGTCACAGGCAATCCGCTCCTTGAGAAGGGTTAAGCTCAACATGGGCACCTGTATGTAAAAATTGACTTTTTTGCGAAGTAGGTAGGTAGGCAGGCACATTTTGGGAAATAATTTAAAAATGAAAGGTTTTATAAAATTACCAAAAACTCAGGCGGCTCTATGAAAAATCCAAAATGAAACGCTTAAAACAAAAACACAAAAGGACAGTACAATGCTCGTTTAATTTTCTTTGTTTTCTTTTCATTATTATTACTTTTTTGGTTGAAATACCACAACAGGCTCTGCGGTATAAAAACAAGACCAAACAGAGAGAGAGAAGAGAGAGGAGAGAGAGAGAAGAGAGAGAGAGAGAGAGATGGAATTCGAGCAGATGAGCTTCTGCTCGCCGGAATCTGACGGCCTGGTGGACGATCTCCATCCGTTCTCCGGCATTCCTCCCGCGATATTCTCTCCGGCGGAGATCCAGTACGGATCGATGCTGGAATCGATGGAGATGGAGCTTATGCTGCCAGATGTTATGGGAGGAGAGAGCTCGGTCGGAGAAGAGATAGGGAGGGCAGTGGGAGTAATAATGAGGAAGACGAGGGCATTTTGGGAAACGGGGGCTGCAAGAATCTTCTCTCGGAAAGGAATCGTCGGAAGCGGTTGAATCAGCAGCTTCTGTCGCTGAGATCTCTGGTGCCTTGGATGTCTAAGGTACGCACATAGAAGCGAAATCGCACATGAGTACATTCCTCACACGTGCAGATTTAGAATACGTGTGAAATATCCAAATCGTTAGGCGAATATGCGCCTTGGGTGGTCTGGTTTGTTTGATGATGTTGCCAGTCAATCCGGAACACGTGCGTGGCACCCACCTTTGCTATCCTCACACGTGCTAACTTGGAATCCGTACGAAAGATTCACGCCGGTAGGCGACGAGCCATCGGACGCGGATTGCGTACTGAACCTACCACCCCCGGTGCGAGGTGGTGGGAAGACTCCGTGGGGCCATCCTGATGTATGTATTTTATCCAGGCCGTCCATCTATTTTTTCAGTTTATTTTATGGCATTATCCCAAAATAGAAGCAGATCTGAAGCTCAATTGGACTACACCATACTAAACAGAGGAAATAATGTCCACCGTTGATCAGTCATCTAATCTGTTCATGAGATTACACACACCTGGAAAAACACAAATATCAGCTTGATCCAAAACTCATGTGCCCTAAAATATTTCCAACGGTAGGCGTTCAATCTCCCTGTTTTTTATGGTGTGGTCTACTTAAATTTTAGATATGCTTCAATTTTGAGATCATCCCTGGAAAAACGGATGAACGGCGTAGATAAAACATATCACGATGGGCCCACAGAGTCCTCATACCACTAGGTCCGTGGTTTTGGTTTCACCACCGAATCCGCCTCCATCACCATCTGATCGTCGGACGCGGATTACCGTCCGGGCAGGGCTCTGTGGGGGCCATCGTGATGTAAGTTTTTTACCCACGCCGTTCATCGTTTTTCTCGGATTATTTTAAGGTATCAGCTAAAAAATAAGGCAGGTCAAGTGATTAAGGGGACCACAAGGTGGGCATTGAACTTCCACCATTAAAACTTTTTGGGAGATGGAGAAATTTCGGATAAGCCCACCGGAGCTGTAGAAATGCTTCATTTTTAACCATGGTACCTTAAAATGACATAAGAAAAGCGATGAGCAGGGTGGATAAAACACTTGCATCAATCCGTCCAGTCGGGGGTAGGACGCATTCCGCGTCCCTGATCGTCTGCCATTTGTTTTTTAGTTTGGGTTAATGTCGGGAGACTCGGAGATTCGGATTGCGTACGGCTATGTCAGGTCACACTTCACTTCACTTCACTTCACTGTTAGCCACCCCAGCAGTAACCGATACCAAGACCACAGTGTTGAAATGAGATGTCTTTTATTATGTAGGCATGTTATTCATTCACGCCCTCTGTTCATTTTGTCAGCTAATTTCAGGCATGAGCCCAGAAAACGAGCCAGATACAAATCTGAGGTAGACCATCCCATCATGAAACAGTTGTGATTCAACGTCCATCGTTGAAACTTCGAAGGGCCCACTGTTTCCTATCGTGCAGTTCACCTATGATTTGGATCTGCCTTAATTTTTTAGTTTGTGCCTTAAATTGAGGTTGAAAAATGGATGAACCGTGGGGATAAAATACATACATCATGGTCACAGAGCTTTTCCAGCTGCACGCGGTGGTGTGAATCCAAAACTCAAATATGCTATACAAGAGGAAAAACTGAGGAAAGAGTTTTCTACCAATCTAATATCCGAATGCTAAAGTTGTGTCCGTACAAATGTTTGAATGGTAGTTACTGAATACTCATTGTTTCCTCTCATATGGCCACTTCGAGTTTTGGATGTACCTGATTTTTGGTCTCTTGCCCTAAAATAAAAACAAATATCACCGTTGGGCTTACCTAGCGTACATCCTTACCACTTCGAACGTGAGGACGAAGATTGCCCGTCACCTTGTCTCGGGAAGTTCCTGTAATCGGAATCTATACGGGGAATAAAAAATCCTCCGTTTATCAGTTTTGCAAGACCAACAACAGGACAGAAATCTAAAAATCAGGTGGATCAAAAACTCGCGTGGTCCACACCACACAAAACGTCCGCCGTTCGGAATATGTATGGGCTCAAAAAATGCCTATCACAAATCCACTCCGTTTATCAGTTTTGCAAGACCACAGTGAGATAATAATCTAACTCATGTGGGCCACACCACACAAAACGTCCACCGTTGAAACCTTCCGAGCCAACGACCATGATGTTTATATGCTATCCAAACCATTGGATTATGTTATTAACGCTCATATCAACTGTAGTCACAAATATCATCTTGATTCAAAAACAAAGCTTCCAATCTTTGCGTTTAATCCATGTCGTTTCATCTGGTGTGGGCCGCATGGGTCTTTGATATGTATGATTTGGAAGGGGATTGGCTGGTATTAGGGGTGTACATCGAGCTGAACCGAGTCGAGCTGGCCTCAGTTCGGCTCGGCTCGGCTCGGTCACCAGGCACACCTAGCTTGAACTCGGCTCAGCTCGGTGACTGAGCCAATATCTCCAGCTCGAGCTCGGCTCGGTCAACAATTGGACCAATTCGAGCCGAGTTCGAGCCAGTTTCGAGCTTAATCGTCGCCATCGATTAATTTCCAGATCGCCGGATACGAAGGAGACTATTCATTCAAGATCTACAGACCTAATAAAACAAAAGAATGCAGGGATTGAAAACAAAATTGTGAGGGTATAAATGGAAGAAAAGAAGATGAGCTTTAAAACCCTAACCTTAGCTTTTTCCGCCACTGGAAGAGGAGAGAATGCGATTTGGAGAAGATCTGAAACCCTAGACAAGAAGAGCCCTCTGCCGTTGGTTTTTTTTCCAACCTGGAAAGTGGAAAAGAAAAAGGGATGCCTGAGATCCGGATTGAAAAACGCTTTTCAAATGGATTTTTTTAAAAAACATTTGTATTGTATCGAGGATCCAGTTTTGGTGAGGGAGGATCCAGTTTTGGAGAAATCTAACGTGCGCTGGTGAAGATAGTATGGTAGAGCGGGTAGAATCATGATTTGCTGTCCAGTTGCATTTGGACCATCCATCAAGACTAGCAGTAACAACCACCAATGGCGCCTGTTTCAAAACTAATCTATCTGAGAATCCAATGCGAGAGGTGAGAGGGGTCTGGGACAAGCAGAGAGAGAGAGAGAGAGAGAGAGAGAGAGAGAGAGGTGAGGGGCGCCGAACGAGTAAGGCCAGGGTAGGGAGAGAGGGAGCAGAGAGAGGACATTGGGGTCGGCGGCTTTGTTTTGAAAAGGGGAATGAGATTTAGGATTTTTAATATATATATATATATATATATATATATACCGAGTCGAGCCAAGTATCGATCCGAGTCGAGTCGAGCTGGGGTCAACTCGAACTCATTTTCGAGCTGTAAAAAACGGCCCGACTCGAATCAAACTCAATTTCAAGTCAGGCCGAATCGAGCTTTTTCAGGCCGAGTGGAGCGAGCTAACCGTGTGTACACCCCTAGCTAGTATACCACATACCAACAACCTGGCTGGATGTGAAGACGATCACAGATGCTACTGGAGCTCCGAGCCATACGAATAGTTCAAAGTAGATCAAAGTTTCATTGACCCACAATGATGTATTTATTATATTCACATTATTCATCCATTTGGCGAGATTATTTTACAGCGTGAGTCCAAAAATAAATCATATTCAAAGGTCAAATGAACCACACCACAGTTTTAAAACAATCATGGGGTTATTATAATGTTTATTTTCCATCAAATCTGTTCATAAGATCACACAACCTGAATGACGAGGAAAAACAAATATTATATTGATTCAAAACTCCTGTTACCCCAAAAGGGTTTCAATGGTAGGCGTTCAATCCCCCGCTACTTTTTGCAGTGTGGTCCACTTGATCTTATATGTTTTATTTTTCAACTCAAGCCTTACAACGAGCTCGCGAGCTGGATGTACAATTTGGTTATAACACATACCTTATGATGAGACCCACATAACTTGTTGACGTCAACACACCAATCAGGCTGCCAATGTTGAAATTTTTTGTTTAAAAAATAAATAAATGTTTGAAAATTTTGTTTCCTTCATAATGTTTTTTGAAAAATCAAAGAAAAATCAGTTTTCTTTAGTCCCATGTCGAGTAAAGTGGGAGAAAATTTGTTCATAAGTGTTTGAGTTGGTACTATTCTTACTTGGAGAAATGAAGGATGAGATGCTCGGTTTGCATGTTCCAATGCATAGCACTGTAACACACGCTCTCGGGCACGAGCATGAGCATGAGCATGAGCAGTGTAACTGTAGTGGCACTAGATGACGCACTTTGTAATTCGCACGTGCGCATCATGTCATAAAATGGGCGCACCTTTGCAACCTTATGTGAACCATCACGAGACGGTGCAAGAAGAGAAATGTGAAATGATTTTAGTTTTATAGTCTCATATCGTTGATCCAACGATTTGAAATGTTAGGAAATTAGTGCCAATAGTTAGAAACGTTTCACAAATGTTTGGAACCATTGATGACCACCTAGCAACGATTCACACCTCATGTTCTATGTAAATTTGACCATTCAAGTCCAGAATCATACAAGTCTAACAGATTTAATCAAAATCCGATCTAATTTCTCTAAATATATTTTTTTAAAAGAAATTGTTGAGTAGCTTGAACATTATTTGAGTCACGGAGTTCGACCACTCAACAAATCTGTTATATTTATGAACTGCGTTAACCGAGTTCTTGAGTAAATCCCTTCATGATTGCTACACGCAGGATCTTAACAAGAAGGATTGTCTTGTCTTGGAAGCAAATCACCTGTAATCCATCAGTAATTTCAATTTCAATCGAGAAGGGGACGAATTAAGCTTTAATGACAACGAATTACATATGTGATTTAGCTTAGTATTAATTTTTTTAATTTAAGAACAATGTATTACATATGTGTAGATTTTACCTACTCATTTCACATTAAAGAAAGTTATACTATAATAAATCCCCATTTACTATTATGAGGTAAGTCATTCTAAGGGTGATGAAATAGAGTCGCATTTGTTAATCTAGACTGTTGATGTTATGAGATAAATTCAAGATTGGAAGCTCATAAGTGCATGGTTCCTTCCATTTATCAAGTGGGTATCACCAAGAACACACTATTAAATTAGTTTTTAAATTTTCTATAAATAATTTTTTTATGGCTTATTTTCGTTTCACATTGAAAATGAAGTAAAGTTGAAATGTGATTTATATAGAACCTTTCTTATATACGAATTGCTTAAGATTCCACTATAGTCTAGTGAGCATGCATACGAGCTTATGGGTCGTTTGAGCACATTGCGATGCTTTAGTGGTGCACTTGACACTTAGCACGTTATAGTGGAACTGGGTTGGGCTATTGGGCTTTTTTTTTTTCTTTTTTTTTAATATGGGCCTTTTTATTGAGTCTCAAACCCAATGAAGTGTATGACGACTTATAAAGTCCCGAAGCCCACCTGAGGAACTTAAAGATCTTCTGACCTAGAAGCATCTTGCAAGTATTGTATTATATATAGAGATTGCATTTTATTAAATACATAGTTAATATCCTTTCATAAGAGAAGATGGAGATAAGTGTTGAAACCGCTTCAACTTCAACTTCCTTTTTCTCAATTCATTTTAGGCATCTAGAGCAAAGGTCAAGCATCGAATCTTTACTTAAGTATTACAAGTTTCTAGGAGACTAGAACAAAGTTATGCTTATTTGAATTTCAGTGTGTCCAAATCCCTCACACATTTAGAAAGCTTTGACTATCTTTAAGAAGCCTACAATAACATATGCTTTTAAGTCACTTGACATTCCATAAGTACAGTGACTTTTTCTATATTTTATTTCATGCACATACCTTAAACTAATATTTTCGTCAACTAGGCAGTCCAATGGCATCCAAGCTAGGGATACCCTACTTGACAAATGACCCAAATATTAGGCATGTGTACAGGGAAACCCTTCCATCATATGTGCCATGTCTCCTTTGGTGCTATGTGGGACCCATATTAGAGTATAGATGAAATATCAAACCATCCATCTGGTTGGCCACCATAGATGCGATAAGGTCCAAATGACCTACTGATTGGGCATCTCACAAGGATTATTTTTTCTTAGTTTGGACGTGGGTCATTGAGAATATTCCATTTCAATAGTTCATATTCCCAGTGCATGATTTTCTTAACTTCCAAGCCGCCCCCCAAAAAAATAAACCTTTGGATGTAGACCGTTCACAGTATTCTTTTTCAATACGCCATTCGATGGCCATGATTTTCTGAACTTCTACCGACCCAAACAAAAGGGTTATTTTAAAAAAAAAAAAAAACCCACAAAAATGGACAGTTCATATCCATGTGGGGCCCATCCACATGGGTTGATGACTCGTCCATGTCCGAGTCAACTTGGGCTTAGTCGAGCTTAATTCGTTTCAGCTTTGCGAACCAGGTTGAGGAATAGAGGTTGACTCGAACTGATTGACCGAGTCAGATGAGTCATGACTTGACTCAGAACTGATTCCATTGGTCCGAGTCATCCAGTCTTAAAATCTCACCCATCGCAATAACATATGCTCGTATCTTCGCAATCTCATTCCAGTTTTATTTATTTATTATTATTACTTTTCCTGCAAGATATGGCTATGATTCTCCTTCAATAGAAGGGGGATTATCACGTCCGTTCCATTGTTTGAGATGTGTGGTGTCTATGTGGAATCCAAACCGTACATCTGGTGAGAATCCTCATGTCCACTGTACCAACCAGGAATCATCTAGATACAAAACTCAGGTGAGCGGGGAGCCACCACATACAGCTAGAGCTATACACTAGTTGAGTTAGCTCGGTCGGATCGACTCGACTCGGTTCAAAATTGGATTAAGATAGTAGAGCTGATTTTTGGAGCTCGAAAAAAAATTGAGCTCAGTTCGAGCTCACCCTTGCTTCACTTGACTCAGATCGAACCTCAACTCGAATTAGCCCGGTGACTCTATTATTTTGATATTGATGTTGCTCGCTAAGTGTCTGATGAAATGACTCAATGAAGTCTTGTTTCAGATGCATACATTCTCCATAAGGTCATCTAGTGGCGAAGAAGGAATGGATATGAAACAAATCATTACAAAGAAGAAAAAAACAAAACTTCATATTATAAAATTGCCCTCAAATCAAGATTTTGATATTGTCCACAGAGCATTCGATGAAATACTTGTAAACTAATGTTACTGTTTTACATTCAATAAAAAAATTGAAGATGCATTATGCTTATGAGAAAATGTTGCACACACCTGAGCTGGCCAGTCAAACTCGAAGACCGAGCCAATCTATGCCAAGCTCGACTCGGTTGGACTCGTGTATATCTCTACACGGCACAATCACGCTACAACCTATATATTTGCATGGTGTGGGTCTTGTGGCCCACCTCATAGGAATGGGCCCACCTCAAATTTCTACGGTGGGCATCCCCTACCTGCCCCACTTTGTTCCCTTTGGTGTGTTCCACTTGAATTATAGATCGGTATGATTTTTGGCTTCTATACCTAACATTGAGGGCCTTAACTAATAGACGGGTTGGATGGAATCACACATCACGGTGGGCCCCACACAGCTCAAACTTACGATATCTAACACTCAAATGTGTGATTATTCCCCTTCAAAAGAAACTGAAAAGAGTGTAATCCAAATTTTATATTTTCAGATGGACAAACGATCGGTACTGATCGATGCAGCCGCGTATTTACGAAGCCTCCATGAAGAGATGGACCAGATCAAACGAGAATTATCAGCCCAAGAAACTTCTGAAAGCTCTACTATCACGAGCTCCGAATCGCCTCTGCCGTCTCCGGATGAAATCCAACAACCCCACCAATCCTCCTCAACCCACCATCAGATTATCCAAGTATGATGTTCTTCCTTCCTTCCCTGTTATTGCTGCAGGATCACAACCATTCATCTGCATGTCCCAAAAGCTAGTGGCCCACACGTGTCAATGAGGCGTCTGGATGCAAAATGACTGATTTTCGTCAGGATGGCCCGGCACGCGAGTTGAATGTGGACCATTGATCATCTATCAAACACGTGTGCTGCTTTGGCACGTGAGGTGTGCTTGTGTTTGGCGCATGCAGATAATGTTTTGCCGCAGGCACTTAAAAACAAAAACTCGAAGTCTCGAACTGAGGCCCGATCCACTACAAAGCTTTATAAGGTAGGCTGAGCCTACAACATAATGTGTGGGACCGACTGTGATGTGTTCGTGACATCCAACCCGTCCATCATGTGGACCCCCTCGTCTTCTCCTTGTTCTCTAAAAATTAGGCCGATCCAAAACTCCAGTGGGCCATCCCATGTAAAAATGACGCCTAAGATCTTAAAAAATCATAGGGCATGACCCACCTGAGTTTTGGAATGGCCTCATTTTTTGGGGTTTATGTTCACCATAGTGGGGTGCATTTTATGAATGGAGTGTGGGGGATAAATAAAATGCAGTGGGCCCCATAAACAATATGACAGATTTCCAATGGTGGGCATCACCATCTCAACCGTTTATTGTGTGTCCCACCTGATTTTTGGATCAACCCGATTTTCTTGTACATGAGGGGGCGCACATGATGGTCTATGTTAACCTACAAAGCTACAAGGTTCTGCAGTGGATCTGACCTGCCATGTTGCTACTGTGACAGTGTGATGGTTCAAATGTGTTCGTTCAGATTTCTGGGCGTTGCACAGATGTCGTTCAAATTAGACCGTCCAAATAATGGGCCCACTCTAGTTCAGTCATATACCAAATGTTAGGGGTGCACACGGTTCGGTTCAATTCGGTTTTGGGGTGAAACTGAACTGAACTATTTTATTAGTCATAGGATTGTAACAGATTGTAACATCCCCTTAGTTTCTTTATTTTGTATTCATTCAAAATAGTTGTTTCTTAGAGTTAGAAACAGTTTCAAATTATTCTATATTTTAGGATTTCAAACAAGTGTTTGTTATCCCGTATGTGTATTTAACTGCTACTAAATGTATATGAAAAGGTGAATTGATTTCCTCAATCTAATATGGTATTAAAGCAACCACAAGTAGTATAAGCCGATTCAATTTTTATTTTTATTTTTTCTCTTCCCATGTTCTTCAGCACTCATGGCTACCGAATCTGACCCTGTAACCATCCTCAACACCAATGACCCACACCAAACTCTCATTAGCGTTAACGTTGCTACTCAAGCTCCTCTCAAACTCACCTCTACCAATTACCTCTCCTAGAAACTGCAGTTCCAAACACTCTTCATTGGCTATGACCTTCTTGGCTATATTGATGGCTCCAAACCATGTCTGTCAGCCACCTTGACACAATCCAATACAACCAGACCCAATCCCAGTTACATTCTATGAACCAGACAGGACTAGTTGATCCTCAATGCCGTCGTTGGCTCTATCTTACCCACCATTATTCCCTTCATAGCTCAAGTCAAAACCTCTAGACAAGCCTGGACAATTCTAGCCAACACCTATGCTAAGCCCTCTCGTGGCCGTATCAAACAAATCAAAAACCAACTCAAAAACACCACCAAAGGCTCTCTTGGCATCACTGAGTTTATGCAAACCATCAAAACTCGAGCAGATGATCTTGCTCTTCTTCGAGCCTCAATTGATGAAGAAGAAATCACAGACAAAATCCTAGATGGTCTCGGTGATGATTAGAAAGAATTAGTCCGCGCTGTCCAAGCAAGAGATACCTCTATCACCTTTGAAGAACTTCACGAAAAACTGCTCAATTTCGAAGTCTCTCTTCAAACAATCTCACCCGAGCCACACCATTTTCCAGTTACTGCAAATCCCACATACCGAACCAACAACAAAAACTAGCGTCCTTCTCAACCACAAGGCACTACCACCACCAACTGGCGCCCATCCTTCAACTCAACCAACCGCTCACCTGCTGCAACTAATGCTGGACCCCATTCATCACAGGGCCCTCGTCCTCCTCCCAGACCATACCTTTGTCACTGCCAAATTTGCAGGATTTAGGGTTACACTGCTAAACGGTGTCCTTCATTTCGCCTCGTACCAGTTCACTCTTCCCCCACATCCAACTCGCTTAGCATAGGTGTTGGCTTGAGCTATGAAGGGAATAATGGTGGTTGAGATGGAGCCAATGACGGTGTTGAGGATCAGCTGGTCCTGTCTGGTCCATAGAATGTAACTGGGATTGGGTCTGGTTGTATTGGATTGTGTCAAGGTGGCTGGCGGACATGGTTTGGAGCCATCAATATAGCCAAGAAGGTCATAGCCAATGAAGAGTGTTTGGAACTGCAGTTTCCAGGAGAGGTAATTGGTAGAGGTGAGTTTGAGAGGGGCTTGAGCAGCAACGTTGATGCTGATGAGAGTTTGGTGTGGGTCATTGGTGTTGAGGATGGTTGCAGGGTCAGATTCGGTAGCCATGAGTGCTGAAGAACAGGGGAAGAGAAAAAAAAAAAAATTTGGATCGGCTTATACTACTTGTGGTTGCTTTGATACCATAAAAGATTGAGGAAATCAATTCACATTTTCATATACATTTAGCAGCAGTTAAATACACATACGGGATAACAAACACTTGTTTGAGATCCTAAAATATAGAGCAGTTTGAAACTGTTTCCTAACTCTAAGGAACAACTATTTTGAATGAATCCAAAATAGAGAAACTAAGGGGCTGTTACAAGTCATAGGATTGTAACATATTGAAACAGCCTCTTAATTTCTCTATTTTAGATTTATTCACAATAGTTGTTCCTTAGAGTTAGGAAACAGTTTCAAACTGCTCTATATTTTAGGATCTCAAACAGGTGTTTGTTATCCCGTATGTGTATTTAACTGCTGCTAAATGTATATAAAAAGGTGAATTGATTTCCTCATCTAATAAACCAATCCTGACGGTTCCAGGAAAATCAGAATCAAAACAAAACCAGACCGTTTGCACCCTAGAACCGAATCGGAACCGTACCATAAAAACCGGTCCGGTCCTGGGCATTTTATAATCCAGCCTAATTGCATGTTTTTAAAAAAAAAAATTATAATCCAACCCATGTTCATTCGTGTTGTGATTCATTTAATGAATAGTCTAGATATTATGTAAGGTGTGTAAAAAAATATTTACGAAAACAATCAAATAGCACACTGTAAACCATAGATCATGAGTTAAATAGATAACTAAAATACATTGTAAACTTGGTTCGGTTACAAGTTTGGTTCTATGGGTCCAGTTCTAAGTTCGGTTCCAAGTTTAGTTCTATAGTCCGGTTCAGTTATACAGAACTCCGAACTGAAAACTGAACCGAACTAACAGGTGCATTTCAGAACCGGGTTTGATCGATTCTACTGGTTCGATGTGCACTCCTACCAAATATTACATTGAACTGATATCATAACTGACCGATGGTGATGATAAATGTCCATCAGCAGATGATAAAGATATTTGAGTCTACCTGATCTTGTGTTTATGTGGGCCCCACCATTTGAACCTTTTAATTTGAGTAGCATGTATGCCACGTGTAGTATATATAAGTGCAAGCGCATGAACCAATACCACAGTATCAGATAACTCCCTTTTTATCCTGTTCGACTTCTGGCGCGCTTTTGTATAATCATATTTTGGAACTCAACGAGTTGACTCGAAACTCAGCCGAGTCATCTCGACTCAACTTTCTAGAGAGTCTTCAACTCTACCCCACCTCAATGGATTTTCTGTTGAAACTTGAAATCAAGCTTTCTGTTCTTTGAAACATCATGGGTCGACTCGACTCGATTTCTACTTTGGCTAGGCTGTCAACAGGTTGGGTCCTACAGTTCCCAGACCCAGTCTAATCATAGTTGAGTCTGTTAGGTCAGGTTCTTTTGGGTCCTAGTCTTCTTCTTTCTTTGTTTTTTTTTTTTTTTGTACCTGAACCCTTACCCAATTGGATTTTGGGTAGCTATTGAGTAGCCATTGGATCTTTGGACCTTCTTCTTTTTGAGTAGGTTCAGTTTATGACATGCACCGGCCCACTTGAATGGATAGATTAGATCACACACGTGTGCCAGCTTGACACATGAGAGGTGTTGTGGCTTTCTCAAACCTTGTTCCATTGCTAGATAATTAATTTATGTACTTAAAATATATAATTTTACAATTAAAAAATTAACCCGACTCAATTTTAATCAGTTCCAAAACAGTGGACCCAGACCCAAACTCGACTAGACCCAGTAAAATATACTGGATCCAAATGGCAAACCCAAAACCAACCTGATTAGTAAACAGGTCTGAGAAATTGGACCAGAACTCAATAGAATTATGTCGGGCCCATTGAGTACCTGCACCCATTGACAGCCTCAAGTTCGGTTGTGTTTTGAAAGACCCTTAAGTTGACTCAACTCAGTATTGTAATACTAAATCAAAATACTTGAAATGATGGTAAATATTCAAAATACTATAGTAATAAATATATAAGATAGCTAAAGAATACATCTTCTGTAAACGGTAATGCAGAATTGAAAAGAACAGTGCTATGCATCGAGTACAAAGATCAAGTAAACTAAATAAATGGCATACCTGATTAGAAGATATTGACGTAGTCGATTGCCGAAGTCTTCCAAACCTTACATCCTAAAAGAAGCATCGGGATGAAAATTTAGCTTTTCAAACGTGTGTGGGATTGGGGACCCAATCTTGTTTTTATATTTGTGAGGGTTGAGGTTGAAATCCATCAAAACTCATCTCCCTTAGGCTCCACATGAATTTAATAACCTTAGTATAACTAGAACACTATGCGTGTAACACAATTATAGTGCACCATCCCTATATGATTTTTTAGACTAATCACATCTTGAATGGGGTTCATTGGTATGCCCGATTATATTATCCAACCCTTAGGGAGATCCAGACCGTTGATCAATTAGGCCCACCTTATAAAATTCTTACATCTTCAGCTTATGAAATGCTAGCGAATGACATGCTTCCAAGGACAAGCAACTGACTCAGTTTGAGTCACGCCTAGTCATATCGAGTTGGCCGAGTTTTTCAGTTGACTCAAGGAGTCTCATTGAGTTTGGGTTGAGTCATGCTCCTAAAAAAGTAAGTTTTTGGAAGTCTCAGTTGAGCAGACTCGTATAAGTTTTGAGTCAAGTCAGCAAGACACTTTGTAGGAATAGCAGTCTAGGTCGGGCAAGCCCAGGTAAGTATGAGTTCATCACAAACAGCTGCAAATAGGCACGGACCTTGGTTTCGACAATAGATCTAATAATAAATGACTTGGCTTAATTTCTTGCTGCCCTGTCTGAAAATTGATAAAATCCCTATTTCCTACTTGAATATTCTTAATCTATTGATTGAACAAGTTGTTGGAATGATAAAGTCCCTTGATATACATTGATCCACCAGGCTCTGACAGCTTAAGCTTTTAGAGTAAATGGTTGTTTTACATGGTATCAGAGCGTAAAGTCCTATATTGGAATCTCGAGAGCAGGCCCAGGGACCGAGAAATCCAAGCCTGACCTATTCACTCTGACAGCTTAAGCTTTTAGAGTAAATGGCTGTGGGTTGTGCATGAACAAAGAACCTATTCACTCCGATAGCTTAAGCTTTTAGAGTAAATGGTTGTGGGTCGCACATAAACAAAGAAATACACTTAAAGGAATGAAACCAACTGTCTACATTCAAGATGCATTTGTTGCCTAATCGAGAATCCAAAATGACTTGAGAGTAAGACCGGCCCATGGACGAAGCTAATAAGGTCAAAGCCAAGTCCAAAGCTGGTTCAAGATTGTCTGGCTAGGTGGGTTGCCCAGCGCATTCCCAGCTGGCCAAGTACATAGCCCAGGTCTAGCTACTAACAGCTATCCCTTTCAAATATCTAATGAAAGGCTTGAAGGGTAACAAGTAGAAAAGATATTAAAAACTAAATAAATAAAAATAAAAATATTCTGAACACATTTTTGAAGAATTTTAGTTGGCCTCAGCATCTGTATTTTCTGATTTTCTCTCTTTAGCATGCTTTTAAAAATACTAGTGGCTATAGCATGTTTATTGCATGTGGAGAGAGGAACCGGTTAGCTATTGTAAAAGATTTTCAAGAACATGTCATGACATCTGTTGTTGGAACTATGTCCTTTTTATGACCAAACCCAATGAGCATAATAATAAGTGGGAGGTTTTTAAATAATTGTCAGATAAATGTATTTCAACTTTTTGATTATTTAAAGGTTATGATCAATTAAAATTCAAAGAAAAAGAGTCTAATAATCAAAGATGTCCATTAGAGTGGGTAAAATTTATAAACTTTCTTAGAATTGGATCGAACAACAATGATTCCCTAATAAGGATTGTAAAACACATACACATACAATGATATCAACTAAAAAATCATGCGCTAGAAAAAGTGGTTGACCACATACCTTGAGCCATGCCAAACCAGCGATGCACAATACTCCTCTGGGTGATCGAGCTTGATGATTATGATGAACGGCTCCAATCGTTACTTCCACTTCCTGCACATGTTGGTGTACTTGGTTCTTCTTCTTTCCATTTCCTTCTCTTGATTTGTACAATAGATGAGTAGCCCTACATGTTTTGAGCTTGGTTGAAAAGGGCCAGGAGTTTCTCTTATTGATTCACTTAGTTCTCCTTTCCATCATAGAAACCAAGTATTATATGAACTCACTTTTCTTTTATATATGACATGTGTATGCATGTGGGCCAACGTAGGAGAGATTTACTAACAAAATCTAAACCATTAATGGGGCTGATCAGGTAAAATCTCAACCATCGATGCTCCCGTCTGCTCATATTACATATAGTTGCAATTCAAATCTAACCATCCATCAACATGGGCTGATTGTGTAAAACATTTTCCTACTTACGGGTCAGGTCTATAACGTACGTATTCCTGGCTAGTTTTCTGTATTTTCTTTGCTGTCTAGCTGCTGCTAAGCAGTTTCTTTAATAGAATATCTTTTATCCTTTAAATAATAATAAAAAACATCTAACCATCCATCCAAAGCCTACAGCTCATTGATAGTTTTTACTTTACTGTTTTTAGTAATCCAAGATATTTAAAAAATAAAATGATACATATCGAATTCTTGGTACCTTATGCTACTGTGAATTACTTTATGAGACCAAAACTAGCCCACCTATGATTAACAAAAACTGTTGGATTGGAAGGGTCCACCCAACTTTGAACATAACCTAAATATAATCATCATTGATTAATGAAAGTAATTTAAGACTATCCAAATGGATGGGAAAATCTGAACGGCTATGATTCTCAAATCAGGATGATATTTGGGTTATATCCGTGCTGGACCCATCTTGTTCGATCGATCGCATGTAGGTCCATTTGGGGCCCACATAAATTGGCACCATAAGTGGACTTTAGCTCTTAAATGGAAGAGAAATTCTAAGTATTTTATTCTATTTTTCTATAGATAGAGGCTGAGGAATTGGGTGATCGGACGTATACTATTAAGGTGGTTTTCAAGAACACCCCAGGAGCAGTGGGCCAGGTGCATCGCATGTTGGAGTCTTTGGGGTACGATATTTCCCAATCGTGGACGCATAAAATCGACGAGCATCAGATGGTCACCACATCTTTTCTCCGAGTAAGCATCTTAACCGTTCAATTATCATAATACATTCGCTGCCGGGACCCGCTTCTCATCACCGTCCATTCATGATCGGATGAGATGGGCTTCATGAAACTTGACTCGGCATGCGTGTTTTATACCGGAAGCGGATTGTGTACTGCCCGGCTTGGATGGAAATCGATCCGAGCAGGGGCTCTGTGGGGCCCACCGTGATGTATGAGTTTTATCCACACCGTTCATCCAGTTTTCCAAATCATTTTAGTATTTGACCCGAAAAAATGTGGCAGACCCAAGGCTCAAGTGGACCACACCACAAGTAGTGGTAAAAATGATGCCTACAATTGAAATCTTCCTAGGGCCCGCCGTGATGTTTATTTTCCATCCAACCCATAAATCAGGTGTGCCCCACTACTATAAAAGGACACACAAAATCAGGTCATTCTAAAGCTCAGGTGGGCCACGCAACGTGAATATGTAACTTGTAGCCGTGATTATATATTGATCCATGTGGTGTGTCCCACCTGAGTTCTGGGTCAGGATGATTCTTGATAGGTACACTGAATATGAGAAGCCACACCTGATGCACGGTTTAGATTCCAAATAAACATCATTGGTGGGCCCCAACAGCTCCAACGTATGATAATCATAATCCCCTCAATCATCTGTAATGATTCCCAGGGGTCCGTAAATTAGGTTAATTGAGTAATTAGTTCTTATTTTCGAGGACCTTATAGTAATTTTAACCCATCTGCTGTTGATGTCCATACATACGTGGATTCACAGGTAAAGAAGCAAGCGAACCTCACGCCAGATGCGCTCAAGGCGCACATTAGCAAAGCTGCATTCAAGCTTGGCATTGAAATTGAGGATGATGATTACTACTCCCCCAATGGCTAATTAATCTGTGTAACCTTTCACAAGATGCGAAGAGTATTCTTTCTCCCTGGCCATTCAACCATGGCGCACGTTAGCAAAGCGACCTTCATGGCCTGGTTGATTAAATCCAAGTACTTCCCAAAGAGTCAATACTGTTATCTAACGTGAACGCTATGCGTGTTGTCCTTTCTCCATTCCCTTTTGTGGGTTTCTGCACTTTTTAACCACGGCTCACGTTAGTAAATCACCTTAAATTTGGGCCAGTAAACTCTGTGGGGTCCACCGTGATTAACAAAATTTATCTACTCTGTTCATCCATTTTAACAGATAATTTGAGGGCTTGAGCCCAAAAATGAAGTATATCAAAATCTCAAGTGGACCTCACCATGGGAAACAGTGTGAATTGGAATTCTACCATTGAAAATTTCTTGAGGCCAACAGAAGTTTTCGATCAAGTTGACATTTGTGTTTTCCCTTTATCCATGTTTGTGTGATCTTATGAACAGGTTGGATGACAAATAAACATCACTGTGGACCCTAGCAAGGTTTCAACGGTGGAAGTCATTATTCCCACTGTTTCCTGTGGTGTGGTCCACTTGATCTTTGGGCATATTTTTATTTTGGAATCAACCACTAAAATGACCTGGAAAAACGGATGGACGGTGTGGATAACCCACATACATTCATAGTAGGCTCAACTGAGTTTACTCAGTAAGATAAAAGCATGCTGAGTAACTCAGTACGACAATCCGATTTCAAATATTACTGTCTAAAAAGCGCTTGATGCGCAATATTCCTACTCCAAATTGATACGTAACATCTGCTTGTGTTGAGAAAATGTACCATGGTAATAAAAATTTGGTGGAAGAAATATCCGAATTTTTAAAAGCTTGGATTCAAGTCTCCAATGACCTAATTAAACTAATAGATGTGCCTAAAAATCTTAGATGGATTAGTCGACAAGATCTAATGGTATCTACACAATTTTAAGGACCTTCACTCAAAATTGAAGTTGGACGGTCCATGTCCGTCAAACTAATATGAAAGCGAAAATAATCTAATCACTCATTTGATCGTACAGAAAGGATAGAAACGGAATACCATTTATATAGTCTATCATCAGTTTAATGGACAATGGATATTCTCTGACTAATCCTATTGAATTTTTTTTTAGCATGTCTCTCATTTCATAGAAGGTAGAACCAAATGGATTAAGGGCATGTTTAGTGTGTGGGATTAAATGATATGGAATTAACACTATTATTGCATAATGATTGCATGTCTCGAAATACCATGGTATTTTATCCATCTAATCCCACGTTTGGGATAAATTTCTTGTTATTTGAAAAACATTGGATTAAGCAAAATCTCGTCTAGTAGACCATGGAATTGTAATCAACGAATCAAATTCATAACAAAAATCAGTCACTTGTACACATATATAACCAGTGTCACATGTAAAGGGCATATATGGATGGACGACAAGGATAAAACACATGCATCAATGTGGGGCCCACATGTTTAATGGATTTCAAAATCCACTGAAAATCTTGCATGGGACCAAATGCAATTCCATCCCACATAAACCCAACTTTTCCTATCCTTCTCAAATGTCAGACGAATTTTGCATAGTATCAAATGCAATTCCATCCCACTTAAACCCATCTAAGTCCACCTAATAAATAGGCCGTAAGAGTAGTTTGGATATGGTAGAGTTATTCGTATCACATTCCATGAAGTATTGTGTAGGAGCTACCCACTAGTAGTTACCACATAGGTCCATATTTAACATTGACAACTCAGCACTTGGGTGCAAGATCCATGTCGTCCATCATATAGGCCTAAACATATAGATGATTTGACTAGAAGATTAGGTTGGTTCACTCATAAGGTAACCTACAATGTTAGAAACATGCACACTGCTTGGATAAACTTGGCCAAATACTTTTTCAACTGTCATTTTTTGTACGATACGATTATCCACTTGTAATTTGAATGGTGTGTGTGCGTGTGTGTGTGTTTGCATGCATTTACATGGTAGATCCATATGATGGACGGTTTGGATCGTATATTCATGTGTCATACTGGCACATATGGGGAATAACCCATAAAGAAGTGGTCAAGAGAAAACCGACAAGTAGGGTGTAAGTTAAGGATAGCAATGGGCCAGATTTAAGCTGGAAACATTAATATTTCGAATAAGCCTGACCTTTTTTTTTTCTTTTTTTTTTAGGGGTTAGCTTGTTTGCACTCAGTCTGCCAGTTGAGCTATGGATCTGGGTGTGAATAAGCCTGGCCTAACTCATGCAACAAACAGTTCAAAATCAGGGTGCAAAGACTGAAATTGAGTCAACATTGTCTGGATCCAAACCCCTGTTTGGCCCATTTTGGGTTGGGTTGGGTTCAGGTTAAGGCATGATAGCTAATCGACTTAGGCCTTGGTTTACATATGCATTCAAGTCCCAACGTACAGCCCTGTTTAGAATCTCTTATTTGGTGGGAAGTTAGTTGATACTTCAACTTCATATGATACTTGATACACAAGTGCTCATAAAATTGTACACATGTCATACATTAATTTGAATTAAATCGAACCGTGGAACTCGCTCTCGAACAATTCTAACCGAGGTCCACTATGGTCTACACTTGCTATTCAATTTATTCACATGACTCTCGAGGTAAAGGTACTTTCTAAAATCCACACTATTTTACAACTTACATAAACTGTATTAACTAAGTTTTATGCATATTTAAAACCTTCATATGATGAATCCTACCTAAGTTTTAAGTTAGAGTAATGCTTGAGATCAAGGCCCTAAGTGGATGAGATCAAGTGTGCTGCCACATGTGCACCTTGAAAACCAATAATTGGATTGGTTTAAAAAATCAAGTAGACCACACCATAAAGGAGAGTTGGAATGCGACACCAATTGTTAATTGCATATGAGGTCTACTATGGTGTATAATTGCTATCTAATTTATTCACATGATTCTTCTCATCGAGGAAGGTACTTTTTAAAATCCACTCTATTTTAATACTTACATGGACTATATCATGTGAATTTAGAGGTTTCGTGCATATTTAAAACCTTCCTATGATGAGTCAGTTGGAATAATAATAATCTAGAATATAAAGAGGATAGATGAAAAATATAATGAGACAATCAGATCTATCAGATTCAAGGCTCGACTTGAATAGTCAATTTCTCAAGATAGATTTGTTACCACTTTTACGGTAGTTTCAGCAAGTGCAAATGAAGAAAATCTGCAAATTGTCTTCAGGATACAATGAACTCTCAATCCGAATTTCAACACGAAAAATTGCACATTTAAGTGTTGAACAGATCTCTAATTTTGACACCGATATGCATTTTTAATGTTCTGAAATCACAGTAAGATGTCAGATTCGAGAGTACTGCACAATGGAGAGAGAATACTTTTCTGAATTATAATATCCAAAATTTATAGTAATTGAATGGTCATGGAGTTCTTCCCAAAAAAATACCAAAGTGCCTCTTCAAGATATCTACACCCATTCATAACAAACAACATCCTTTCATGCAAGGATATGACCATTTGTCCTATTGCAGTTATTTTTATACCCTTTTAGACAGAAAAAGATCATCAACACTAAGGTTAATAATACTTTAGGGTAGTTAAGTTGCACTATGGCCAAAAAAGTTTGAACCACGTGCCACAAAACCTAAGGCTCCATGCAATGATGTGCACATGCCAAGTGTGTCTACTAAAGCGTGCAAGCAGCCCTACAGCCCACGCCACGTGCGCGGACCATGCTTCGCACCATCTTTGAGGAGATTTGAACCCTGGTTACATAAGAAAAAACTCATTCTCTTACCTACTGGCTATACACACTATTTATGAAATTTTAAATAATTAATATATTTATTTACTTACAAAAAATAACTTTTATTTTTGAAATTTATTTTTATTACAAAAACACAATAGAATCCTACCTAACTTTTAAGTTAGAGTAATGTTTGAGATCAAGGCCTTCAATAGGATGGTGCACTTGATGTATTAGGATGGATATCATCCAAATGAAGTCGTCTGTTCTTTTGACGAATGGTACACCCCCAAATGTTTTTGAAAAGCTTATGGTTTTTATTCAAAAGAGTGCATTAGGTTGTACTTGTGCATGCATTTACCATATATGATACGAATGTCTTTAGATCTAGTTCGTTCAAATCATTGGCCATTAGATTCAGTCAGTTCCTCCATCAAACAAGTACAGTGATGGAATGATGCTAAATTAATATAGCAACTTTGATGCCAAATAACGCAGTGGGTACATGGGTAAAAGAAGAAATCATCTATTTTTTGAAATCGCCATTAAATCGACAAGAAAGTGAAATTTTCCAAAAATGAGAAAGAATTGTAATATTATTGGTGAACGCATCCTTACAATGTCCCTTATAACTTATATAGGTCAAACCCTAAATTAATAAAAATTTCATAATAATTTTTTTTAAATAATAAATAATTTTAAAATTAACTCAAACTCTTTCATATGATTCTAACCATGAGTTAAAGCTATCTTAGGATTCTCCAAACCATAAAGCATTTTTTTAATTAAAAATAAAATAAATTTGTAACTTGCTAAACATAGTAAATTTTTATCAAAACTCAAATTTAACCTATAAAAAGTCTATTTTTGAAAAACCGTTTAGGGGCTAATTGCCTTCCGTATCGACTAAGACGTAGACTTTATTGATAGCTTTCCAATGACATATTATATGTGTGGAATGTGTAGCTGGTCACAAAATTATAGCCTTCGTAAACTATAATGTATAACAAACCCTTAGATCGAACTTTCTAAACCAATTTCTTTTTTATCATAATCATTCATGTGACTAGCTTTAACTTTATCATATATCATAACTATTTAATATTGATTTCTACATATGGCTTCTAATGAATTTTCTATAAATTAATCCATTTAATAGTCACTTAATACACGTAAAATATCAACTCAAAGTTCTAATTTTGGTCTATGTCTACACAAAAAAGACCCTGAAATTTCGAGGGTCTATATTTGCCATGCATATGTGCCATGTGTATAGTGGTCCTTTAGGTGTGTAAGATCCAACATATATAAGCACACATGCGCCACAAAAATGTGGCATGGTAAAGCCTTAAACTTGTTCAAAATTCAAGTCTCACGGGGTCTCAACTAGTATCTGAAATTAATATTGAATGGATAACTGTAATAGTAAAAAGATGGACACTCCCTATTTTATTTAGACCAATGCTTAGCAATTTTCAGGTTGATAAGATAAAAGGTGAAAAAGATAATTTTGGCCTTCAAAAGAAGACATAATAAGATATAATTTTTTTTTATTCATTTCTTATTTCAAATCTTTTAGCAAATGTTATCCCACTATAAATATATGCAAGTTAATTTAGTGTAACTCATATCTTAACCCACATGCTTTTTAATGGTTATATATAAGTGTTCACACTCTCCACGTGGGGTAGGGCGGCGTATACTAGGTGCAATTATGCTACTCGTGAATTGCATATAAGCATTTGTAAAACTTAAAGTCGCCATTAGTTGATATAAGCATGGAATCTACAGTTGGATAGACCCGTAAAATCACATTGGGTTGAGGAATTGAAAACTCCCCAACTAAGATACTAATGGATAAGGTCAATGATCATGTATCCTAACCAAAGACCTCGGTGACGAAGAATGAAAGAGTTAGGCATTATTCTCCACCCACATTTGCGTCTGGTCTCTACTATACAAAATTTTATGATTTTTTGAGTTATAGATGGTCTTATACTAATTAATTAGTTAGTTGTTGACAACATCAGAAATTGATTAGTAAACCATTGCTCAATCTGAAATAACACCAAAGAAATCACGATGTCTCACCTGTGTTAGATTCAAGAAGAATAGTAGAGCCAAATTTTTTAAAATGGACAAATATAATACGCTAGTAAATAAATAAAAAAATGAGAATGTTCAAGCAAGACTTGACTTCTAATACACCAGGATCCAATAATACAGGAAAGTGTACAACATACAATTAAGAGTTACTTAAATTATAAGTAGGGGGTATGCAAATGTAAATACATAAAATAAAATAGACGGTCAAATGGCCACCTGTGCAAATAGAGATGTGGGAGGGAGAAATGAGAGCAAATGACACTCTTCCTAATAGGAGATGATCATATTTATCAGATTTTGACCTTAATCAATATTAAATTGCAGAGATGGCTTGCATATTTGTATAGATTAGGTTGAAAGGCTTGGAAGAATGGGGCACAATCTCACTCTACTATAATCTTATTCTCACTCTACTCTCGCTCTGGCATCTCAAGTCTTGCAAGTGTCTATTATCTAGATATGAGATGAATTGTCCTCTATTTGTAGAGGATGACATGTTTTTTGTAATAAATAGCAACTAAAGGGGTAAACATGTCGTGTAAAGTAATTTCACTAGGTGGAAAACACGTGACACCTTGGGATTAGTTTGATAAGTAATAGAACAAGTAATTTCACCCTTCAAGGGAGGTAAAATGATTATGATTACCCTTGTGTGACATAATATTATCGTTCAATTGCCGAATCTCCTCTACAACTGTCTTGAAAATTTTTCAGGAGATCTAAGAATCTTTAAGGATGTGCATGGATACCTTGGGAATCTCGCACATTTCAAGTTCAGCGACCTCTATGATCCTCGAGTGATCTTCTATGGGTCCAAAATGCTGAAACGGGTATAAGTCGCAATATTATTGCCGCCCATATGGACTTTTTGTTCATTTGATCACAAAATTTGTTATAATCCTCCGATGATCCTATTGTGGTCCTAAATTGCTAAAATAGGCTTGGATGACAATATATTATCGCACATATGATGTTTGCCCTCCAAATTTTCTTATGAAGTTTAGAGGCTTTTGTGGAACCTTGAGCCTAATTATGGATTTGGGTTTTGGGTCGGATGGGTAAGCTTATAAGTGAATGGCTTCCTAATTGGGCTTTTACGTCGCTACTTTTCTTAGGGTTTCAAGCTCCTTAGCCATTCGTCCCAGATCAAGATAGGTGCATAGTTTATTGGGGGTGTGGTGTTTACAATATCAAAAGTCATACTATACTTAAGTATAAAATAACTATTATCAAAATTTCTCCTTAAGCGATTCCTCATCTACGTTGGGTGTTTGATTATTTGGTTGAAATCAAATAGACCATGAAAAAAAAACAAAGAAAATGAAAAAAAAAAAAAAAAACTCATAGAGTTGAGTCAATGCGTGACGTGAGTCACTTAACTTGAAAATAGAATTTACTCCCACTGGACAACGTCCTGAGTGCAACAGGTTTCCAGAGCAATCCACCTCCAAGATACAACAACAATGACCCAGTCCCACCGGTGCATTCACCATACCCGGGATCAAACCACTCCTAATTTTAACCCGAAAGTGCTAAGTTAACTTAATAAATAACTTAACAACAAAAAGCTTTCTTAAAGACAACAGTAACAAAGAGGGTTTTGAATAAGAGCAAAAAATGATTTTGATAATCTATAAAATAGAAGGAGAAGTCTTTATATAGACTTCAAAATGGTACTATAAGCACCATTTCAAAAGGTTTGGTCTGTTAGGTTTAAACTCAATAGGTGCGACCAACCGACTAGACATCTTTCTGTTTTAAAAACGAAAGGGTGCAAGTGCGATTCCACTACCGCATAAAATAAAGAGTACCACACACACCCACACGAGTAAACCTGCACCTATGGCCTTAGCCACGACCCGTTCCTTCTCATCGTGGTGCACGTGCACTCGAACTCGACTCGATATGTGCGTAATGGGTCTACAGCAAGGCTCAAGCCTCGAGGTTTTTTAAAAAAAAAAAAAAAACTTTTCTTATATATGTGAAATGTTTTTTTTTTGGTAAATCCAGTGTTAGACTAAATCCACAACATAAAAAAGGAACTCGATTTTTAATTTTTGGAAGGAAATCAAATATTAAAAAAAAAAAACTTTTATTTTGAAACAAAAAAATACAACATTGGGTAAACTTGTCTTCCTTCAACATCTATGTCCCTCACTTCCTTTATTAAAAATATAATAAGCTGAGCATCATCTTGTTTGACATCTAAACCTACTTTTTCAATCCTGGAGATTACGATTTTTATCAGTTATGTTTAGAGTTGTATACGAACCGAGTTAGCTCGGTTAACTTGCTTGACTCGACTCGAAAAAGCTCGATTCGACTCGGTTTAAAACTGAGTTTGAGCTGAGTCAAGCTGATTTTTGGAGCTCGAAAAAATTTCGAGCCTAGTTTGAGCTTGTCCAAGCTCGAATCAACTCGGATCAAACCCCAACTCAAATCGAACTTAGATCAAACTAGTTCAGTGACTCAATTATTTTGATATTGATGTTGCTCACCAAGTGTTCGATGAAATGACTCAACAAAGTGTCGGCTGGTAGCAAGGAAGGTATGGATATGAAACAAATACCCTTGTATCTTGATTTTGATGTTGCCTACTGGGTGTTTGATGAAATACTTGTAAACTGATACCCTTGTAAATTGAAAGTGCACTCCATGTGTTTGAGAAAATGCCGCACAAGCTCGATTATGGCTCGAACTAGCCCGAACTGCTGACCGAATTGAGCCGAGCTGGCCAGTCAGGCTCGAGGACCGAGCCAAGCCGAGTTCGAGCTGAGGTCAGCTAGTGGCCAAGCCAATCAAGTTGTGTCAATCTTGACTCGGTTCAACTCGTGTACAATTGTAGTTTTGTTTGGTAGCTTTGATTTTTAATCAATTAGAGTTCAAGAACTGTGTTTGATGACTTGAATTTCCAACACGTGGAATTTAATAATTATATTGTCCATATGTGCAAGTTAATGAATTTGACGAGGGAAATCATCTCCAATATCCCAACATTATATGCATGTGACATGTAAGACCATCCTTGTATTTATAGCCTATTGTAAGAAAGCCTTAGCTCAACAACAACAAGGCAAGTCTAATGTATTAAGTGCCCCATAAAAGTAGAGCACTAAATTCGTATTTTAATGACATTTAAAAATAGAAAATATACAATTGTCATGTTTTCACTATGAAGTATCCACTAAACAATGATTCAAATTGTTCGACCATTATGGTCTTAAGACTGTGAATAAGTAACAATGGGTTCCACAATTTAGATAGTTTCGCTTGAGTCAACGAATGTCACAAGTACAATTTTCGAGTGCTTGCATATTAAGCATCATAAACCTATGAGTATCATAGAAAAATCATTTCATACCCAACTTTTATCATCAAAGATGAAAAATCATTGACCGTATTATAGATAGTTAAAAATAGAAATGAATAAGAGAGTGCATCTTATCATTGAGAGACAGTGAGTCATTGCTACTGAGAGAGAGAGAGAGAGAGAGAGAGAGAGAGAGAGATATGTTAAAAGGTTTGCAGGGTGTGAGAGGATTCTCAATCTTCAAATATTTTATGATCGTTGTTGTCGAGGATTTTAAATCTTATGTGAGTATGCAATCAATTGAAATGCATGGTGCTAAATAGTTGTTTATGCTAAACTTGGATAACATATATAAACTAACCAAAATCTACCAAAAATCTATGTTGTCAAATAAGCACTCATTGAGATTACAAGGGTTAAAGGTTAGCGTCATTTATTAAGTACAATTATTACACGGTTGTCCATCTATGGAAGTTGTTCACAACCCCAAGTGTAGGGTCGCGATGTAGTAATAATCTCGATGAGATCGAGGTCGAATCCACGAGGACTAAACTCATGCGTATTCTGAAAGTAACTAGAAATATAACTAGAAGAAAATATAAATCTAAATCTGAAATATTTGAGAGAGTAATTTTGTAACGCCTTGAAAATCGGGGGTCGAGCATAAACTCCACTCCCAGGTTCCAACGCATCACTTATGCAACATAGATAATGATGATTGAATGTTGTTCATATTAATGCAATAAACATGAGTGAGATTATACCAAAACAACATATCATACTCCAGAGAGTTAAATTGTGCAAGCGGAAGACTATGATAGATATATAAAATATATAAATTGTTGTACGTCTCCAGAGTATGAACATGTTACCAGGTTAAAGATAGACATGTATACACTAAAAATGAACAAAAAGAATATACATGGGTGTTCCAAAAGTGTAAACTAAAGTAATCTCTGTCCTCTCGTCGATCAGAAGATGGTCTACATAGACCCACCTGATAGCTGTATAAGGAGAAACCCTCCTCCTCATCATAAAAGTCCGGCGCTTCGTAAGCATCATCATCATCTGAAACTTAAATAGGGTCTGGTTGGTGTGTACAACATCGTCCCGTAACGTGGAAGTGAGTGATCAACTCAGTGGAACAATAAAGCAAAGGTTAACATGTTATCAATTCAATCAAGCGGTAATGATAAAGCAGTAAATCACACATACCTCAGTACTCTTATTAATGTAAGTATGGTATGTATGTATGATGCATGCCCTCACCTACGCTCCCTCAGCAACTCCTTCTTACGATCGCGGCATGCCACACTCCCTCAGTGCTTGACCATCAACGCCAAACGCACACGTAATGCGGTGCATGAACGTGATTACCAAGTTCCTAATTAGTCATTTTCATACAGCAGGATTGGAAAACTAAGGTACCTCCCTTATATCACTTCCTAACACAAGGATCCATTCTAGGGTCGTCAGTCTTAGTAAATCTCATACGATATTGCGGTTCTAGGTTGCTGCAATGGGCTCATTGCCAAATCAGTACAGGTCTAGTGTATACTCTGATTACTACGGAAAGGCTCGTCGCCTCTACGCAGGTTCAGAGTATGCTCGAGGTCACTACAAAGGGCTCGTCACCAAATCAGTGTAGGCCGACAGCTCGAATACAATGTTCCATATCACCGTATTTGGCTCACAAGTCTGGGTTGCTCACTGGTCACTACGGGGAGGCTCGTCGCCCCAGCGTAAGCCGACAGCTCGACCACGGTGTCCCATACCACCATGTCCGGCTCATGAGTCTTAGCGGATAGAGGTACCAAGGTTAACGGGGTTTCACTGGTAAGTTTGGTACCTTAGGTTCAAGCAGTAGCGTCCAAACATGGTGAACATACAATGGCCAATCGGGTTATTAGACAAGTTCGACTGGTACGAGCGTACGCTGAAGTAACCGACAAGGTACCACTGTCGACAACCATCGTACGACTCAGATTCATCGAACGTGTCTTTTATGGCAAAATGACCTCAGCCACAAAATCAAGGCCTGTTACCGATTGCCTGGACTATACAATAGCCCCATTCACATTCAATTACAACAAAATATCCTAGAAGATAAGTAAAGCAATTATGAATCAAGATTGCAAATCATATAATCAAAGGTCCAATAATATCCGCTTTAGGGCTGTCAGGGCTGTTGCACGGAATCGTTACACCACTCCCCCATCACCCTTCACAGCACAACTTAAACATGGATTTATACATATGCATTACGTACGTAGATAAGCAGACACTATAATATACGATACATGAAGGAAATTATACACAGTTAAAGTAGTTGAGAATCAATATCTCAACACCCTTATACATTTCAATTCACTAACTACCTACTCATTCAGACAATTTTACAAACATTTAGACTACACTTTCCAACATACCTGTAATATGTTAGTTAAAACACCTGTCGTAGTGAATCATTTCACAAAGGATTTGCCACATGAACCATAATCATGCATTCACGACTAATAGTCATGGCAAGCATAAATCATAGTTCCATATTCATTCGAACATTTCTACAAACACTTAGGCTACACATTATAACATACACAACGTATGTTGGGATAACATGTATTAGGCTAATCCGTTCACACAGAAGTTGATACATATGCATCTAGCATACATATACAGCAATTAATCATGGCAAGCACAAATTCATATTTCATACGTATACGGTATTTTCTACAAATACGAGGAATACAATATATTCAACATAGTTAACGTATATCTGAAAAACAAAACGGACAGCACTTTGTACATGTGTAATGGCATCCACGTCAGTAATATATCATTAACTGACATTGAAAGCCTTGAAAACCATAACCTATACGTTTAAAGTTTGCACCTTATGTCGTAGACGCGAAATGAAATCAGTTTAGACACTAAGTCTTTGTCAATGGCACCACAACAACCTACAACAGGGAATAAGTTAGTTATTCCACCATCTGTTCTATTTGAATCTCTACAACAGGTTAGGGTTAGGATTTCTTACCCAAATACGGCGTTGGAAACACCTGAAGAACTACACGGGAGTGGTGTTTCAGCAGGTGGATTAGCAGGGAAGAATCCCCACTTCTCTCTCTCTTTCTCTCTCTTTTCTTTCTTCTCTCTCCTAGGGTTTCCCAAATTCGTATGGGATGAGAGAGTAAGGGCTTAAGGCCCTTATATAGGCCCAAAACTGATGGGAATGGCCCCAGGGCCAAAGTATACTTAGGTTATGTCCAAAACTCATATGTTTCGGCTCAACGGAGCACTTCTGGAGGCCCCCCTTGAGCCAAAGGTCGGACTTAAGCTCCCTGACCATGGATCTAGGTCAAGTTAAGTTTTCATTTCAGTCGGGTTTCCAGATCGCATGTGGCGAACCAGTTTCAGTTCAACGGTCACCAAAACTCGATCAGGGCCACAAGTACACTGACCTGTGTATAAAATTTCTCCTAATCCGAGGGTGTATTTGGGTCAGATTCTGACGGTCTGATTGCTTATATTCGACCCACAAGCAACAAGTCTCAGATTCACATTAATTTATAAAGGAAACCACGTTTTCTCACACTTTTCGCTCCGGGTTCAAGCGAATAGTCTCGGGACACTATCTGGAGTTGATTTCCGAGATGGTTGTCAAGTCCAGCAAGGCGGTCCTGAATATATAATTTCGTAGTAATCGGACTTTTGACGTGTGGTCCAGATCCGATACGGAGTTTCAATGTGCTCTCGAGAGCAACTGGGTAATGAGATTGATCTTAAATTTTAGGGTATCTTAGCGTCACTGATTCTACAAGTTTTGGGTCTTGCAGATCGTATTTAAAGTGATTCAAGCGGATTTCACAACGAATCTAGTTTAACACTTAGTTAATTTTGTCTAATTCCTAAAGGATTTGGTCCTATTTGATTTTCTGCCTGAGGTGGTACTTGGGCCTTTGCAGTTTGTAGATAAAGTGATCCAAGCTATTAATACTTACCTAATTCACGCCCTAATTATAATAGAATAAGGTCCTAGGGCAGTTCTACGTCCAAGGGCGTCTATTGCCAAGTTAGAAAAAATCCGGGATGTTACAATCTACCTCCCTTAAAAATAATTTCGTCCCCGAAATTGGCTAAGGGTAATGAGTAAAGATTTCATTATTTCTTTTGCCTAAGTTTTATTGACTTCATGTTTATATGCATGATAGGGTGTATACTATCAATGCTAATCTGGTTCATTTTTAGTCTACCATCCTTAAAAGGTGTTTCGCCCTGCAGTTGGCTAAGGCTTCTATTAAATTCATATTCAACAAGCACAGTTGTAGATACACTGACCTTGGCTATCGTAGTTTAGTTCGTATCCATTGTTAGGCCTATTCTGTAATATGAATTGGTTTAACACTTAAATCCTATTATTGATGATCCTATTTAATGACCTAACCCTACGCATAACCTGGATCAATTTCCTTCAATCTTGGGCTAGTAGGGCATGGGTCCACCACGCTTTCGCTGCGCCACTCTGATCAAAGAGGTGTATTAGCAGACCTAACTAGATTGGGCTCATAATTTTCTACCCCCCTTAAAAAATATTTCTAGTCTCAAGACTCAAGAATCTGTGTCTCGCTCCGTATGTCAGAACGAGGTGTAATTTGGGACCTAATTCCTAACTTTCTGTTGCCCATTTGAGAAATTTCTTAGGCCCGAACAAAGTATCCCTATTGGCTATATGTTCTTAACACTTCTCAAAGGTGAAGTAACAAACTTTTGGTTGTAAGTGGTTCGGCCAACACGGAAGGAAAGTTGTGTAGTGGGTCTGAGCCGGATACATAGACCTTCTGCCTAGCTAGGACAGAAAATTGTCGTATCAGTTCTTAATCCTCGTTGATCCCGACCTTCTGCTTGATCAGAGCATAGAGTTCATTGGTAACTACCAGGATTGAGAATTCAATTCAAACCGCGGATACCTCGCTTATAGATAGTTCTCTACTCCGTGTTCCCAATTATAATAAGCCCTTGAGAAGACAATCCTAGGAGGTGTGTTGTTTTGATCTAACGTTCACTCAGAGGGATATATAACTTTTCTCTAAGCGTGAATAGTTTCTAAGTTAAAACAACTTTTCTAAGAGTTATTCAATAAGCCTATTAGTATTAGGGGGATTCAACGAAGGAATGAGATCTCACTCCAACCTAATCAAGCCAACTAACTAAGTCTATCTTTCAATTGTCGTATCATAATCAGTGTTTTACATTCCTTAGTATAACCAACCAATAGTTGTAATCCAAGGTCTATGCTTATACGCTAGATGATTTCATACCCTTTCTAATACAAGAAATTGTTTATCGCTTAGGATCAAACGTTGTCTGATTGGAATTGAGTTGCCTAAACTTGAATTTAACTACACTCGAGCACTACACACATGCTCATACTAGCTAAGAAGGTTCTAGAGTTCACGTTATTATTTTATTGGATTCCCTATACTGTCAAAATTTTCAAAATCTAAGACTACCAACTTTAGGTCCAAATCTCTAGGGGCTTGTTAAATGGGATTACATTGCTAATCCCACCTCGGGATTGAGAGTGACATGTTTGGTAGGAGGGTGGGATGAAATTAAAATCAATTTCATAGGCTTTGGAAAATGAGCCTTGTGTTGGAAAGGAAAGTGTGAGATGGGATTTCCAAATCCCACGATGATGGTGTTGGAAACCATGGGATACACATACATTTATTGTTACTTTTACAATTTCATCCACCTTAATCTCACCGAATGCAGTTGGCCGAACGGGTCCTAAATGTCCTAACATTTGGAGGTTTGTGAAGAAGACGGTGGAGACGGTTATGTAAGAAGAAGGAGATATGAGAATGGAGGGGAGATTTAAGAGTGGAAAACTAAATTTTCAGGGAGAAAGGAGAGCTTGGAAGGGTGTGTGAGGGAAGAGGGGGGTATATGAGTAGAAAAAGGGGGTCCCCACGTGATTCGGTGGGCACCACATTTGTCTAGGGGTCAACCCGCAGTGGCCGGATAGGCCTGGCCGAACCCGACTGCGGTCCACCGCGGTAGGCGCGGCGCCGCCGCGGTCCTCTGGACTGAGGGCGGTGCTGCCATGGTGGGGTGATGGCCACCCCCCTCCCAGGGTGCCGATGGTGTACAGGGTCCACTATGGATCCCCCGAAGTGCACCGATTTGGACCTGACTCCGTTTTGAGTCGTTTCGAGCTCTCATTCGCGTATATTCATATGTTTTCAATTTGCTGAGCGTGGGACCTAAAAAAGTCACCTAAACCTGTCGATTGACGGTCTAGAATGGTGTTGGGATCATTTCAGGCGATCGGGAAATCCTACGGGTACGATTCCTATAGTCTTCTTCGGTTGATTTCGTCGTTTGGCGAAATGGGAAATCCTAAGTTTATCTCTACGTTCTGTCGCTCCCTCCTAAGTCACAGTACGTCAGTGTGCGTCGTGTGACCATAACCCAGGTCCAGTTTAATCCAAATCATGCTCTGATACCATCTTGTAACGTCCTGAAAATCAGGGGTCGAGCATAAACTCCACTCCCGAGTTCCAACGCATCACTTATGCAACATAGATAATGATGATTAAATGTTGTTCATATTAATGCAATAAACATGAGTGAGATTACACCAAAACAACATATCATACTCGAGAGAGTTAAATTACGCAAGCGGAAGACTGTGATAGATATATAAAATATATAAACTGTTGTACGTCTCCAGAGTATGAACATGTTACCAGGTTAAAGATAGACATGTTTATACCAAAAATGAATAAAATGAATATATATGGGTGTTCCAAAAGTGCAAACTAAAGTAATCCTTGTACTCCCGTCGATCAGAAGATGGTCTACATAGACCCGCCTGATAGATGTATAAGGAGAAACCCTCCTCATCATAAAAGTCCGGCTTCGCTTCGTAAGTATCGCCATCATCTGAAACTCAAACAGGGTCTGGTTGGTGTATACAACACTGTCCCGTAATGTGGGAGTGAGTGATCAACTCAGTGGAACAATAAAGCAAAGGTTAACATGTTATCAATTCAATCAAGTGGTAATGATAAAGCAGTAAATCACACATCCCTCAGTACTCTTATTAATGCAAGTATGGTATGTATGTATGATGCATGCCCTCGCCTATGCTCCCTCAGTGACTCCTTACGATCGCGGCATGCCACACTCCCTCAATGCTTGACCATCAACGCCAAACGCATACGTAATACAGTACATGAACGTGATTACCAAGTTCCTTATCAGTCATTTTCATACAGCAGGATTGGGAAACTAAGGCACCTCCCTTATATCACTTCCCAACACAAGGATCCATTCTAGGGTCGTCAGTCCTAGTAAATCTCATACGATATTGCGGTTCTAGGTTGCTGCAATGGGCTCGTTGTCAAATCAGTACAGGTTTAGTGTATACTCTAATTACTACGGAAAGGCTCGTCGCCTCTACGTAGGTTCAGAGTATGCTCGAGGTCACTACAAAGGGCTTGTCACCAAATCAGTGTAGGCCGACAGCTCGAATACAGTGTTCCATACCACCATATTCGGTTCACGAGTCTGGGTTGCTCACTGGTCACTACGGGGAGGCTCGTCACCCCAACGTAGGCCGACAGCTCGACCACGGTGTCCCGTACCACCATGTTCAGCTCATGAGTCTTAGCGGATCGAGGTACCAAGGTTAACGGGGTTTCACTGGTAAGTTTGGTACCTTAGGTTCAAGCAGTAACGTCCAAACATGGTGAACATACAATGGTCAATCGGGTTATTAGACAAGTTCGACTGGTACAAACGTACGCTGAAGTAACCGACAAGGTACCACCGTCGACAACCGTCGTACGACTCAGATTCATCGAACGTGTCTTTTGTGGCAAAATGACCTCAGCCACAAAATCAAGGCCTGTTACCGATTGTCTGGACTATACAATAGCCCCATTCACATTCAATTACAATAAAATATCGTAGAAGATAGGTAAAACAGTTATGAATCAAGATTACAAATCATGTAATCAAAGGTCCAATAATGTCCGCTTTAGGGCTGCCAGGGCTGTTGCACAGAATCGTTACACCACTCCCCCATCACCCTTCACGACACAACTTAAACATGGATTTATACATATGCATTACGTACATAGATAAACAGACACTATAATATACGACACATGGAGGAAATCATACACAGTTAAAGTAGTTGAGAATCATATCTCAACACCCTTATACATTTCAATTCACTAACTACCTACTCATTCAGAGAATTTTACAAATATTTAGACTACACTTTCCAACATACCTGTAATATGCTAGTTAAAACACATGTCGTAGCGAATCCTTTCACAAAGGATTTGCCACATGAACCACGATCATGTATTCACGACCAATAGTCATGACAAGCATAAATCATAGTTCCATATTCATTCGAACATTTCTACAAACGCTTAGGCTACACGTTATAACATACACAACATATGTTGGGATAATATGTATTAGGCTAATCCGTTCACACAGAAGTTGATACACATGCATCTAGCATACATAGACAGCAATTAATCATGGCAAGCACAAATCCGTATTTCATATATATACGGTATTTTCTACAAATACGAGGAATACAGTATATTCAACATAGTTAACGTATATATGAAAAATGAAACGGACAGCACTTTGTACATGTGTAATAGCATCCACGTCAGTAATATATCATTAACTGACATTGAAAGCCTTGAAAATCATAACCTATACGTTTAAAGTCCGCACCTTATGCAATAGACGCGAAACGAAATCAATTTAGACACTAAGTCTTTGTCAATGGCACCACAACAACCTACAGCAGGGAATAGGTTAGCTATTCCACCATCTGTTCTATTTGAATCTCTACAACAGGTTGGGGTTAGGATTTCTTACCCAAATACGGTGTTGAAAACACTGGAAGAACTACACGGGAGTAGTGTTTCAGCAGGTGGATTAGCAGGGAAGAATCCCCACTTCTCTCTCTTTCTCTCTCTTTTCTTTCTTCTCTCTCCTAGGGTTTCCCAAATTCATATGGGATAAGAGAGTGAGGGCTTAAGGCCCTTATATAGGCCCAAAACTGATGGGAATGGCCCCAGGGCCAAAGTATACTTAGGTTATGTCCAAAACCCATCTGTTTCGACTCAACGGAGCACTTCCGGAGCCCCCCCTTGAGCTAAAGGTCGGACTTAAGCTCCCTGACCGTGGATCTAGGTCGAGTTAAGTTTTCGTTTCAATCGAGTTTTCAGATCGCACATGGCGAACCAGTTTCAGTTCAACGGTCACCGAAACTCGATCAAGGCCACAAGTACACTGACTTGTGTATGAAATTTCTCCTGATCTGAGGGTGTATTTGGGTCAGATTCTGACGGTCTGATTGCTTATATTCGGCCCGCAAACAACAAGTCTCAGATTCACATTAATTTCTAAAGGAAACCACGTTTTCTCACACTCTTCGCTCCGAGTTCAAGCGAATAGCCTCAGGACACTATCTGGAGTTGATTTTCGAGATGGTTGTCAAGTCCAGCAAGGCGGTCCTGAATATATAATTTTGTAGTAATCAAACTGTCGACGTGCGGTCCAGATCCGATACGGAGTTTCAATGTGCTCCCGAGAGCAAATAGGTAATGAGATTGATCCTAGATTTTAGATTGATCCTAGATTTTAGGGTATCCTAGCGTCACTGATTCTACAAGTTTTGGGTCTTGCAGATCATATTTAAAGTGATTCAAGCGGATTTCACAATGAATCTAGTTTAACACTTAGTTAATTTTGTCTAATTCCTAAAGGATTTGGTCCTATTTGATTTTCTGCCTGAAATGGTACTTGGGCCTTTGCAGTTTGTACATAAAGTGATCCAAGCTATTAATACTTACCTAATTCACACCCTAATTATAATAGAATAAGGTCCTACGACAGTTCTACGTCCAAGGGCGTCCATTGCCAAGTTAGGAAAAATCCGGGATCTTACAAATTTTGAATAAGGTAATTGAAAATTATAAATTTAAAGGTGGGAACTAGAGTGCCAAGGATCCACTTGTAGCTATTAGGATGCTACTTTACTTGATTCAAGAGATCCAATTGGAATCGGAGTCCTATCTTATCTAATTAGAAAGAGAGATGGTCAAATCTTTGAACTTCTCATGGATCTAGCCTCAATGAAAGAGTATTGTGGATATTCATAAGGGATTCAATCACCCAACCATGCCCTGGAGACAATGGCGAACAACAAGATTCACCAATCCATCAATCTTAAATAAGAAAGAAGATACTCAAAGCTATTGCAAGTCTACTGTAATTTGAGTCACAACAAACCATTGAAAACTGAAAGTATTCCTTAAAATCAATTAGTAATCAATGAAGTTCAACATAAAACCATAAATCAAAGCAAAATAAACATCATAATCATGCTACAAGCTTCACCTCTTAGTCCTAGTTAAGAGGTTTAGCCAACCATAGACATGATTGAACTAAAATCTCTTAAATAAAGCATAAATACAACTAAGGAAGAAGAAGAAATACTCTTTGCGGCGCCTCTCCACGCTTTTGCTCCACTCCTTAAACCCTAGAAGATGTCTGGGAACATCCTAGGGACTCATATTTATAGTTGTGAAACTCCAACTTTCGCATCGAGTTGGAAAATTTTGGAAACCGCCTCAAATTTACGCAGTCCGCTCAAAATATGTGTAACCTTTTACTAGTCAAAAGCTATAACAACCCGGATTTTTTTCCCAACCTGGAATTAGACGTCCTTAGGCGATGGGACAATCCTAACTTCTGTTTAACTTCTCAAACACTCAACTCAAGGGTCTTAAGTCCATTTTTAAACCATTTTCTTCACAAATCTCACCTTTCATTACCTCGTTCCTTAAATCTTTCTAAATACTTTCACATTAGACACTACCTTAAAGTTAGGGTGATGAAGAACAATACTTAAACTAAACATTGCTACAAAGGTCTAAGTACTCCCTATGACTGAAATCACTCAGGACTAAATCCTTTAGAAATTAGGCGAGAATTAGCTTGTGTTAAACTAGAGTGCCTGTGAAATTAGCACCAATCACTTTAAATACGATCTGCAAGACCCAAAACTTGTAGAATTATTGACGCTAGGTTACCCTAAATTCTAGGCTCAATCTCATTACCCGGTTGCTCTCGGGAGCATCTCGAAACTCCATATCGGATCTGGACCGCACGTCAGAAGTCCGATTAACACGAAGTTAAGGAACTAGGACCACCTCGCTGGGCTTGACAACCATCTCGGAAATCAAACCTAGACAGTGTCCCACGGCTGTTCGCTTGAGTCCAGAGCGAGAGAGTGTAAAAACACTTGTTTTCTTTACAAAATAAATATCTTGAATAGTAATCTGACACGTGTCGCTTACGGATCAGTTTTAAGCAACCAGACCGTCAGAATCAGACCAAATTACACCCTCGGATCAGGAGAAATTTCATACACATTTACATATACTTGGAATCTCCGATCGAGATCCGCTGACCGTTGAACTGAAACTGGTCCGCCACACGTGATCTGGAATCTCGACCGAAACGAAAACTTAATAATATGTAGATCCGGTGTCAGTGAGCTTAAGTTCGACCTTTGGCTCAAGGAGGCCCGCCAGAAGTCCTCCGTTGAGCTGAAACCAGCTCACTTTGGTTATAACCTAAGTATACTTTGACCTGGAGTCTATTTCGGTTAGTTTTTAGGCTATATAAGGACCTTAAACCCTCTCTCATGGCAGCCATACGAATTTGAGAGAAACCCTAGAGAGAGAAGAGAGAAAAGAGAGAGAAAGTGTGGGAGCAGTGGAAGAATCTCCCTACCACTCTTCCCTGCCGCTCCACGAGCTCCACCGCTCCTTTCTCATCACTTTCCCGACGATTCCGACGTCATTTCTAAGTAAGAAACCCTAACCCTAATCTGTTTTGGAGTTGTAAGGGTTATAGGTTATGAAATAGCTAACCTATTTCGATCTATAGGTTGTCAAACTGCCGTAGACGGAAGCTTAGCAAACCTACTGTATTCTTTACGATTCTACGACAAAAGGTGAGGACTTTAGGTGTATAGGTTACGGTTTTCAATGCTTTCAATGTCAGGTAATGATAGAATCATGATTTGCATGCAATTGCACATGTACAAAGTGCTTTCTGATTTCTGTTTCGATTAAAGACGTAGAATATGGAATTTTACATACTCTAGGTATTCATAGAAAATACGGTATACGTATATATTTTGGAAATGTGTTTGACATGATTAGTTGTTGTATGAATATATGTTATATGGATAAAATACTGATTAGGCGAAAAGATTCGCCCTAATACATGTTATGCTAATATACACTATGTATGTAGAAATAGTGTATTGTAGAAAATACCGTATACGTATATATTTTGGAAGTGTGTTGGACATGATTATTTGTGGCATGAATATATGATATGTGAATAAAATACTTATTTGGCGAAAGGATTTGCCCTAATACATGTTTGCCAACATACACTAAGTATGTTGAAATAGTGTATGTTAAGAGTTTGTAGAAATGCTTGTGTGAGTAAGTGTTTGGATGATGATGCCTTAGGAGGGTGTTGAGATGAGATTCTCAACTACCTTAGAGACATGTATGATTTCCTCCATGTGGTTGTTTACTTTAACCACTTACTTATGATATGCGTTTGTATTCCTATTTCTATAGTGCTTTATAATATGCTTTATAACATTCTTTGTAACATGTTTTATAACATGCTTTATGACATGATTGTTAACATGCTTGAGTTACTTTGTTTATTATACTTTACACCACATGCTATGAGTAAGGATTGATTGAGTTTGGGACTATGTCTATAGTCCAGACAATCGGTACCAGACTGGAGATCGTGGTTGAGGATTCATGTCGTCACGTAGGATGTGTTTGATGAACCCGAGTCATACTTCAGTTGGCGACAGTGGTTAGGCCACACGAAGTGCTTATGCACTTCATGTCGTTCAGTTGATTGTACGCTCAAGCTAGTCAGGCTCGTCAAGTAACCCGATGTGTCTAATGTATGTTTACCATGTTTGGTCGCTACTGTTTGAAACTAGGGTACCAAACTTACCAGTGGAATCCCGTCAACCATGGTACCTCGATCCGCTAAGACTCATGAGCCGGACATGGTGGTATGGGACACCGTAGTCGAGTTGTCCGCCTACGCTGGGGCCATGTGCCTCCCCGTAGTGACCATTGAGCAATCAGACTCGTGAGCCGATTATGGTGGTATGAGACACTATATTCGAGTTGTCGGCCTACACTGACATAGCCTGGTTGTGGTCCTCAGTCGGGTTGCATCCGGATCCCATTCTTAATAAGTGGACTGGTCGGGCTTCGAAAATAGACCGCCAGTTGGTAGGACGTTAGTGGAGTGACCTCGAGCATACTCTGAATCTGCAGTGAGGCGATGAGCCTTCCCGTAGTAACAGAGTATAAACTAGGCCTGTATTGATAAGGTGATGGGGGAGTGGTGCAACGATTCCGTGTAACAGCCCTGACAGCCCTTGCAGCGACCTAGAAACACACCATCGTATGAGATTGTCTAGGACCGATGACCCTAGAATGGATCATGTTTGGGAATGATACAAGGGAGCTACCTTAGTTTCCCGATCCTGCTGTTTGAAATGGACTAATAAAAACTCGATAATCATGCTCATCATGCATTGCATGTACCTGGAAGATGTGGAGCACTGAGGGATGAAAGCATGCCGCGAACGAAGAGGGTGTCACACGAGGGAGTATGTCAGTGAGGGCATCCATCATGACTACATTCATACTTGCATTAATAAGAGTAGTTACGAATATTTGATTTTACTGCTTTATCATTACTGCTTGACTGAATTGATAACATGTTAACCTATGCTTTATTGTTCCACTGAGTTGGCCACTCATTCCCACGTTACGGGACGGTGTTTTTAAAACACCCACCAGACCCTGTATCAGATGCAGGTATCATTGGAGCACAAGAGACTGAGCCCGACTTCTATGACGATCAGGAAGAGTTCTCCTACATGCAGTTCGCTGGAGGCTTCGCATAGGCTGTCCAGTGCTACGGGGCTAAAGGGTTGATAATTTCAGTTGTATTATTTTGACATTTTGATTCAAAACCAACATGTATATATACGGTGACTCAGTTAGTGTTTATACTCTGGAGATCGAGAATGTTTTGTTTCATATATATCTATGTACACCTTTCAGTCTTCCGCTTACGTTTTATACATGGATCTGGAGTATGAATTACTGTTTTGGTAGAATCTCACTCATGTTTATTGTACTAACACAGACAACATTTAATCATCATTATCTATGTTGCATAAGTGATGTTTTGGAACTCGAGTGTTGAGTTACTACTCGACCCTCGATTTTTCGGGATGTTACAAAAGCAAACTTTGATGAGTCGAAGGCAATCTTCGACGAGTTGAGGATCTCGCGAATTTAAAAATTCATGTTGTTGGAGTTCGAGTCGAAGTTTCTTTGACTAGTCGAGGCAGAGCTTAGACTAGTCGAAGGAGGGCTTAGACTAGTCGAGGATCATGTAAATTCACTTCAAATCTTCGATTTTTTCCATTCCTCACTTTGTTTTCTTGGATCTTTGGCTTGTGAATTCTTCAATCTTAATATCCTAAGATCCATCCTTTGCCTTGGTGATTCTTGAGCATCAAATCCGTGCTTTTAACATTCTTTTCAATCTAAGCTCTCAGATTCACCTTGCAACACAAACATGTATAAAATATAACATTAAGTAGTATCATGTTCATAAAACCAAGATATAAATAAGGAAAAATATGCAATATTTGACACTCAATAGTAGCACAAAATGGCGGACAGTTTCAATTATCATATCATATCTTACGACAAGATCCTCTCTATGTAAGTTCTTGAATGCATAAATGTTATTTGATAAGATACTCAGAGGCGCCGCCATGATATACGGTGAGACCAATGAGGACCTTTTGGACTAGCCACATACTAAGAGTGGGCTCCACCTACGATTGCCTAATCCGAGATAAGCACACAATTTATATATGTGCCTAAAAATGTTCGCCAACAATTTGTATTCAAAGAGTCCCAAACTTTGATATAAAATGACACTGGAAGTGATTTCAAACGCAAAAGGGTATATGTATAAATTGGATATATTTGCACTTTCACTTAAGGTTTTTAATTAAAGTTTAATCTCTTTATTTGAGTAGCACATACCTTTTCTATTATCTCTCCACCCACATTGTTCATGTTTGTTTGCATTCACACTCTTTTTCTCGTTCTTTACATGTAGCATGCTCGCCACCAATAGTCCAAAATAACATACTATAGTTAACATCATATGACTAATCATATTCAGGGTTGTTGACTAGTCAGGTTTAGTGAGGTCCTTTAGGGCTTGTTTGGATACCACCAAATAAATTACTTTTATACTTACAATAATAGATAAGTAACTTATTTCAGATAAGTAAATTTGATTTATGATTAGTTAAAAGCAACTTTATGAATTTAAATTACTTAATCACTTCAGTTAATTATTTTAGTTTTTCTACTTTTCATAAGTCAATGAAGAGAGAATTAAGAGATGTAAAATAGAGAAGAAGCTGATAAGTATGTTGTTTGTCAAAAATACTTATATATTAAATAAGTAAAAACTAAGATAAGCTAATTGAGGCACAAGTAACTTACTGTAACTTATAATCCAAATGCCCCGTTACTTAAGACAGGCTACTTGTACATCAAATAACTTATCTTGGTTTCTACTTATTAAGTTGAAATTATTAAATAACTTTTAAGTAAAAAAAGTTATTTATAATTGATTTTAAACCAAACTTACTTATCCCAAATAAAATACTTGGTTTATTACTTTAAGTAGAAAAGGCAACTCATTTGGTAGTATCCAAATGGGCCTTTAGTGCCCTACATGGGCTGATCGGGTTTGGGACTTTGTCCGGTTGTGGTCTAAATTTTTATGACCAGAGTCTTTATCGTTGGTTCCAAGCCACGTTAAGGTCGGGTCTAAGACCAGTTTTCAAATAAAGGCATTTACATGGCCAGAACACCCTGATGGATTGACTATATCGAAGATACAATGCCCCTCTGCCACATGCTTAACACGTAAGCATCTTCTCTTGGCCTATTTGTTTTTCAAATTCAATGATAAATGCAATGTAAATGGGTCATTATTATTTACCCATGTATTTACACAGTAGCCGCCTCTTGACAATGACTTGATGTTGACGTGAAGCTTATTTGAAAAGCTATTACATCGGAACAAAGAGGGAAGATTTTTTTCCATTAAAATATATGGGATCCACTGTTATGTATAATCTTAATCCACACCGTCTATTCGTTTTTCCCTCTCATTTTAGGGCATGAGCCCAAAAATGAAGCAGATCCAAAGCTCAGGTGGACCACACCACAAGAAACATGGAGAAATTAATGTTTACCATTCAATTTTTCTCTGGAGCTATAGAAGTTTTAGATCAAACTTATTGTTTTTGTTTTCCCTTCATCCATGTTTGTGTGACGTTATGAACATGTTGGATGGAAGGTATACATCCTTGTGGGCCTTAGGCTCATTTAAAATTTCAATGGTAGTCGTTCAATTTCTCATGTTTTCGTGGTGTGGACTACTCAAGTTTTGTATCTATCTCATTTTTTGGCTCATGCCCTAAAATGAGGGCGTAGAATATATGGTCAGTGTGGATTAGACACATGTATAGTGATGGGCCTCACAAATTTCACCACCAGAAATTTTGGTAAGATGATAGTACTTTGTGCCACTGTTTAAGTAATAATTATCCATTTACATGCATTTACCGTGGGATTTGAGCAACAAACAGGCCCTTAGGAAATGGATTGGCTACTCCCCAGCCACCAGCCCCGTGGTGGGTGGTCAGTGCTCTGTGGGCCCCACCATGATGTATGTGTTTCATCCATGCCGTTCATTCATTTTTACAGATAATTTTAAGGATTGATTGCAAAAATGATAGAGATATAAATATCATGTGGACCACACCACTGGAAAACAATATCAACTGGATTTCCACCATTAAAATCCTCCTAAGGCCCATTGTATTGTTTATTTGACATCCAATCTGTTGATTAGGTCATACAGACCTAGATGAAGGGCAAAAAAAAAAAAAAGAAAGGATAATCTTGATCCAAATTTTTTATGGCCCCCAAAAAGTTTTTAATGGTTAATGTTCATTCAACACTTCCTGTAATGTAGTCTACTTGAGATTGAAATATAACTCATTTTTGGTCTCATACCATAAAATGATCTTGAAAAATAGATGGACGGCATGGATGAAACACATACATCATAGTGGTACCCACGGAGCACCGACCACCAGCCATTGGGTGGTGGCAGGGGGAGTAGCCAATCCGTTTCCCTCCTTTACACGTGATGTGTGTGGCTTAGCAAACCTCCTTATATTAATATCGCAATGGAACCGTCTTTTAACCGGGTCTAAGATGGAGGACCCGACCCGACCCCAACCCGACTAGATCTGATTTTAAACCCGTCAAAAACGGTGGTCACAAATCTGACACGATTTCTAAACAGGTTGAAATAATTGAACCTGGAGCCATGAGGATCGGGTCCATCGGGTACCCGCTCGTAGCCCTTTAAGATAATCGTGATTCCAGGCCACTTCATGCGCACGGCGTGGCCCACCTGACGAGTGGTTTGGATTCTTCGCAAAACCTTTAACACTTGTTGGATGTCTTTTTGCACGCGCGCGAATCCGCTGCAGCGCTTGCGCCGTGCGAAAGTAGACCGATGGCGCTTGAAGAAAACAAAACACCTGCGTGGCTCGCTTTTAGTTACATAGCAGGGTTATCTCTACCGGGAAAATGAATTGACGGGCATGAAATCTACGCCGTTCATCAGGTACACCACCTCATGTTTAGTCTTTGATTAAAAAATAGGCTGATCCGATGGACCACACCGTAAAATTAAAACCATAATATCTAGATTCACTTATTGTGTTCCATCCACGTTTTGTAATACTGTGTATTTTGATTAGTTCATTCATTTGGATGTGGTACATAAGATGAACGGATTGGATGGCCTATAAACACCACGGTGGGCCCATACAAACTAATGGCCGGCGTCCCACTTACTTATGGTGTTGCCCAAATGAGTGTTGGATAATCATGATTGGCGATTTCTACAGTGAAAATGAGTCAACTGCCTGATGGACGGTGTGGATCTAAAAAAGTTTCCAGCCAAGTGGGTCTCCGTTAGCGAAAGTCCGCTACTCGCTGGAAGTGGGTTGCGTCCTGCCCCCACTGGACAAAATCTGTCCAGGGAGGAGCTCCGTGGGGCCCACTGTAATGTGTATTTTTTATCCACGCTGTTCATATGTTTTATCAGATCATTTTAGAGTATGATCCAAAAACTGAGGCAGATCCAAGGGTTAATAGGACCACACCAAAAGAAGCAATGTTGATAATGATGTACACCGTTGAAACCTTCTTAGGGCCCACTGTGATTTTTATTTTCCATCCAATATGTTCATTAGGTCACAAAAAACCGGATGAAGGATAAAAATAAATTTCATCTTGATCCAAAACTACCGTAGTCCCCAAGAAAGTTTTAATGGTAGGCGTTTAATCCCCATTTTAAGGTCCATTTGAAGCTTTGATCTGCCTCATTTTTCCCGCTAGAAGCCTAAAATGATCTTGGAAAAATGTATGAACGGCGTGGATAAAACATATACACTACAGTGGGCCCCACGGAGCTCGTGTCTGCACTAATTCGGTCCAGCGTACGCAGGACGCAAACCGCTTCAGCGAGTAACGGACGCGGATTTCCTGGGAAAGCTTTTGTAGGAAGTTCATGCGCTGGCATGCTAGGTGGGGCCCAAAGTGATGTTTGTGAGAAATCCACCTCGTCCATCTTTTTTCCAGGATCATTTTAGAAGTTGTGACAAAAAATAAGCTAGATCCAAAATTCAAGTGGGCCACACAAGAGGAAACAGTGGGTATTCAATGACTACCGTTGAAATGTACATACTTCTGTATCAGGATAAACTTTTTGTTTTATCACTTCATTCCAGTAGGAATGACCTTATAAACGGTTTGGATGGCATAGAGCATCAAGGTGGAGTTCAGAAAGGTTTCAACGGTAGGCATTACTTTCCCCAAATTTTCCCTCTTGTGTGGCCTAGTTGAGTTTTTATCTGGGCCATTTTAAAACTATTTTATTGAAATGATCTCACAAAACGGATGGACGGGGTGGATTTCTTACAAGAATCACGGTGGGCCCCACCTGACATCCCAGTGCAGGAACTTCCTTCCACAGGCAATCCGCGTCCGCGAGTAACCTCGCGCGAGTTACGGTAGCCCGATTCTCTGAGAAAACCCTCTCCTCTCCCCCCCTCATCCAGAAGGACCTGCCACCGTCGTCGAATTCCAGCCGTCGGTGCCTGGTAATCTCTCTCTCGCTCTCTCAGATTTCTCTCTCTGTCTCTCTCTATCTGTCTTTCCAGATTTCCCTCTCTCCAGATCTCTCTCTCTCTCTCGGTCTTCTCTATGTATTGATTCCTTCCTTTTTAGGTTCTCTTTAGTTTTCAGAAGTTAAAATCGCAGAAACCGGAAAAAAGAACGAAAAGGAGGAACAAAATCGCGATTTCTGGTGGATTCGAGCAGAAATTCGCCGTTCCCTGGATCGAGATCTATCTTGATCATTTGCTGGCGTTTTCGCAAATTCATCTGTTGAGGTAAAATTTCTAACTATTTAATTTTATTTTTAATTTATTTTTGGTATTTTTTCTGTTGAATATGATGAGGATGGTGATCCTGCTGATGTTGATGATCATTTCCTAGGGATTGTATATATCAAGAAAATGAAATAGCTAACCCTAATTTTTTCTAAGACCCAAAACGTAGATTTCATCAGATCTGGAGAGGAGTTTCATACCCAATCAAACTTTTTGTTAATCAAAATCCATTGATGAGATAACAAGCATCAAGTTCTACGAATAATGGTTTGAACAATATATAAGAAAAAGAAGAGTTGTTGTTACCTCAAGGAGAAGTCTTTTTTTTTTTTTTTTTTTCTTATGGTAATACTGTTAATGTTGCGGGGTATGGGGATAAGATTATTGTACTGATCCATCCCTTTATTCATATGCTTAGTGTCATTGTCCAAGCAGAGCGATCGCCATCTTATGAATTTTTTAAAAGATAGACCACGCCTCATGCTTAGATTTCACAAGATAGACGCATTTAATTCTAGGGAAACAAAATATCTTTCTCCAAATAAAGATGTTAAAGGGGGACATCATATGGATTGTTACTATGTATGAATGGAAGTCAAGTTTGCTTTAAGTATGACAAGTTTGCATAGAGGGTGTTTCCCAAGCCTGGCATTTGATAACTCATAATATGTTGACCTAGGGGAACAAGGCTCCGGGTCCAGATGGTTTTCCGAGAGCGTTCTTCTAGTTGTTTTGGGATACATCGAGGGGTGTCATCATGGGTTTCATAGCAGACAGGGCTTGGGCATCTTTTATTGCAATCATCCTGAAGGTGATAGGATAGGCCTGGAATAAACAAATTTGGAGTAAGGAGGATAGGCTCTTTCTCTGTTTCTGTTCTTCTTAAGGTGGTGGGTGGAGGGTTTTTTCAAGTAAGTTTGGGACTGGTGGGCCTCTTTCAAGGTGGAAGGTTTTCCGGGCTTCAAGTTGTGTCCAAAGCTTAGATTGTTGAAAGGCAAACTTAAGTGATATTTGATAAATTGAAAATTAAGTGCTGAAAACTTGAAGTGATGAATTGTAATTTTGATATAATTTTAAGGATATTTAATCAAAAGCGAAGAAATTGTAATGCATCACTACTTTCAGCATTTAGCCTTCCGCATCGACGGGAGGGGAGCTAAAAAAACACCCCTATTTTCAATGAAAATTGATTTAAGCACTTAATAGTCTGGATTTGCCAAACAATTTAAATCATGTAAGTGCTGAAAATAAGTTTTATAAAACAATACCTTAATGTCTGGAATAAGGAGGTCCTTGAGAGTAGCAAGGTGGAGAAAGTTGCCGCTCTTGAAGGCCAATTTTGGAGAAGTGAAAGTGGTTGTGGACTTGCTAAGTGGGGACAAGGCCTTGGGGCTAGATGGCTCCGATGGCCCTCTTTCAGGTGTTTTGGAATGAAGTTAAGAAAGATGTTGTTAGCTTTGCTTTGGAGTTCTTCCAGTGGGGTCCTGTGTTGAGGGATTTGGGGGCTTATTATTATTATTCGTAAAGTTGGAGTAGAAATTTGAAAGACTTTAGACCTATAAATCTTTTAGGGGGGGGGGGCCTTATAACGTCATTGCGAAGATCCTTGCATCTAGATTTTAATAGATTCTTGCTTCTATCATTTCGGAAAATCAAGGCACTTTTGTGGTTGGGAGACTGATATTTGATAGTGTGTCACTTGCGTATGAATGCATTGATTCAAAGTACAGAGATGGTGAGGTAGGGGTGGTTTGTAAGCTAGATATTGAGAAGGCTTACGATCACGTTGATTGGGGGTTTCTTGATTATATGTTGGGTTGACTTAGGTTGTTGCCAAAATTGGAGATCTTGGATTCATGAATGTGTGAGTTTAGTGTCCTTTTTCGGTTCTAATCAACAGTTCTCCTAAAGGCTTTTTCAGGGCCTCTAGGGAGTTATGTTAGGTAGACCCTTTATTCTCCTTTTTGTTTGTGGTGGCGGCGACCGTGGCTCTCAATAAGATTATCCTAAAAGGTCAAGAAGTGGGCCTTATTCGGGGTTTCAAGGTGGTAGCAGCATGTCCCATGTTCTCCCATCTTCAGTTTGCAGATAATACCATCCTGTTTTGTGAGGCGGATGTCTCGATGGTTGACAAGTTGTGGGAAACCGTGACATGTTTTGAAGTAGTCTCTGGGTTGAAGGTGAACTCGTCAAAATGTGAAATTCTTATTGTTCATATGTTGAGGGAGGAGGTGCACTAGTTTGCTAATACATTCAGATGTAGAGTTGGGTCTTTTCCTTCTTCTTATTTTAATTTGCCATTGTGCATAGGGAAGCGTGCCAGACGTCTATGGGACAAAGTAGTTGAAAGAATCGAAATGAAGCTCTCAAGTTGGAAGAGTCACCATTTGTCATTGAGAGGTCACTTAACTTTGGTCAAAGCAGCTTTCTAAAATATGCCTCTATTACATGTCTTGTTTAGATGTCCTCGATCGATGTTGGCTAAGGTGCCGTTTGGTAAACTTAAAATTAAGGTCTGAAAATGAATTTGTGCTAGAAACTTAAAAGTGCTAAATTACTTAACTTTGGTCAAAGTAGCTTTCTAAAATATGCCTCTATTTCATGTCCTGTTTAGATGTCCTCGATCGATGTTGGCTAAGGTGCCGTTTGGTAAACTTAAAATTAAGGTCTGAAAATTAATTTGTGCTAGAAACTTAAAAGTGCTAAATTTAGTACTTAAAAAAGTACTGAAAAATCCGTTCGTTAATTTGTTTGGAAAAAAGTCCTGATATCTTTTTCACGAAAAACTTGTGTAAACACAAACCATAGATGTCTGAAAATTGGCAATTTATCATATTTGCTTATATTGTCTTAATTTCTATCTTTTATAGAGTATAAGATGAAACCTACTATTGCCATGCTACTACATTTGGGGCACCTATGCCCAATTTGATAAAATTTTAATACTTTCCTCTTGTGCATTCTAGTAAGAGAATGTCACTCACTTTATAAGTATTAACCCTTACTATTTTAAGAAGTTCAATGGTGAATTGCGAGTAAGGAGTAATAAAGTTATCATTATCTCTCAAAAAAAAAAGATTTGCGAGTAAGGAGAGTTTGAAGGTCAATTAGACGCACGTGCAAGATCTGCTTCGGGTATCTCATGAATGGCTCATATATCTAGCAGGTGTGCCATGCCAATCAAGACTGCCCAAATATTGGGCTTGGATATGGGTTGATTATGATAGGTCATCCTTTGATCTTGCCATGCAACAAGCCTAGATGTTCACAGCCTACATCTCCTTGATTGGACCACTATTTGATTGTTTTCAACCGTCAGATGTGTTCAATGAGTATTCATTGGGCTAGTGAACGATTTTCAGCCCAATCTGACCCGAATTGAATAGGATCTATTGAAAATTATATCAAATGACCACAATTTCATTTGGCCAGATCTGGTTAATCATGGTCCAATCCGATTAGACCATCTCGAAGAACACACGAGAAACTCACCTAGACTAAAATTTGTCCAAATCAGATCAACGGATGAGATATGGTCCACTAAAGGAACATGCCATCTTAAACATCTGTTTTTGTCGCAATCCATGCCCTGATCTGGACAAGCCCTTGATTTCATAGAGCTTGTAGTGTTGGACGTCGTGGAAGGCTTAGATCTTCCAAAGGAGACAAATACCAAAAATGGGACACAAATAGCTGATGCTAGATTTTATTTTAAAAAAATAAAAATTGTGGCGACACAATTTTGTACATCCAAGTTCTCAGTGCTCAAATATATGTTCGGGACATGTGGCTACATGTTTCTGAAGCTACAAGTAAGTATTGCAAGATGTGCGGTCCGCATCTTGAAAGGAGACTAGAAACACCTTGAAAACTAGGCCTTAAAGTCAAATCGTTATTACTGCACATGTAGCCCGATGTGCAGCGTCACCAACTTCAACGTACAAGATGTCAATGCTTCGGTCTCCGTTCGGGATATACAACTACTTGTTTTGAAGCTATTAATGAGTACTACAAGATGCGTGGACCACTTTGCGAAAGTGGTCTAGAAACACCTTGAAAACTGAGCTACAAAGTCAAAATGTTATTACCGCACATGCAGAGGGTGCATGGTTTGAGGAGCATGGAATTTGTGAATCAGGTGTTATTGGGGAAGTGGATGTGGCATTTTGTTATAGAGGAAGGTAGTTTGTGAAGGGATGCAATGGTTAGTAAGAATGGGACTTGCCGAGGGAATGGTGGATCAAAGACCAATATAGAGCTTATGGCTTTTGAAAAGCTTTTTTTTTTTTATAGCTCCGGAGTTCAAAGGAGTGTCCTTTGTTGTGGGAGATAGAAGTCATATTCATTTCTGGGAAGACTTATGGTTAGGTGAATGTGCGTTTAATGAGGCTGTTCCTAGTTTAGCCCTTTTAGCTCCAGATTCACGAAACTTGCTCGTTGTTATTCCAGATTTGGTGAGGTGGTGTGGGTGCCTTCCTGTTGAAGGGGTCTCTCGGACGAGGGAGTGGTGGGGTTCATCACTCTTCTAGAAAGGCTAAAACTCGTCAGGCCTAGCGAGCCGATATATGATTTTGTGGTTTAGTAGGTTCATAGAATGTGGAGGATTTTGATCAGGTCCTTTTATAGATTGCTCACTCTCCCTCCCTCTTCCACTTGTCATTTTTTTTTGAAGAATCTCTCCCATTTGTCATAACTTTCAGTTCTGGAAATATGGGGCTCCCCCTAAGGTGGCTGCCTTTGTTTTGTTATTGGGAAGAAACAAAGTGCTCACCGTGGATAATCTCATCAAGTGAGCCTTGGTACAACCTAATGTATGTATCATGTGTATGAGGGATGCCGAGTCGGTGGGTCATTTGTTCCTTTGTTGCCTATTTGCAAGGAAGATTTGGGAGTGCTTTATTTCTAACCTTGATATTAATTGGGTGATGCCGGGTTTGATGTCGGATTTTCTGGCTGTGTGGCACAAAGGTGTGGGAAAGATGGGAAGGTGGTGTGGTGGTTGGTGCCTATGGTGGTGTTATGGGCTATTTTGGGGTGAGAGGAATAGTTGGTGTGTCGAGAATAGATCCAAATTTGTAAGCTTGGTAGTTCGGAAGATCGCTTCTTGGGTAGTTGAATGGGCCTCCAGGTTTAAGGATCTGGATGCTTGTGTTCTTCTTGTTCTCTTGGGTCTGTATTTGTTTCATGTTTGCTTTGTATTCTTTTCCGTCTTCTTTTTGAAGCGGCTTATCTATAAAATTGTTACCTGTCAAAAAAATAAAAAATCCATTTCTACAATCCAGTGGTATTTGCTTCTTGTCTTAATGACAAAATGAAGTTGGGATTTTGTTGGAATGATTGATGCAAAGCTTAATTGCATTTGAAACTAGTCAATAAATTTGTTGAAATATATATTGTTGTCTGAGAAGTACTTGGGTTAGTTATTTCATTTTCATGATCAATGCAACTCTTAAAATGGTTATCATATAAAACTGAGGAATGTCTTAAAATGGTTATCATATAAAAAAATCATTGCTTCAAAAAATCATTGCTTTTTATTTGATAACCATTTTATAGAAGGCTTAGGGGACTTTCATTTTCATGATCAATGCAGCTCTTAAAATGGTTTTTTAATCATTGCTAAGTTTTATTTGATAACCATTTTATAGAAGGCTTACTAGATAGTATTAGAAATTAGAAATTAATGCATTTGGGGGAACTTAAGAACATCACCAATAGGTAATAAGATGAGGGAAAGTAGATTTAGATGGTTTGCATGTGCTACGGAGCCTTAGAAATGCACTGGTTAGAAGGTGAGGGGGTTCAAGTCAAAGGGTTTAAAAGAACAAGGGGAAGAAGGCCCTCAAGGACGTGGATGGAGGAGGTTGTATCAAAAGACTTGATAACATATGGTGATTCCTAGAAGGCCAAGCCATTGATTAGTTTTATTTGATAACCATTTCCTAGGAAAATGGTTATTGAATCAAACTTGGTGATATGACTTACCTTTCAATTTTTTATATAATAATATCAAAACACAACTAACCAATCACTTATGAATCAGTGCAGGAATTTGAAGTTTTTTTTTTTTTAATTTAAATAATAATATAGCAATTCATTTCTTTTACATTGGCTTTCATTTATGGGTTTAGATATACATCATTTGTTATGTATCAAATACAACAACTCATATCTATTTTACATAGACTTTAGTTTCTACTTTTACCGCTTTTGGTATTTGGATTTTGGTTGCTGTAATAAAAATAAATTTTGATTTGTTTCAAGAGAAGTCAATCAGTATACATGGTTGAAATTGCTTCTTGTTTGCGCTTTTAGGTGTTGATATTTTTATATTGATTCTATTAGCTATTGATAGTTTTATCTGTTCTTTCAGGTGGTGATGTTGCCAGTGTTCTTTGGTAATTTAATCTAGGAAGCTTCTTAGAGATATTACAAACAATGCGGGGCCATGATAGAGATGTAATCAGTTTGTCCATTGATTTGCCCACGTATGCTGATTGATCTCCTTACTTCATGGAGTTTGTGATGATGTCATTTTGTTTTAACTTCTACAGGAATTGGATCAAGATCTAAATGAGTATGAAGAGGATAGATATTATCAAGAAGAGCAGGGAGATGAATATCAGGGAGAGGAAGAGGAAGAGGAAGAGGAAGAAGAAGAAGAAGAACCTCCAAAACCCACAAAGGAGGAATTGGACTATCTTGCGTTGAGGCAGGAGCTAAAAGAAGCAGTTAGGCGAAGGATGAAGAAGGAATCTGCAACTTCTCTTGGCCATTCTCAAGAGAAGAATAAGAAACTTCCATATGACAAGTGAGTAATGCAATTATTTTATTTTGAAGGATAACCAAAATTTGATTAGAATGCAACCAATAAAAAAATGCAACAGAACAGAAAATTAAGAGATGATGAGATTCATCTGATCTATACAAAGAAGAATTATTCCCGTAGCTGTCTTGAAAAGCCTCTGACGGGGCTGCCAGTAAAGTCCTGGGAGGCCCTGGCCCACTACTGGTAACCGCTTCACCTTTAGAATGACCTATTCTGGGATGCAAGGTTTATCTCCAAAGATACAAGTGTTGTGTTCCTGCCAGACCATTAAAAGAACGACTAACAAAACAAGCCACCAAAAGGTTCTCCTTTTCCTCCTCCTTTTCTCAAAGTGCCACATGTTAAAAGAGTTACCCAATCTTCTAGTCATCACCCAGTCAACTTTGAGTAGGCTGAAGAAATTCCAGCAAATCTTCCATGTGAAAGAGCAATGAAGCAAGTGATGACCCCATCTTTCTTTGGAATCAATGCTCTGAAGGAAGTACACATGTTTTTAGATGTCATAAAATTATGACATGAAGGCTGACGTATCAGATTTCACATCCCTTCCAAAAGACCTGAAAGAATGCATCTTACGTCCTCTTCTCTATTGGTTTTTCCGCCCAGGTAACTTCTGCCTCATCAATTTGGTCGAAGCCAAAGTTACCTTGGTTTGCACAATTCCAGCCAGCAATTGTTTAATGATTGCTCCTAAGGTCTGCGTAATAGTCAATGATTGTCTCACAAGCTTCATCTTTTTTCTCTAATATCACCTTGTTCACCCCTAATCTGTGAATGTGATTGCTTATTGCTGGCATTAGTTATGCCAGAAAAGAATCTTATATTCCTATCTCCTTCTTTTGTCCTTGATGTTTGCCACCATTTAATTTCTTCCTCTTTCATTCTCTTTTCCAATTCAAACAATTTTATTTTTTTTGTCCAATTCTAACTTGAGTTGTTGTAAATTATCACCATTAGACAGAAGGCGTATATCTTTTTTGTCAATGATTTGGGTGACTTACGCAACCTAAGTTGAGCATCCTGCCATTTTTTGCTTTGCTCCACTGCTTTCGCCCACTGGTTCATGACCTGAGTAATGGATCACAGGTTGGTGTCGGGCTAAAATTGGCCCATTCAATAAATGGGTTGGCCTCAGGCTGACCATGACTCAACCCAAACTCGATCTATTGCCACCCATATTGATTAGCAGTTACGAAGATGAGTAACAGAGCCTGTAAATGTGGATTCAATGATGTATACAAAACACTACTTTCATTTTTCATGTATTTCATTTCCTCTAGCAGTCTTTCTAACTAATCATGCCCTTCAAGTGGTGCAAGTCATCATCACGTTTGATGCTGCCTTTTCTGGTGACAACATTCTTTAGCACTTAAGCCTTGAGCTATCTGTATCTATCCAATGTACTAGGAACATTCTATTTTAATAGATCTTGAAACCTTCTACAAGGACAAAATTAGAGAATGGTTGATGCTTTTCACTTCGCGTGCGCTAGATGCATTTTTTCTTTTTCTTTTTTAACACTTGGGCTCAGTTGGATGTTTCATGGATGAGCATAATCTTGTGCCTACATTTACGATGTGTTTGGATCATCATCATCATCATCATCATCTTAACCTTATCCCAATTAATTGGGGTCTGCTACATGAAATCCCGTTCCATTTTTGGATTCATGTTGGAAGTTATGGCACAAGTTTGACACCGGCTGCCAACTCGACGCAACCCTCCACCTGGGCTTTCGACTGGCAATGAGAGCATAAGGCTCCCACAGGCTGTGATCATGTAATCTGTAGAATGTTTGTCTCATGGACCATCCATGGCAGCTCCTGCTGCATCAATGGCTTGGACAGCTGAAGCATGGGTCCACCAGAAGGGAACTGGACTTTTAGAGAAATTTAGTTTTCATAAATCTTGCATCAAAACTAGCCCCAAAGAAATTAATTCAGCTTACACTCTGTTCTGCAGTTATGGCTCCTTCTTTGGCCCTTCACAGCCTGTTATTGCTCGAAGAGTACTTGAAGAAAGCCGATCAATTATGGAAACTCAGCACATTCAAGCCAAGAATCCCAGTTCTCATTCTGTTGTACGTATCACAGGCCTTTGTTCTTATATCACTGTTTTTTAATCCCCCGCAGAATATTATTTTTCTTGCTGCTGCAGAGCAAAAAGGGCACTGCTTCAACAACCACTGAAACGAAGTCCAATGAACATTACCGGCCACCAAAGGTTGTCAATGAGGTAAGCTTATCGATATTAGCTGTTTTAGTAAGTGTTTCATGTATAGTACTCAATGCATCCAATGAATTTACTTGTCCATTGCAGGTAAAGATGAAAGTTCAGCGGCTCAAGGACACGCGGGATTACTCATTTCTGCTATCTGATGATGCAGAACTTCCTGCTCCTTCAAAAGAGCCTGCCTCTCGAAATGTTTCGGTTCTGAGTTCTGGTGTGTTGGTTTTCTATTGCATGACATCTAATTATTGGTTTATAGAGTGTTAGCATACTTGGTATTTTCATGAAGGAGACTTATACAGGATTCTGCTGATGTGGAAGATGGCCGATCGGCTCAGGTGCCATCTAAGAACAAGCCTTCGTCAATGAATAAGCCTTCATCAATGAGCAAGCCTTCATCAATGAGCAAGCCGGCCAGGCCACTTTCCAGTGGCCGTGAGGATAGGAAATCTGTTTCCAGTGGTCGTGAGGATAGGAAATCTGTTTCCAGTGGCCGCGAAGACAAGAAATTTGTTAGTGGCCGTGAAGATCGGAACTCTGTTTCTATGAATCGACAGGTGCAGACTAAGGTGGCACACCCAAAGGCTGCTCCTGTGAGTAGGCCCGAGCGGTCCTCAGCTGATCCAAGAAAACTGCTAGGTAGTAATCATGGAAATGGACCCGGTCGGCCTACAGGATCAAAAGGCCCACTTCCAAAGGCACCAGCTACAGCATTGGATAAAAAGAAGACTTCTGCAGTGGGCACAAACAGTTCTGTTCCTGGCAAGCCAAAAACTCCTCAGTTTAAGTCACATTCTTCCTCACAAAATCAATATGCAGAACAAAAAAGGTTACCTCAAAGACCAGAAAAGTCTAAGATGATGTCCAAGCAACCGGTGTCTTCTTCAAAACCTCAGGTTTAACCCCCTGCCCCCTTCTTCTTCTCTCTCCCTCTCTCTCCCTGTTTGTGTGTACCTGTTGGATGTCATAGGCACACCAAGTGGCCCTACAACATTCTGGTACCACCACTAATAGTGATGGTACTGGTACTGTGGGAGACACAAAAGCCTTGGGGATCTGCATTCAAGTGATGAAGTTACCAGAAGACATCTTTTTATCTTCTTCTTTTTGTAATACAAGAAGCACCAATGGCTCCTGAATAGCTTATTCATGGATGAAGCACCGATGGCACCTGAATAGCTTATTCATGGATGAAGCGTTGATGTCTCCTGAATAAGCTTATTTCTATCTCCTTTGGTTCTTTGAAGTGTGCATGCGTGAACTCATGCTTGTAGTTAATTCAGATGCTTATAAATGCCATGCATGTTTATCACATGATTTAGCAACACTTCTGAATATTTTTTCTGCTTGCTTGCCAGTGCATATGATTTACATTTGTTGCATATTTATTTATACAGGTCAAGCCTCCTAAGCAAATTCCATCGCGTGCTATCCAAGAGGCTCGTCCAAAGAAGAGGCCTGTACACAATTACTCAGATGATGATGAGGATGCTGCAGCTATCAACATGATCAGGAGCATGTTCAGGTACTATTTCTTTCTTTCTTCTGCTACAACTGCAATGTGATGTAGTGTTGGATATGTAGTCCTACCAAGAATAGTGGTGCAACTTGGGTTTGGGTTAACCCCGAACCCAACTGACCCAACCCGATTGCGGGTCGGGTTGTCAAGGTTCTTGGGTTGGGTTCAGGGTGAAAAACACCAACCTGATTTGAATTTGGGTTGGGTTAGGTCGGGTCAGGAAATACTCACATTTATTTGGGCTGGGTCTGGAAGACTTCAAGAGTTGGGTTTGGGTTAGGCACTTCAGGTTGGGTTGGGTCTGGAAGACTTCAAGAGTTGGGTTTGGGTTAGGCACCTCAGGTTGGGTTGGGTCTCCTGAGGTCAAGTTTCCAACCCACCCGAGGCGCACCCCTAAACAGGATAATATGGATTGTTAACCTGCATATTCAAGCTGCTAGAGAGAATGGGCTGTAGATGCTGCGTTGTTTCTCACTGAAAAGGTACGGTAATGTAGGAAAAGAATTTTCAAATAAAATTTCACAGATCTCGTAGTTAACTGCTAATATCTAGCATGATGTCATATGGTCTTATACAATATGGAGGCACAAATCACCATCGTGATGTGTGCTGCTTACACCTGGTAACAAAGCCCATGTGAACTGTCACCCAGGACCATCCATCTGATAATCCCCAATGCGGAAGGGCCACGTGGTGAAAGATGCTCTGATAGGGCAATCCAGGCATTGGCAGTTGTATACAAAGTACAAACAGAAGAAACAATGGAAGCAATGGCCCATATTCAACCGGGAGAGTCCACTCTTTGGATATGTGGATTAAAGGATGCAATATTTGCCCAGTGGCCTGCCAGTGGGTTCCATTTTGCCATTGGATTCCTGATCTACAGCATGGTTCCTTGATGCCTACCAATATATTTCGTGAAAAGAGTGGGGATGAAGTTAATAAAATGACGGGAAGAAGGATAATTCCGTGCATTTTTGTTTTTGTTTTAAAAACTAATGGTCTGTGATGCTGTGCGTTTCACCAAATTAATATGAAAATCTTTCAAAAAGAAAAAATATGAGAAGTTCCAAAGCCAGTTGATAATATGTATCTTTGAAAAGTGACCAATAAAGAAAAGGGAAGTCAGTTATGCTTCAGCTAATGGTTATTATTTTGACACAATAAGGAGATTGCAATTTATTGCTTGCAGGTATAATCCTAACAAGTATGTTGATGACGATGTCAGCGACATGGAGGCCAATTTTGATGATATATTAAAAGAAGAGAGGAGAAGGTATGCTTCTGTGTTTCTCTTTACTGTAAAGCTAAACTACAATTTTATTTTATTTTTTTCTGAAAAGTCTTTGGCCATTACAAATTATCTACTGGTTACGGGTGAGTATTATTAAGATAAATCACTACCGCCCTTTTCTATCTGTACTACATATGATTTGATAGGTTTTGATGACTGCTTTTAGATTCGGGTCTGTTTGGAAATTACTATGTTTACTGGAGATTGAGTGCTCCATTGTATGAAATGGCAATTGATAAAAACTTGGGCAAGAGTCCTATTTCATTCTATTGCCATTTCAAGCTCTGCTTGAATGGAAAATTCTACAAGGTGCAATTTTCCGAGGCGGAATGTAACTTTACCAAATGGCGGGCGCCTTTTTGGTCCCCATGGATTTAAATAGCAGTTTTGGCTTGCAACTCGCCAGGGTACCGAAAGTAGTACATCTCACCCTGGATTTGTCCATCTGTATGGTGAATCGGTGATTCATTCAATTAGAAATTGATACAACTTGTTGTGGATGATATTTAAAACCACTTGGCGCCATATGGTGACCTGTGAATGTTGCTAAATGTGTTTCAAGTCCTCCTTCTAAACTGGGTCATAGCATTTGCCATTTAGCTTGTTAGCAATTATCATAATTGTTTGGTGAAGACTGCATCATCAACCAAGAGCACTATGCAAATATCCATACTCGTCTATATTACAAACTTCAGCTTCAATCTGAAATTATTTACCATTTTAAGTATATTGCCAATGTGCTGGTTATCATTGATGTTGGTCTGTATTTTGTCAGTGCCAAAATCGCTAGGGAGGAGGACGAAAGAGAAGCTCGCCTAATCGAAGAGGAAGAAAGACGTGAGCGGTTGAAAAAAGAGGCGAAGAGACGCAAGCTCAGCCAGAGGTGACTGGTAAATGACAGAAGCAAAAAGGGCCATTCTTTTAGGATTGTCTTTTGGTCAACATGGTTAACTTCATTCTATCTATTCTGAATTGGTTTCTGGGAGCAATGGTCGATGCTTGCGCCTATTCAACTTCTATACTTTTCCTTCTTTTCTGGCGGCGGCACCTTGCCGACTTCGAAAGTGAAGGAAGAATTTAGAAATAAAATGAGAGAGGCACTGAAGTACTCTTAATTTATAATCCATTGCTCTGAAAGATTGCAAGAAGAGCATCAAATATCTTGAGGTGCATCATTTGCCTAACTGTCCCATGTGCAGTCACATAGAAGATCTCAGGCACATTTTGGAATCGAGGGTTGACCATGTATAACATTCTTTTGCGGTGGGGATTTCATGATAATTGGGTCTGTGTTTTCGCCATTTACCATAATTAATTTTAGCTTGGAAGGGGACAGAGCTACAACTATGGGAGAGATGGAATTGATGGATCTGTTTTGTTGCATGCATCTTGTCACCACCAGTGGTGTTTCGCCGGATGAGTAGATTCGTGATATTAATCCCTTGATTAGATTTGTGTGATGGTCCACCGTCTGGACGATTGGACGATCTTAACTGTCGTGTAAATGTACATTTGTTGGATGCAAACTGACGACCACCTTTGATTTAAACATGTTTGTAGGCTGATGGTTGCATGGCTGCGATCATTGGACCAATATTATTTTTCAATGATATGCATTTTGTTGTGAATTTTTAGGAAGATCTGCAGTTTGGATCATGTAATACTGAATCATGGGTCCCACATACAGAATCGTCCATGTCAGCAAGATGACTGTTTTAAGGCATCCATCCTTGCTACTGATTGAACAGGGTGGAGACAGTGGCTAGCAATATAAACGAGATGGAGGCATTCTACAATGCTTGTGCTTATGTTGAGTGGTGAGTGCCCGGTTTTCAATTTGCAGAAGTGGGACCTGTGGTTCATTGATCCAAACGGTTGATATGATAGACACATCCTTCCATACCAATGGACCAAAAAGATTAGAAGATCTAAGCTGTGTTATATTTGGCCTTCTATCCTGGTTGAACATAAAACTGTTGTAGCGGTGGTTTCTCTTAACCATGCATTATGATAACTTCCAATCTTGGTTACTTGTGGTGGATGGTCCATCAACCTTTGGGCCCAAAATATAAACTGTTTGATTTCCAAATTCGGTGTAAATACCATGTAAACAAGCATGTATTTCTGCGTTGAAAATTGGTCCAAACGGACTTGTTTAAATGTGTGGGCCCCACCATGATATATATGATATATCTGCTCCGTCCATCTGTTTTAATAGAATATTTTGAGGCATGAGCAGAAAAATGAGGCAGATCCAACACTTAAGTGGCCCACACCGAATGAAATAGTGGCCTGAAGAAGTTTTTAGCTGTAGGTGTTCGATTCACTTTTTCCTGTGGTTTGATCCAATTGAGCTTGGGATATTCCTCAGTTTTTTGCTCATGCCTTAAATTCACCTGTCACAACGGATGGACGGTGTGGATAAGCTACATTAATCATGGTGGGCCACATACATTATTTTGCAGTGCCCTAGATTTTAGCATTCAAAATGTACATGTCAAATCAAGCACAGGGAATAATGCTGTAATTACTATAGGAAATAATTATTATCTATTTACAACGCATTACAGGGGATTTGGAAAATCAAACAGTGGGTCTGTTTGTCAACTTCCATTGGAAATGCACCAGCTTTTAAAATTAGGAAAATACATTGAAATTTTTTCAGTATATTTGCAGGAATTTGATTTTGATTGTTAAATCAACATTTATATTATAAATTAGTGTACATATGTGACTAAGCCTATGCAAATATATACTTTGGCAAAAAATAACTAAATTCAAAGTTTCGGGTGGGCCACAAGCATAGGATAACAAACAAGGGCTCACCAACATTTTTGAACGGTTGATTTACATAGTCAATGTTTGGACTGCAGGGATCATTCTATTGATGTAAATTTAGTCATGCAATTGCTAATTTCAAGTATTATTATCTTGCAATTGCTAATTTCGAGTAGAATCAGCGTGCCATGTGTGTAATAGGTTAGTAGCATAAAGACACTTAGCCTAGGGGCACCTTTGTTACAAGTGTTACTCTCCTCTAAAAAGAACTAAAAAAGACATTTGATTCCGAGCTATTTCAAAACAAGCAAAAATATGAATTTCAAGTACCTTTTCAAAAACTTCCAAATCTGTTTAGTGACTTTTGGAATCCGAATGTACTCAAATACACATATCTGCCTAATTAATAGGATATTTTACAAATACACTTGAGATTTCATATATTAATAAGGGAATTTTACAAAATAGTACCTAATTAATGTGGTTTTTACATCTGGGTACCATTTTAAATTAAATTTTCATTGAGCTACTTCATTAATCAAGTTGTCGAGTCTTGTCCGTGAGCAGATTGCATTGTAGGGATGTAGCTACTTGTTAGTTTTATGTGGCCCCACCATGATGTCAATGTTTTATTTATGCCATAAGAAACAATGGTGATTGAACACCCACCATTAAATACTTCCTATGGCCCCTCTAATACCACAACAATGTTTATTTTCTATCCAACCTGTTGATTAGATCACAAAAACACAGATGTCAGCTTGATCCAAAACTTTGGTGTCCTCTTAGAAGTTTCTAATGGTGGGAGTTCAATCACCACTGTTTCTTTAGGTGTGGTCCACTTGAAATTTATATCTACCTCATTTTTGGACTCATGCCCTAATATGCTCCGGAAAAATTGATGGATGGTGTGAATAAAACACATACATTATGGTGGGCCCATAGGGCATAGCCCGGCCTCACCCAACACAGTACGATGGTGACTGTAGGTCTTGCTTTGATGTATATATTGTATATCCAGGCCGTTCATCCATTTTGCCAGTTCTTTACAGGGCATGAACCAAAAAATTAAGCAGATCTAAATCTCAAGTGGACCATGCCTTAGGAAACATTGTTGATCGAACGCCCACCGTTGAAAACTTCTTAGGCCCAACCGTAATGCTCATCATATAATGTTTATTTTCCCATCCCACATGTTGATACGGTCACAGACGAGGATGAAACGTAAAAACAAATATCAGCTTGATCCAAAACTTTTGTAGCCAGCGAAATGCTTTTAGTGGTAGGTCTACAATCACAACTGCTTTTGGTGTAGTCCACCAAAGGTTTGGATCTTGCCTATTTTTGGAGCTAAGGCCCTGAAATGATATGGAAAAACACATAGATATGTACATCATGGTGGGGTCCGCATCTTTTTATCCAATCTTAAAGATTTTCAAAGTCACTTTTATAGGTGCACTTGCTACAAATCAAATGATTGCATTATTAAGTGGATTAGGTGCCACCTTTAATGTGGGACCCTTGTAACGTATGTATTTATATCCATGTTGTCCATCCGATTTTGCTAGATCATTTTAGGGCATGAGCCCAAAATCCAAGCATATCGGAATCAGTGGACTATACCATGGAATGACCATTGAAATCTTCTTATAGGCCATAAAAGTTTTAGATCTAGTTGATATTTATTTTTTTTTCCCTTCATCCATCTTTTTTGTGATATTATCAATAGGTTGGACGGCAAAAAAAAATTTATGGAAACTTTGTGGTGTGCCCTAAGAAACTTTTAATGGTTAAACATTCAATTAACAATGTTTCCTATAATATGGTCCACTTGAGATTTAGATCTACTTCATTTTTTTTTGCTCATACCCTGTGATGATCTAAAAGAAAATGGATAGATAGCTTGGATATAAAATACATACATTAGAGTGGGCCCATGGCAAGGGGCATACTAACTTGCATGAGGCCTCACCTAATACACTCCCTTGCTTAGCAAGGGGTAATTTTTTATACAAACAACCCAATAAAGATGAAAATACCCCTACTTCTTCAGCTACTTTTACCTGAAAATCAAGGGTATTTTTTGTCCAAAACCCTCCTTCCATACCTGAAAAATCTACTTTCGTAACATAAGTTTTCCGCAATTCAAAAAAAAAAATGCATAACGGTGCTAATTTTTTCCTTAGCAATGCAAGGGTTGATTTTTACGTAGTGCACTGGTGAAGATGCTGCTATGAGAATCTTCAAAATTGGATAAATTGTGGGCCCCATCATGATATATGTGTTCTATATGCATTGTCATCCATTTTGTTAGGGCATGAGTTAAAATATAAGACAGATTCAAATTTTAGGTGTGTCATTACAGTGATGATTGAACACCCACCATTAAAAACTTACCCGAGCATAAAAGTTTCGGATCAAGTTGATATTTGTGTTTTCCCTTCATCTAGGTTTGTGTGACCTAACTAACCTATTGGATGGCAAATCAACAATACAGCCGGCCTTAGAAAGTTTTAATGGTGGTTTTTCAATCACCACTGTATCCCATGGTGGTCCACTTGATATTTGGATCCATCTCATTTTTGAGCTCATGTTCTAAATAAATATGAAAAAATGGACATCATGTTTGTTAGAATATTGTGTGATCTTGTTACCATACTTTGTGTTATCTTGTTATATTATATTGTGAATCTTCAGTTATGTAATATTCTCTCTAGCTATGTAATATCTTATATTTAGCACCTAGGATCTTTCTTACAACTACTCATATTTATTATCAATAGGTTGTAATCATACTATAAAGAGGGTGATTTCCTCCAATACAATACACATTGAAATACAGAATTTCTACGACAATCTCTCTCTTTCTCTTTATTTCTTCATGATATCAAAGCCACACTCTTGTGGCCTATAAATTTTTTTATATATAGCAGTTGTTTGGAGTTCTTTTTCGCCACCTTCAATATGTCTCTATCTGCCTCGAGTCTTGATTCAATTGTTTGTCTTATTGATCATATATTGGATGGATCCAATTATAGTCCGTGGGCTCAGAATATGGAAGTCTTTTTAAAAGGACGTCAGTTATGGCGTTATGTGACTGGAGCAGTCCCTCAACCTACGCCAGGAGACAGTGAGAAAGATGATGCCTTTGCATCTCGTCTGAAAGAGTGGGACAGTATTCACTACAAAATTCTGTCTTGGTTCATTAACACTTCCGTTCCATCCATCAATAGTCTTCTTCCACGACTTGGGAATGCTAAAGTTGCTTGGGACTTTCTGCCAAAAAGATACAACTGCACCTATGATGCTTCATTGGAGTTTCAACTGGAAGCTAAACTCTATCAGATGCGTCAAGACCGAGGTCAGTCTATTGCTGATTTTTATTCTCAAACTAATCATCTTTGGGAACAATTATCTGCCGCAGACCCTAAGTTGGAATGTTCTAAATACATTTAAACATTTGCCACTTGGCTTGATCGATGGAAGTTTATGCACTTTATGATGGATCTTCAAGATTATTTTGAATCTACCCGAGCTTCTCTTCTTCACCGTCTGCCGCTTCCAACATTGGACGCTGCAGTTGCTGAACTCATCTCTGAAGAAACTCGACGTTCCACTATGCAGATACAATCTTCTGACATGGTTATGGCCACTGCTTCTCATGGTGCTTCTCAGTCTTCTATTGGACGTTCTTCCTCTCAATCCACCTCCAAGCCTGATTTTTGCAAGTGGTGTAAAAGAACTGATCATACCATCGATGAATGCCGCAAGTTCCAGTATTCTAAGCAGAAAAGAACTTCCCAACAGACAGATGCGGTTGCTTCATCTGATCCTTCTGTACTTGAGACTCCACCTCAGTCCACTTCTCTTACTGCAGCTGACGTGAAGGACTTAATTCACTAGGTTTTGTCCCAATCCTCAACTGTCATGTCCGTCACCCCAGGTAAATCCCAGTGGTTTATAGACTCTGCCTGTTGTAATCACATGACATCTGATTCCACCATCTTCTCCCATAAAACAACTATCTCTCCCAATCCTGTCATATATACTGCCAATGGTTCTCATATGTTTGTTAGTCGTATAGGGTCTATTTCTACCTATAATTTATTTGTTGGTGATAATTACCTTGTTCCTAAGTTATCTTTAAACCTTCTTTCCGTTAGACAACTATGTGAGTTAGGTCTTGAACTGAAATTCTCTAACAAGGGTGTTGATGTACAGGATTCACAAACGGGTCAACTACTTGGGACAGGCCGTAGAGTTGGACGTCTTTTCGAGCTCTCATATCTACAGCTTCCTTCTTTAACAACCACTTTCATGGCTGTTGTCACTGTCACTTCCAGTTTATGGCATGCCCAATTGGGTCATGCCTCGCTTCCACGTGTCCAGTTCTTGGCCTCTCAGGATCATCTAGGATCAATTAATTTTCAGTCATTTTATTGTGTTTCATGTCGTCTTGGAAAACAGACATATTTGTCCTTTAATAAAAGTGAATCTTTTTCTTCTGCACCTTTTGACTTAGTCCATTATGATATTTGAGGTCCAGCCCCGATTCCAACTGAGGGGGGATCTCGTTATTTTGTTATCTTTGTAGATGATTACAGTCGTTATACTTAGATTTATCTTTTACGATATCGGTCTGAACTCACAAATGTTTAACATAATTTTCACAAAATGGTACATACTCAATTTTCTTGTACCATTAAAACTTTTCGTTCAGATAATGTTATGGAATACAAAGATAAATCTTTTCTTACCCTTTTACAACAAAATGGAACAATCTCTCATCATTCTTGTCCATACGCTTCTCAACAGAATGGTCGAGCAAAACGTAAACATCGTCATATTCTGGATACGGTAAGAGCACTTCTCATCTCTGCTTCTCTTTTAGAACGTTTTTGGGGTGAAGTTGCTCTTACTACTGTCTACACTATCAATCGTGTTCCCTCACCTACCATTAACAATAAAACTCCTTTTGAGCTTCTCTATGGTACAGTCCCTAACTATTTCTTGCTTCGAGTTTTTTGTTGTGTCTGTTTTATCACTCTTCCTACACATGAACGCACTAAACTAGAACCACGATCCAGACTCTATTGCCTTCTTGGTTATGGTCTCACTCAGAAAGGTTATCGTTGCTATGATCCCATAGTTAAACGTCTTCGTATTTCTCGTCATGTGGAGTTTTGGGAGCATAAGATGTTTACAAGTCTTTCTCCTTTTCCATAGTCCTCTTCCAGTTATGCTCCAAATTTTATTGATCCATCTATTGCTTTAGTACCTCACCCCTCTGCAAAGATGCTAAGCTCCTCAAACGTTCATTCTACGGCTGCTCTTGATCCAACTGACACGTCTGCTAATCCTCCTACTACATCAACTGCCTCTGAGTCTATCCAGGTACATACACTCCGTCACTCCACTAGAGTAAGATCCTCTCCTTCTCATCTTCAAGACTATCATTGTTTTTATGCCCTTGCCACTCTTCACAAACCACATACTTATCGTGAGACTAGTACTGACCCTCTTTGGCAAAAATCTTTGTCTGATGAACTAGATGCTCTTACCAAAACTCATACTTGGGACCTGGTGGATTTGCCTTCCAAAAAGTTTGTAGTTGGTTGTAAGCGGATTTACAAAATCAAGACTCGGGCAGATGGATCAGTGGAACGATACAAAGCTCGTCTTGTTGCGAAGGGTTTCTCTCAGGAGTATGGTATTGACTATGAGGAGACTTTTGCTCCTGTTGCTCGACTTACCTCTGTTAGATCTTTGCTTGCAGTAGCTGTTGTGCGTCATTGCAACTTTTTCAGATGGATGTCAAAAATGCCTTCTTGAATGACAATCTTGTTAAGGAAGTCTATATGCATCCTCCACCTTGCTTGATCATCCTCCTCACAAAGTCTGTCGTATTCGCCGTGCTCTTTATGGTCTCAAGCAGACCCCTCGAGCCTGGTTTGCCAAATTTAGTTTTGTTGTTAGTTAACAGGACTTTGTCTCTAGTGCATATGACTCTGCACTGTTTTTACGGACTACTGGTGCTGGTACTATTCTTATCCTTCTTTATGTTGATGACATGATCATTACAGGAAATGATCTCTCTAGTATTTGAGATCTTTAACACTTTCTGAGTCAAAAATTTGAGATGAAGGACTTAGGGCAACTTAACTACTTCATTGGTTTTGAGGTGACTTCCGGTTCAGATGGTTATTATCTATCTCAGGCTAAGTATGCTTCTGACTTGCTTTCCAAAGCAGGCTTGACTAACATCAAAACGTACACGTCTCCTCTTGAATATAATGTTAAGCTTCTCGCTACTGACGGTGAATATCTTACAGATGCTACTCTGTATAGGCAATTGGTCGATAGTCTCATCTACCTCACAGTTACTCGCCCAGACATTTCCTACGCTGTTCACTTTGTTAGCCAGTCTATGAGTGCACCACGCTCTACTCATTATGTTGTCGTTCTTCGTATCTTGCAGTATGTCAAGGGGACTTTGTTTCATGGTATTCACTTTTCATCGCACTTATATCTGAAGCTCCGCTCTTATTCTGATGCTGATTGGGCCGGTGATCCTACCGATCGTCGCTCCACTACGAATTATTGTTTCTTACTTGGTACTTCTCTCATTTCTTGGGGCAACAAGAAACAGACTGTTGTTGCCCGATCCAGTACTGAGGCTGAGTACCGTGCACTTGCTGATATTACAGCTGAACTTTTGTGGCTACGATGACTTTTGACAGACATGGGTGTTTCTCAGTCGACTAGTTCCCCTCTTTATTGTGATAATCGGAGCGTCATTCAGATTGCTCACAATGATGGTTTTCATGAGTGGACCAAGCATATCGAGATTGATTGTCACTTCATTCGGCACCACCTCCAGCAAGGTACACTACATCTTCGATCCATCTTCTCCGAGGATCAACTTGTCGATATTTTCACGAAGTCTCATTCTCCTGGTCAACTTCATGATCTTGTTTCTAAACTCAAGTTGACTTCATCATCTCGAGTTTGAGGGGGGATGTTAGAATATTGTGTGATCTTGTTACCATACTTTGTGTGATCTTGTTATATTAGATTGTAAATCTCCAGCTATGTAATATTCTCTCTAGCTATGTAATATCTTATATTTAGCACCTAGTATATTTCTTACAACTATACATATTTACTATCAATAAGTTGTAATCATACTATAAAGAGAGTGTTTTTCCTCCGATACAATGCACATTGAAATATAAAATTTCTACGACAATCTCTCTCTTTCTCTTTATTTCTTCAATGTTACGGCTTGTATAGCACTTCGTCATTAATTAGTGAACATATTTCTCATTTTAAAAAAAAAAAAATTTAAAAAAAAAATCATACTTTTAAAGGAAGTTATCCTTTTGACAATAACTTATTAAAGATGTAACTTAACGAAAACTAAATGCTTTATATTTATATCCTAAAATATATATGAAAAATGGATGGATGGTGTGGATAAAACCCATACATCACAGTGGCCCTCCAAATCCCTGCTGTATAGTAACAAAATCACACGGTAATTTAGGTCTTGTCCTTTAGTATTGTTTTGGAATCATCGGCTATCTGAGGAAGAGGCCACTCGGTGGACGGTCCCAATCCACTTCCATCATATTATCGTAGAGACGGTGGTACCATTTCAATTAGTGGGTGTTACCCTTACCATGTGGGGTCCACTTTGATGAATTTGTTTTATATTTACTCTATCTATACATTTTTTTCAGGTCATTTAAGGACATTATACCAAAACTTAAGTAGATAAAATTCCATAATAGACCACACCACTGAAAAAAGTGGAAAATGACCATTAAAAACTTTTTTAGGCCACAAAAGTTTTGAATCAACTTAATCTTTGTATTTTCTCTTCATCCGGTTCTGGTTGACCTTATCAACGGGTTGGATGGAAAGTAAACAGTACGGATCTTCTTACAGTGGGCCTTGGGAAGTTTTTAATGGTGAGAGGTCAATCATCATTGTTTCTAGTGGTGTGGTCCACCTGAGATTTGAATATTCTTAATTTTTGAGACGGCGTCCTAAAATGGGCTGTAAAAATGGATGGACGGAGTGGATATACAATATATGATGAAGGTGGCCCTACGGTAAGAGTACAACCCACTAAGCTGTTACCCGGCTAACACCTAATCCGCGCCCTTCAGTTTGCCACCCCAAAATCCTCACCTATCGAACTCCACGGCGCACGTTAGGCTCAGTGGTGGTTTGCAACCATACTTCCAGACAAACTGTTATAGGATACATCGGCCCATATCCGTTAGATCTGGGGTCATGTTACATAATCCAAACCGTTGATCTGATGAGATGTACCTGGGTGCTTTGAAGACCTTCGACTAATGGCCCACGAATGGAAATATTTGAATGATTAACGGTTGAACATTCCGATCCGAGACTTTTTCTAGTATCCACCGTCCATTCGATGACCATCATAATAATAGTTTCTATCGTTGAAACATGACCCAAAATCGATTCCGTACACGTGGCAGGGCTGTTCATCATCGAGGTCCATCAGTCCACCGGCCATCATCGATCCACCACGTCTCAAAAATCAAATATACTAGCCAATCCGATCCATTAAATGCTAACAATTTTCATTTCCTATAATGGTTTTGAGGGATACCGATCAGATGGTTAGCATCATCCGACCTAGCTTCAATCCACAGTAGGTGCAACTGGATGGACGGCTCGGATTGATGAAATATCACCTTCCACATCTGCTACAATGCAAGCCCGTGCTTACCTACCCAGCACCTACCAGGGTTAACGTGAGGAAAAAGGCTTAAACATGCATGAAATCTACTCCGTCCATCAGTTACACCTCACTAAAATTATACCTAAAACCTCTAATTTTACATGATATGGCCCACTTGAAATTTGGAATAGTGTGATTTGTAATTCTTTGATCCTGACGCGTTACATCAGATGAACGGATTAGATGGCATGCAAACATCACGGTGGGCACTAGAGAAAATTAATTGGGAGCCTGTTACAGAAAACTAATGGTGGGCCTCCCATTCCAACAGTTTCCTTATGGTTTGGTCCACCTGGGTGATGGATGATCATGATTTTTGGATTACACGGTGAAAATGAGGGATGAACGGGGTGGATCTTATGAAAGTTGTAGCTACGTGGCTCTTTAATCCACGTGTAAACAGATTGTCAGGAGCGAGTCGTATTCTGCTGCTATACGTTGGGACGTACCATAGCAAATCTCGAGGTAAATGGTAAAAAGGATGCTGAGTGTTTATAAGAAATCCACCGCGTCCATCCGTTTTTTAGATCTTCTTAAGAGGGAAATTTGGATAAAGAAATTCTTACCGTTAAAACCTTACGGGATCCACCTTGATTTTTATATGTCTATCCAAACCGTTTATAAGGTCATTTTCACTTGTATGAAGTGCAAAAACAAAATATTAGGCCTGATACAAAAAAATTATAACTAAAGGGTGTACACGAACCGAGATAACTCGGTTAGCTTGCTTGATTGACTCGAAAAAGTTCTATTTGACTCGGTACAAAGCTGAGTTGGAGCCAAGTTGAGATGTTTTTTTTAGCTTGATAATGAGTTGGAGCCGAGTTCAAGTAGGCCCCACTCGACTCGACCCAGATCAAATCCAGCTTGAATCAAAATCGGATTGAACTAGTTTTGTGACTAGGTTACTTTGCCATTGATGTTGCTTGCTAACTGTTTGATAGAATGACTCAACGAAATGTGGCTGGCGGCAAGGAAGGTTTGACCGGTGAAAGGAAGGTATGTACATTAAACCATTGCCCCTGGTTTATAAAACAGTGGGTTTTTGAAGTATAGTTTAGGTGTTTATGGAAATGCCTTAATGGCGAATTCGACTCGATCTTTGCTTGAACTTGGCCCAAGTTGGCCCGAGCTGCTGACCGAACCGAGCTGAGTTGGTTAGTCAGGCTCGAGACCTAGCCAAGCTGAGATCAGCCAGTGTTCGAGCCGAGTCGAGCTTGACTCAGTTCAACTCGTTGTCCACCCCAGCCATAATAATGTTTTAACGGTGCTCACTAAATCAACACTTTCTCCTCTCGTGTGGCCAACTTGAGTTTTGAATCCATCTAAATTTTGGCTGAATTTCTTAAAATAACCTTGCAAAACGGATGGACGTAGTAGATTCCTCGCAAACATCGTAGTAGGCCCCACTGAGCATCCTTGCACGGTAACTTCATGCAAAGGCCTGACTATTAGCTGACGTGGACGGAGGACTTCATGTGCATGAGATCCACCCGTCCATCACGTCAGCCACCCTGTGTTTTGAATAAGCCTTGAAAATCAGGACGGTTCACAACTCCGGTGGGCTACACAATTGAGAAAAAAATTAAGATGGAAAATCCCACCATCAAAACCGTCCGAATTATGTCTGGGCCCATCATGATATTTATATATCATCCATTCCACTTATCTGACGCGGTATACCAGTATCAATGGTTCACTAAAAATAAGAACATTCTAAGACTCAGATGAGCCACACTACGTGAATTTATATATTTTGGTAATGATTTTCACTCTCTAGTATGGTGTGGTCCACATAAGTAATGAATTGGACTGAATTTTTTTAAAAAAACTTAATAATTTTTTTTGATTCACCTGATGGACGGTGTGGATTTGATACAAGTTCTCCTCCACGTGGTGCTCTATGTTCTGTTAGCTGTAGGTACGCTCTCCGTATTACGCGCAGTCGGGCTATGCAATCCACAAACGGTCAGGGGAATTTGACCATATTGACCTCGAAGTTTGGTCAAATTAACTATCGAAATCAACCATTCAAATATCCTAAGAGTAGCCTTCTGATAAGCTTTCATAAAATACTTGGACCAAAATATCCTTGTCATTGTTACAACAGTTATATAAATTTTTAGGGACTAAGAAGTTACATAGTATTTAATGCCA
>JAJHSJ010000010.1:7829302-7929302 GCA_021015155.1 Magnolia officinalis
TTCATGATTAGTCTCCTTATAATTTGAATATGTTGATTTAAACTATTTTGAAATGACATGATATGTATGAATCCGTGCGGAAAATTTTCACTGAGTTTTTACTCACTCAATCGTGCGTTTGCACGAAATAGATGCAGGAATGAAGACAGGTGGATAGCTTTACGATGGGTTTCCAGGGATGGCTGAGGTGGAGTTTAATAAGGAAGAACTCTATGTGAATGTTGTTGCGCCGTTGAAGCTCAACTGATACTTTATGATTTACTTACTTTCGTACTTCATATTTTGTATTTTGCTTGAATAGTAATAATAATAATTCCATATTGTGGGATTTCATTTGCTTTCCATTTACTTGTATTAAACTTTCTTGTTGTTACTCTTGATATTATAGTTTACATGATAGTGACCTTATTCTACGTCATGAAATTTTTTAGTGATTAGATGTAAAGTTGTTTATTTCGCATTGTAATACTCAGATTCTCCGATTTTGAGCGATCTCCTCAAATTTTGAGAACCAAGGTATTATAGGTGTGTCCTCCTTAGATTTATATCCCTCTCATTTTTAAAATCAAACCCTAAAATGACCTGAAAAAATGGATGAACTGAATGGATGAAACACGTACATCATGGTGAGGCCCACAAAGTAGCAGAGGAGTAGCGAATCCGTTTCCTCGTTGAAGTATAGATTTGTTAAAATCATTACGGTGGGATCCACATACTGCCGGCAATCATTTCCCTATATCCAACCAGTTCACTGGCTCATTTATTTAGTCCTAACTTCCGTACATAGGCTACCATGATGTCTGTCACAAATCAAATCCATCCATTTATTTTACCAACTCATGAGAGGCAAGCTGATGGGCCGCTGTACCTCACAGCGGTAATGGCGTCAGTAAGTTCCGTGGATCTGATCACTAATTATATGTTATATTCAGTAAGTTCCGTGGATCTGATCACTAATTATATGTTATATTCAGACTGTCCACTCATTTGGTGAGCTTGTCTCAAGGTATGAGGCGGAAAATGACAGATCTAACTATCAAGTAGGCCACACTGTAAAAAGCAACAGAGGATTGAACGTTTACCATTGAAACCATTTTTGGGGTTAAAGAAGTTTTGGATAAGTATGAAATTTGTTTTTCCTCTTCATCCCGGTCTCTTTGGCCTCATGAACATATTGGATGGAAAATAAATGTTACAGTGGGCTGTATGAACTGTTTACCGGTGATAATAATGATTTGCGCTGCTATTTGTGGTGTGATCCAAATGATTTCATATGATAAATACATCACTACAAGAGCCATGAAACTTTGATCTAGGACGAGGAGCGTCATTGCTCCCCTTAGCACTTCGCGTATCTACAACAGCTATACAGCTGGTGTGTGGTACAGCAGCCAATCTGCTTCCCCAAAAATGACACGTAATCAAAGCTAAAAGTGCAGCCCACAATAGCACAAGGTACACCGACGGGGAAGAGGATTGCGTACTGAGTAACTCATTACGCTTGGCCTACTGAGTAAACCCTGTGAGGTTCACCATGATCTATATATTTTATCCACTCTGTCCATTTATTTTATTAGATAATTTTATAATATAGGTATAAAATTGAAGGATATCCAAAGCTCAAATGCACCACATCACATGAAACAGTATGAATTGAACTTGTACCGTTGCAAAATTCATAAGTGTCACAGAATTTTTGTATTAAGCTTATATATATATATATATATATATATAATATATATATATATATATATATATATATATATATATATATATTTCCCTTCATCCATATCTTTGTGATATTATTAATAGCTTGGATGATAAATAGACATCATTGTAGGACCTAAGAAGGTTTCAACGATAGAAATCATTATTCCCAATGTTTCCTATCTTGTGATCCACTTGAGAGTTGGATATGCTTCAACTTTGGGCTCAACCCCTTAAATGAGCTGAAAAAACGTATGGACGGTGTGGCTAAATCACTTATTTTCACGGTGGGCCCAATGAAGTTTACTCAGTATGATAAGAGCCTACTGAGTAACTCAGTAGGCAAACCGATTCCCATCGACGGTAGAGTTCTTTCCTTCCATTTCCAGTCCTGTGGCCGACACGAGTTAATTTAATTCAACGGTGGGAGTTCAATTCCATTCCACCTAACTGATTTGAATGGTGACAACCCGTCACTGTATATGTGGTATAAGTATCGTCATTTCCTTGGGGCGGAAATTCCTGTGCGGGACCGCAGGTGACAGTTTATGCGCGGTCGAGATCATTTATCTTGTGGGCCCCATTTTGTATGTTCTGGTGATCCAAAATCAGATTAGTCCGGTCCACTAGAAGCATCCTGCAAGGGGAAACGGATTAGGTGGGATCCAAAACCACCCAGCTAGCTGGTGTTGGTTGCTGTGAGGCCCACCGTGATGTATATGTTTTATATCCATGCCATCCATCCGTTTTTCCAGTTCATTTTATTGCATGAACCCAAAAAAAAATTAAATAGATCCGAAGCTCAAGTAGACCACACCACAGGAAAAAAGGAAGATAATGACACCCACTGCTGAAATCTTCCTGGGCCCACCGTAATGTTTATTTGGCATCCAACCTGTTGATAACGCCACACAGGCCTGGATGAAGGGAAAACACAAAAATATTAGCTTCATCTAAACCTTTGTGCCCCCAAGAAGTTTCTAATGGTGCCATTCAATCACCAGTGCTTCCTGTGGTGTGGTCCACTTGAGCTTTTTATCTGCTTTCTTTTTTGGCTCATGCCATAAAACAAGGTGTCAAAACAGATGTACGGCATGGATAAAACACATACATCACAGTGGGACCCACAACGCCCAGCACCACCACCTGGCTGGGTGGCGTTGGGGTCACCACCGAATCCAATTCCCCTGCAACCAATCATTGTTCATGGAAAATCCATGATGGGGCCCACCAGAAGGTGTCTAGGTCACTGTGCGGAAATTCCTGTGCGGGACCGCAGCTGGCGCTCACTGTGATGTTTGTTAGAAATCCTCACCCTCGATCCGTTTTGTGAGTTTATTTCAGGATAGAGGCTAAAAATGAACGGTATCCAATGCTCAAGTGGGCTGAAAACGTAATAATTGAATGTCAACCGTTGAAACATTCATGGGGCCACAAAAGTTTTTGAATCATTATAATATCTGTGTTTTCACTGTCAACATCACTCTCGAACTCAGGAAAGTTTCAACAATAGCAATTTTCCTACCTTTTCCTCTGATACGGCTTATTTGAGTCTTGGGTCCTATTCACTTTTGATTTAATCTCCTAAAATGAGCTCATAAAACGGATGGACGGAGTGCAGAACTTTGTGCCAAAGGCTTCCGCAGGAATTCCACGTCCCATCGCTTGAAAAATCAAATTGATTTGAATATTTATAACTCGTCGCTGTGCATGTGGCAGGCGTCTCACCGTTCCTATGGCATCGCTTGAAAAATCCAATTGATTTGAATATTGATAACTCGTCGCTGTGCATGTGGCAGGCGTCTCACCGTTCCTACGGCAGCCGATTGTCTGGTGCACCGCACATTACACGCCTGGCTGGTGTATTTACGTGTCGTGGGTAGGGGTGTACACGGGTCGGGCCGAGTCGAACTAGCTTCAGCCCGTCTAGGCCCGTTCAACAGCCACACAAGGCTCGAACCCGACTGGGCCTGGTCACCGGGCCAATATCTCCAACCTAAACCGGGCCCGGCGCGAGTTCGGGCTAGTTTCGAACCTTCGAATTCGGGTCAGTTTCAAACCTGAATTCAGGCCAATTTCGAACCTTACAGTAAGTTCATGAAAAGAGCTTTGGTAGGTAATCCGCGTCCCATTACAAGGCCCTCGATCAACGGTTTAGATAGTTGAACTATAGACTCAACAAAAAATCTAACTAGTCAGGACATTTACATACATTTGACAAAGCATAAAATAAAACATTTTATATAAATTAAATACAGTCATACGCGGGTCGGGCCAAGCCGGGTCGGGTCGGGCCGAACTGGGAGGTATCCGAACTCGGCCTGAACTCACTTTCGGGCCTAGAAAATTGGCCCATCCTGACCCGAACTCAGTTCCGGGTCAGGCCAAGTCGGGCTTTTTCGAGCCGGGTCGAGCGAGCTAACCGGGCTAGCCCGGTTTGTGTACACCCCTAGTCGTGGGGAGACGAACGCTGACACTCAGACTCCAAGCCGTGTGAGCGGTTTATATGCCATCAACGATGTATTTATCATATCCACACAGTTCATTCATTTGGAAAGAGAATTTTAAAGCAAATGATTTATATCCAAAGTGGACCACATTACAAATAGCAGCTAATATTTGCTGGGCCACGGTAGCGTTTATTTTCCATCCGACATCTACCATTGAAACTCTTTTGGGGTCACAAAAGTTAAAGTTTCGGATTATTATAGACATATTGGATGGAAAATAAAATCATTGCAGGGCCCACGCCCACACCTACCCATACGCCTACGTGCGCTCTCCCTCTTTTCTCAAGTAAGCAAGCTATTCATGAGATCATTTATAAACCTAAACAAGTTTTATCTCTAAGCGAGGTGGGATAAAGAAAAATTTTACATTTTTTCTTATTTAAAAAACTTTTAAAGGAAAAATAAATTTTGCTATGGGAAAATTTGTACAAGGATAATCGGGGTAAGCCTGAGCCACACAAATCGGATAACGAGGCCTCAGAATGAGGATATGATGTTAGGGGCTAACTCTTAAGTCACGACTCGGAACTACAACCCTGATTGGCTGACTCGAACCCTCGTCTTCATTCGAAGGATAATGGTTGAGCCGAGTCCTGATCTTCATTCTCAACTTTAATCAGCGAACTCTGACCTCAGCGATCTATCAATGGGCTCCGATTACTAGCACTCGGCCTCATGTTTGTATGATCCAAGGCCGAGTCAGAAGATGAATACTCCGTATGCCGAGGCTGAGACCGAGTCCTGGCATGGATATGTCATACACCAAGGTCGAGGCCGAGTCCAGGCATGGATGTGCCACATGCCGAGGCTGAGGCCGAGCCCGTGTGATGGTACCTCGTACGCCGAGTCTGGAGATCGACCTAGATGCGGACGTAACCGACGATCTCGCCTAAGGATACTGGCCATCAAGACACGATACGCCACACGATCCAAATAATGCAGATAATATCTCCACGATCATAATACCTCGTTGATTGAGTGAATCATGCCGAAATTAATGGACGTGAATCGTCCAACCCACATGTATAAATACAAGGGAACCCTATTGCTATAGGTACGCATGATTTCGCACCCTCTCTCTACATTCAACTTAGACCCAGATTCCCTAGCCTGACTTAGGCATCGGAGGGTCCCCCGGCTTAGCCAGGGTCTCCTTTGCTCACTCTTTGGCGCAGGGTCAGGGCTCGTCGAAGGTTCGCTCTATGAACAGCAATGCTTTATGTGACAGAATGTTGGGCAGTTAATGAACAATGTCCATAAGATGAGTGTAACTGAAATGAGGATGTTGAGATAGATGAGTGGTAAGATGAGGAATGATGGAATTACAAATAAATGCATTCAAGAGAACTTAAGAGTGGCACCAATAGGTAATTAGACAAGGAAAAGTAGACTTAGATGGTTAGGTCATGTGCAACGGCGAACAAGAATCGCACATGATTGATTTGTAAAAACTTTTATATGAAGGCTCTAAAGAGCAAGTGGAGGGTCCAAAATGACGTGGATGGAGGTAGTAATGAAAGACTTGATGGCCTGTGGTTTAACTGAAGGCATGACCCTTGATAGAGTGGAACGGTGGAACAAGATTGATATAGCCTATCCCAATTAATTGGGATAAGTCTTAGATGATGATGGTGATTGTGCTGATGATATTCAAAAACCATATGGTATTATTGTAGAAATTTCGCTGAGAAAACAGAAATGACTGAGAAACAACTCCACCTATGAACGGGTAAAAAGTCATATCAGTTAAGAAATAAAGATGAATGCTTACTAAGATGCATGCACTTCATAGATTTCCATATGAAGTGCTTATTGGAAAATCCCTATCATACACACGGCAGTTGTGTTTGGTGATTGGACCATCAGTGTGGTTAGACACCATATGGATGGATCGTATATGCAAGGCCATATAGATCATACAATTTTATCCATCCAATAAGTGTCCCCAAATATGGATGGTCAATCAATGGGCAAAATCCAACATTCAATGAGCAAAACTTCCCTACAATCCAACTATTGGAGCTTCAAATCATTACAACTTTTGGACCATGTCCCATCACGGATGGTGGGAATGACACTTTTACATGTATCGGTTCTTGTAAATAAATATTTAGAGATTACTATTACCTTGAATCTCATGGGCTCCACCAATTCAAATACTAAAGTATCACCATCATCCTGTTTATGATCCATGGGCCATGGCAAAACCTTTCCACCCACCACTAAGACCTGCTCGGCTACCAATGTAGACAGTATCATACTCTGAGCCATTTTCATCCTCCAAGATCATGTTCAGCACATTTCTAGGAAGGTGATCTTTGCAAAACTGATGTGGAAGACCCAGAGATCATAACAAAATGAAGCATGTACAGTTGAATTCTCTTACCTTTACCATATGACAGACTATCATACAAATAGGTTTCACTGCATTTGGACATGAAACTCCCCAACTCCCCCAATTCATACGAGCGGGACCCTTAAATCAGATATCCAGATTGTCAATTTCATAGACCCCACAATGGATGAGAGTATTGTTAGGAAAAAGTCTTTAATCTGTTTTTTACTGTAGCTACGACTGGTCGAGGGTCAGCTACGACTGGTCGTAGGAATAGTTCGACTGGTCGTGGCCAGCACGGCTCAAAGTCCAGCGACATGGGATTTTGGTGTCCGAGCTGCTCGACTGGCAAAGGGGTCCTACGACCAGTCGAAGACTCGGCTCGACTAGTCGTAGGTTCCGCAGTTTGTTCCGCGATTTTGCGCGAAACTGCGGATTTGAGTCCTTTCGCAACTGGGATGCGAAAGGGAAGTTTCCTAAACTATAAATAGGTGTTCCTAGGGTTTTTCTAGGTATGAGAGATGGATGGGAAGGCTTTCTAAAGTAGTTCCAAGGGTTCCTAAAAGGGTTTAGGGTTATCAAAGGGTGTAGCAAGGGTAAGATTCGAGGTTGTTCGAATCGGTAAGTCCTTTTCTCTTTGTAATTGATGCTTTTATAGTGGTGATCTGTCGCTTTGTGCCGTGGTTTTTTCCCGCAAGGGTTTTCCGCATTAAATCTGTGTGTTCTCTTGTGTGCTTGGTGTCATTGGATTGTCATCCTAGATCTAGATCTGTGTGATTCCGCAGGCCAAAAATCCCAACAAGTATTACCCAAAACTTCCAAATTAAAAGATCATAAACATCCGTTCTTTGGGATTCTACAGACTTTGTAATTCTTTCTCCTAACCAATTATCTATATGTGATGCGCCTAGGTCATCCATCATAGCATATGTCATTGAGCAGTGACTGATCATAGCATATGTCATTGAGCATATTATTTATGGTACTCACTGATAGGAGTTACCCACATGAGTGCGTGGTATGCACAGGATTGTTGCATGACTGGACGGTGTGATTCATGCATCTCGCATATGTGTGTCATGATCATTGTACGCCCTAGCGACATCAGGGTCGTGGCTCCACAGGCACATCGTGGATGACCGTATCGGATACCGAAAATACTTAGTTCTAGCACTGTAGACACTTAGGATGTCCTTGGGTGAAAGTCCCAGAACCTTTTTGGTACCAGGAGATGCTCCAACGTCTAGACCGAGTGGATACACAAGCGCAGGAGTGTTGAATACCAGTAGGCCGTGTCTCCCACTGTGTCGTGGTCGGTCGGAAGGGGGTGTGGCCTTATCCACCCGAGTGAGGGGGTTGTAAACTAGGCTAAGTTTGACCAGCTTGCAAATGAGTCCGCTATTGACGAGCTTTGTAGGTATTGGCAGACTATTGGTCAGGCGGATAGTGTGGCTTATTCCACTTACTGGGTTGTGCGACTATGGAGACTGCAGTCAGTGTGAAGTATATTAGACTCCCGTGATATCTCAAAGAGGAACTATACTGATATGTGTACTTGATGAGGACTGACATACTTGCTTTACATCTTACATATGACATTTGGCTACATAGGTCTCACATCGCATGGCCTTGGTATGGCCGATAGCATTCATGTCTTGCATCACATATCCTTGGTACGGCTGATAGTATTCATGGACTTACCCGCATATTTTCGCATTACTTTGATATTGTATACTTGGCACTCGCCTTGCACACATACTTACACCACCCTCTAAGCTTCTGTAAGATTATGCACGACCGTTGCGTGCAGGTGTCGTTAGATCGCAGCAGCACTAAGGCAGGAGTGCATATCGGATTATTTTGGAGCTTTCGATCACCCTGTATTTCCTTTTCCGCATTGTACGTAAAGTTTTTAATATAATGGATATGTGGTGATGTTGTTTTGTGACTTGGTTATGCTTGTGGTTATGTTCCATTATTTAAAAAAAAATCATACTGAAAATCCTCTTTGTGGGATCCCAGGATCGAAATCTGGCATATGAGTGTCGGGATCTGAGAATGGGACACTACGGAGGCTGTCGGCACTGGATTTGACAATCGAGAATTTCGTGAGTTCATTTTTTGAGTTTAGGGCATGACAGTGTATAACCACATTAATGGACTCTTGAATTACACCAGTCCTTTTGTTAAGAACCTGATACGCTCAACTATTTAGAATATTCTCTAAAAATATCCCTTCATCACTTTTGGTGTCAAATTCACCCAGATTTTCTCGATCACATAAGATGTAGCACTAGCTGCTAAAAACTCGAAAGTATTTGATAGTAGGCTTCTTATCAAACCACATTTCATAAGCCATTTCACCATTTGATTTTCTAGTATAAACACAGTTAATTATATAGCAAGCTCCATTAACGGCTTCAGCTCAAAGATTTTTAGGAAGCTTCATACTACTTAACATTACATTTATCATTTCTAAAAGCACTCTATTTTTCCTTTCCATTATACCATTTTAGTGTGGTGTTTTGGGCGCAGAATATTCATGTGATATTCCCTGATCATAGCAAAATTTCTCAAAACTGCTATTTTCATATTCCGAACCATGATCACTATGGATCTTAAAGACTTGTGATTCTTTTTCTGTTTGGATACGTTTAAGTATCATTTTTATTTCATTGAGAGTTTCTGATTTGTCTCTTAAGAAAACTACCCAAGTGTACCTGGTAAAGTCATCAACAATTATCAAATGTACTTCTTGCCGCCTCGACTCTCTGTTCTAGTTGGTCCAATGAGATCAATGTGGAGAAGTTCGAGTGGTTTAGATGTGGCATTGGAGTTCACCTTTTTTGTAAGTACTCCTGGTTTGTTTGTCAATCTTGCATTCGCCACATATTTTGTCTACTTTCTGTATTTTGAATAAACCACTTACCAACTCTCTTTTGCTCAATCTATACAAGTTACGGTAGTGTACATGTCTGAGGTGTTTATGCCATAATTCGGTCTCATCGGTTTGGACCATGTAACACGATAGATTAGATGAGCTTAAATCACAAACAATGTAACAGTTTTTAGAAGTTCTGCGACCAGTTAATATTACAGAACCATTTTTATTTAATATTCTACACCCTTGATTAGTAAATTTTACACTATAATTATTATCGCATATTTGAGAAATGCTTAATAAATTATGTTTTAACCCTTCTACATATAAAACATTCTCAAATAGAGGGATGTTAAAGAGTTGAACCGTACCTTGGCCAACAATTCTACAGTTGCTACCATCACCGAAAGTGACTAAACCATCAGTCATGTCTTTAAGATTGGTGAACAGACCTTTGTCACCAGTCATGTGTCTGGAGCATCCACTGTCTAGGTACCACTTTGAATGGCTTGAAGCTTTGAAAGCGGTGTGGGCAACCAAACAAGTAACCTTAGGAACCCATTTCATTATAGTTTTGGGTTTAGGAGTATAGTTGATCTTTTGTAGTTGATATAAGACCGACCCACTAAGTTAGATTTTAAGAGCTCCTTAAGTACGTCAACAATTTTCTCAGCTAAAGGATTTCGATTTTGATTTTTATAGTTGATATGTTTACTTTTAGGTTTTAAGGTTTGAAAAGTCTTAGCATTTTTAAAATAATTTTGATTCAGACCTTTCCCTTTTGAGTTTGAAAACTCCCATTTCACAAATCTAGGTGGAGTATTCTTATGTTTTGGAGGAATACTTTTGTCGTAGCCTAATTCAGATCGATCGCCACATTTTCTGGATTCGGATAAGAGTTTTTCTAACTTGAGATCACCTTGGGCATACCTTCATATGTCTTTTAAACTCAAAAGTGAAGAGACTTCTAGTTTTAGTTTTTCATTTTCAGATTTTAGGTTTTCAACAATAGAGGTTTTGAAAACTAAATCGCACTTAATTTTTTCAAAACGATCTGAAATGTATGATTTTTCTAAGACTAGATTATCAAAATTTTCTTTTAGTTTTGAAAACTTTTCTTTTTGAAGTTTAAGTTTTACAGCAATTTTACAACTTTCCTTGTATAGGGCATTATAAGCATCTTGAAGATCTTCTTCATTTTCATGATCACTATTCAGATTTTTTTTTACTAGTTGAATCATCGTTATCTAAAAAAGTGAACTTAGTTAGAGTCATTAGGGCTTTAACATCATTACCCGACTCGGTTTCAGAATCTTCTGACTCAGAAGAAGCTTCAGAGCAGGAAGATTCATCTCATGTAGCCAACATACCTTTCTTTTTAGGTTTGTCCTTTTTAGGACATTTGTTCGCTAGATGCCCATATTCATGACAGTTGTAACATTGGTTGTCTTTTAAAGATTTCTAAGTTTTAGATTTAGATCTTTTCTTTTCAATAGGTTTTTAAAAATCTACCCTCTTTTTACTTTTGAAAATTTTGTAAAACTTTTTAGCTAAAATGGTCATATCATCTTTAGAATTTTCTAAATCAGAACTGTTATTTTCTTGAGAAATATTTTTAGAAGACTTAAGGGCGATAGATTTATCTTTAGGAGTTTTAAAGTTTAACTCATAGTTTTGTAAAGAACCAACCAATTCTTCTACCCTCATATTATTCGTATCACGAAGTTCCTGGATAACGGTCACCTTTGAATTGAACCGTTCAGGTAATGAGCGCAGTATCTTTGCACAGACTTTACTATCTGGGATTTTATCACCAAGACTCCACATAGAGTTGACAATGTCATTTAATCTTGTATAAAAGTCCATGAAAGTTTCACTTTCTTCCATACGTATTTCCTCAAATTTGGTTGTGAGGATTTGAACTTTAGATTTCTTGACAATTGTTGTTCACTTGTGTGTCATTTCTAAAATATCTCAGGCTTGCTTTGCAGTATCACAGGATATAATTCTTTTGAATTCATCCGATGATAATGTGCAAGTGATTGCATTTAAAGCCTTTGCATTGGCACTACTCTCACTTTTCTGAAGAGCGGACCAAGAAAAATAAGGTGAGACTTTTATCATTTTAGATCCATCAGTACCAGTTACTTTAGTGGTAGGAGGGGTCCAATTGGTCACTGTGGCTTGCCACACGCTTTCATTCGTGGATTTTAAGAAAATCCTCATTTTGGTTTTCCAATAGGCATAATTGGAGCCATCAAATGGTGGAGACCTAGTGACTGAAAGGCTATTAAAATTTGACATCTTAAAAGGCTCAGATCGATTAGCTCAGGAAATTAATCCAAAAAATAATTAAAGCGAGCTATTAGTCTCTGATACCACTTGAAAAGGTCGAGCTTAAGAGTCCTAGAGGGGGGGTGAATAGGACTATGCCAAATTAAAAATGAAATGTGGAATTTAAACAAATATAAATAAAGATAGCATTAAATAATCTCATAAAGCAGAAATGAATAACAACCTCAAATGTACAAGTATTGAGAGGTTGATACAAATGTTGTTCTAAGGACAACCTTACACCAAAAACCAACAGTTTATGGTAGGACAACCTGATTCCGAGAAAGGTTTGTGTATCAAAATCTCAAACTGATACAGAGGAATAAAGAATAAAAATAGCAAAGAATTAAACTAAGCTATTACAACATTCCCACACTTGCATAAAAAGATTACAACATTCTTCCACAAATGCATAAAAGAAAATTACAACATTCACACAATGTCACAATCAATCAATCACCACAAGACGAGAAATTATAGTGGTTCGCTAGTGTGTACACCAACTGTTTAGAAAAACAGCCACACAACTACTCCACTCCTAATATCCACACACAGTGGATATCGACGTTCACTATGAAATAGGTTTTTCAAGGTTCACCTTTGTCTCTTTCAAGTGGGCTTACACAATTCAAAAACCACACACTCTGAGTTTTCTGGATCACCTCAGACAAACCAAAAAATAAAGAGATTTTTCCTAGCACAATCTCAAAGAAACCAAAAGAATAGATTTACTGAAATATAAAATACTTATCTGGATATTCTCCTTTGATGCAGCACGGTAGAACCGATTTGGAGTAGAAGTTCAACGTTGATATTCAATATCCACACTCACTTATGAAAAGGTTCTAAGTTCTAAATGATTTTTTTAAATTAAATCACCTTAGGCTAGCTTGATTTGATTTTGATTCCAAGATAGGGGAAAACTTCAATCCCTACTTCAAATAAGATTGGAATATAGAATACAAAATTAAATACAAAAAGCTAATTAAAGATAATATGAAATGAGCACTAAATAGCTTAAGAATATCACTAACTTATCTCTTAGAGTGGTGTCTTGATTTTTGCTTGAATTGAATGAAAAACTCTGAAAATCGTGCTCTATTTATAAGTGCAGAAATTGTTTACTCGACTGGTCCAGGGGATAGCTCGACTAGTCGAAGGACCAACAAGCTTTTGAAAATTCGGGTGCGATAAGATAAGATCGTTCCACGACTGGTCGAGTGGCTTCCACGACCGGTCGAACCCAGCCTCGACTGGTCGTGTGGGACCCATTTTAGTTATTGGACTTTGAGTCGAGCTTGCTCGACTGGTCGACCACTATTCACTCGACTGGTCGAGCAGTCTCCTGGACTGGTCGAAGATCCAACAAAAAATCTCGAAAATAAGTAATAAACCTTGGACTGGTCGAGGAATTTCTTGGACTGGTCGAGCTAGTACTAGGACTAGTCGAACATAGGCTAAGACTAGTCGAGAAACAGCCTATATAAGTATATAGTGACTCAATTTAAGTATGCAATCAATATGACATATCTTATGGTCAATCTAGGGTCTTACATACCTTATAAGTGATGTTTCAACATTGAAACATCTTTTGCTTCGGTTGATAGTTGATCTTGACATACATGAAGCTTGACATCTTGAAGTATGTTGAAGCTTGAACTTGTAACACTTTGAAGCTTGAAACACTTCGAAGCTTGAGCTTGAGGTACTTTGAGTTGCATTTCACCTTGAGCTTTTGAGTACCAAAGTAAAGTATATTATCTTGACTTAGATGAAGCTTTGAAAGCTTGAACTAACACTTGATGTTGTACTTGAAATCTTATACTTGTGATGCTTGAATCTTGAAATGGATCATCTTGAACTTGTACTTGAATCTTAAAAATGAAATATCTTGAACTTGAAAACGAACAAAACAAGATACAGATTCCAAGAGGTTTTAGCACTCCAAAATTTGACAATCATAGGAGCTAGAAAACATAGCACTTACACAAAGGAGATCAAAGTTACATGGGCCCCACGGTAATGTATTTATTATATTTAAAGCTTGGCAATCCTGACCCAATCTGGACCTGATCCAAACCGATCTGACGACCTGGATCGGTGCGATCGAGTAGGGTAATCCAGATTCGAAAACTTTTCGAGTCGAGTTCGGATCTATACCAATCTGATCCGGAATCTAATCCGATTAGATCCGATCCGGACCAATCCGACTCCGATCGATGCCCAGCTCTTCACATACCATCTAAAACCAGCTTGGCACCCATTTTCGACTCCCTCCACGAAGAAAGTAGAGTCTACTAATGAGCGGGCCACCTATGGTGTCGGTTGCCATAGTGGCACAGTTTAGCAAGAGTAGCTACCATCTGATTCCTTCCCTTATTTCTGGTGGGAGATTGCGGTTGGTGTTTGTGGGCGTTTGGCTGGCTTCTTCATCCATAATCTCTACTCTGTTTTTAGACAAGCTTACAGCACTAGTTCGCATTTCCATCGATTGTACATGAGTATAGATATATGAGAACCGTTAACAACCGACCGTCTTGGCAACGACTGGTAGTTGATACCTAATGACGAAAATACTCATCGGATCCTCTAGAAATACGCAGCCAACCACTGATAGTGTAACATCCTGGATTTTTGCTATTTTTGGATTTCCAATAATCCTTGAAATTTTTTTTATTAATTAACTTATAATAACACTTAATAACCATTAGCACTCAACGTCAGTTTATACAGGGGTGGTATCAGTAAAAAAACCACACAAATCCGATCAATCAACCGTAGGAAGCCAACGAATCCGCCCGATCACTCAAACATCGAGTTTAGCCCCATGATTTACTCACGTGGGGCCCAAATCTAATCGACCCATCGCTAATAAATCAAGGCAGTCATAACTAAATTAAAATCCAACCAAAGCCAAGTCAGACAAGGCCCGGATCTTGGTTAATAGACCAAACGAACCCCGGTACGCTTTTAGCCTAAAACCAACGGCTTTGAGTAATCATGACCAAATCTCCACTTTCACTAGTTATAAATAGGTCATACTATAAACATAGTCCAAACCCTAATCAGTGCCCACGAGAAATCTCACTACCTAATTCATTTCAAAAATGCCTCGATTTCCCGAACAAGCTCTAGATCGCTCGTTGGTGGGCCACGAGTTACAAAATTATAAAGTAATGTCTATCTCACTGGGCTTGTGGTCCATCGCGAACCATGGACTCAGTGGATGGCGAGAAATTTATTATCCGCTTCATTCCAACGGCACTTGCCAAATGCAACCCACCCAAGACTAGGACTGAAATCTGGTATGAGTAAATGAAACCGAGATATAAGACATTTAAGCCGTCGGAATTCTTTTAGATTTACGGTGGAGGCCTAATGTATTTTCCTACGCCCGCCCACAAAATCTAAGACCCGATCGTGAAACGATGACCATTGATCGCAAATCAGACTTGTACGACCAAACCCCATATCCGATCATTTCTAAAGTTTGCATGGCCCTTCATCGGACCATGGAGCACCTATCCTACGGTGTATATCAATATGTACACCCCATTGTGGGCCCTAGAGCTTAGAAAGACCCTCCCATAAATCTAGTATAGTGAAAACCCATCCCTTAGGGCCATTTTCATCAAACCTGACATTATATAAAGGCTTTATTTGAGCACCCCCTCCCCCATACGAGTTTGCCCTAGTAGGAACAAAAGGAAAGAAAGAGAGAAGAGAGAAAAGGGAGAAAGGAGAAAAGAAGAAGAGAGGAAGGGAGAGTAAAGGAGAGTGAAGGTGGGCCATAGATCAAAGTGGGGCCCAAGGGAGTCCCATCTTCCAAAACCCTACCTCTCCCTCAAGGAAACCCTCCACCACAACCGCAAGAACCGCTTCCGTTGATTGTATAGGTAAATCCCTCACCCCTCTTTCTTGAAACCCATGTATTGAGGAAGGATTGACATAGAATTCTAACATGCAAGAACTTGTTTTAGGGATTCCGACCGAACGACCCAAGAGCCCTCATTCCTAAGTCGATTTCCGAGTCTCCAACGATCCATAGGTGCGGACTATTATCCTTAGATGGTCTAGCACCAACTATACCATGAGCCTAATGATTTTGATTGCTTGAATGATTTATTTGGAAATTTTAGAGAAACCTAGGAATTGTATGTCTTATTTGGAATTGCATGGAATTGTATGTCATGTTGATTCTCATATGATGTTGTTCTTGCCTCTTACATGTTTTGGTACGAATCGATGATCTCATGTTTATGTCTTGTTTTGTTTTCTTCATATGTTGTTACCCTATAGCATGTATACCTTATTAATCCTTGTGCAAATTGATTCTATGAGATATAGGGGATGTTTAACATCCTCACTAACCCACACACCCCACATGCACCTTGTTTCATAATATGTTAGCTTTGCTTGTTAAGGATTTGAATCATATGTTGAGAAGTATGGAAACATGATATGGTATATGCTAGTTTATACATTGATAGTTGGCATGTTATGGATCACCATCAAAATTCTTAGGTTGGTCAGGAACATGAGAAGAGCGAAGGTGGTCCCGTTGGTAGGACAGCCTTGAAGCTAAACCCATGGATGTGGGTAAGTGCATGTAGGCGACAGTAGTTAGACTACATGGACGCTTGCACTCAATGTCGTTCCGCCACGTACTTGCGTGGACTCGTGCGGTTTAACCTACCTACTGGCCAGCCTTGTATGTTAACCTTGTTTGCTCACATATGTATGGAACCTGAAACACCCTACAACCACTATAGCCCATCAATAACTAACTTGAAACTGGTCCACAGCCTCGTGAGCCGGGCATGGTGGAATGGGACACTGTGTCCGAGCTGTCAGCCTACGCTGGCTTGTCGCGTCTCCCCATAGTGACCACGAGCAATCCCTTTCTCTCGGCACTCCCCATGTGCTTGAAGTCAGGGATGGAAAACCCGACGGGATCAAGGACCGCGGGGTCTTGACCTCACATATTGGGGGGCCTTGGCCTCGCAACCAGCTCAGGGCATTGATACGTGGGGTGTATCAGTTTCCCCAACCTGCTGGATAAATGGATTTAACTAAGGACTTGACTAACATTATCATCGCATCGTACTAGTTAGGTTGGCGACTCGGCAGTTGAGGTTGCTCTGAGAGAGTCTTGTCATATGCGATCGTTAGATGGAGTCGCTCGAGGGAGTGTTGTGGCGAGGGCATGCATCATATCATCCGTCATGCATGCGCATTAATAAGATTAGTTAGGTGTTTATGAATGATTGTTTTTCATTAAGTTCATATTATAATTGATGCCTGTTGTAACTTGAGACTAATAGCACCCACTGAGTTGATCACTCACTCCCACTCTGAGACGGTGTTTTAAAACACCAACCAGACACTTCAGTAGCTGTACATGATGCTGAATTCGAGGAGCCGAGCGGCGTGAGTCTCAATGAGGAGGACGAGCTGTCCTACTTCCAGTTGATGGGCGGTTCTCCATCGGCTTAGGAGACTGGATTCTGGAGCGTTGAGTCGTGGGCTCAGCGCACCATTCTTTTGGCATATGATTCTCTTTGCGATTTTGTTGGGTATCGCCTTGTGCGGCCCATTTATATTCCTTTGAACCTGTATATATTGATTTCTTTCAGTTCAGTAGACTAGTTGTGGATGTGCCTCATGTTTCAATTAATTCCATGCTGCGCATTTAAACTTGATAAATCATAAAACCATAAAATTTATGATAAGTGACACTCGAGGACTCGGGAGTCGAGCGTATGCACGACCCCCGATTTTTCGGGGCGTCACAGATAGCCACCCCTGATAGGGACACGGATTGGGTACTACCCCCCCGGCACGGGCAGGGGCCCACCGTGATGTATGGGCTTTACGATCCACATCGTCCATCCATTTTTTTCATATCATTTTAGAGTATAAGCCGAAAAATGATGCAGATCCAAGGCTCAAGTGAACCACACCACATGAAGCAGGAATGATAATGACACCCTCTGTTGATGAGTCTGGATCCTCTGTTTGCCAAAACCACGAGACTTTCCTACTTTTTTCCTCCTTCGTTGTATAGTGATTGGTCCATCTCAGTCAGCGATGCAAATTCAATGCATTCCACAATCACACAGTCCAATTACATTGCAACAATCACAATTTTCCTGCTTGACACAAACAGAGGATATGTATTCTTTGTTGAAAGCTTCCTAAGCCCACCGTGATGTTTGTTCTTATCCTAAACGTAGCTCCACTCTCTAGAAATTTCCATCGTTTGCCATTTAATTCCCACCGTGGATTTGCCTCATTTTGAGCTTTTTATTTTTTATTTTTAATAATTTAAATCTGGATCGATCCGAACCGTGCCCAATCTGATCCGACTCAGTTTTCCTGATCGAGTCGGACTCAGATCGGATTAGGCCATGTACATTTCGAATCGATTCGAGTCAGGTGACCCAGACTCGGTCCCGGATTGGATCGAGTTCGGGTCAGGCCATTGAGATTTCGGATTGGATCTAGTTGGACCCAATCCGATCCGACTCAGACCGATGCCCGGCTCTAATTATATCTACACCATTCATCTATTTTTAGGGATCATTTTAGAGCATTATCCAAACAATGAATCATATCCAAAGATCATCTAGACCATACCACAAATAGCAGCAGAGATAATGATTTTCACCGTAAAAAAATTCGTAGGGCCCACCATAATGTTTATTTTCCATCCAATCTGTTCATAAGGTCATGAAGACCTCAATGAAAAAGAAAAATAAATTTCATATCGATCCAAAACTACTGCAACCCCAAAAAAGGTTTCAATGGTAGACGTTCAATCCCCCACTGCCTTTTGCAATGTGGTCCACTTGATAGTTAGATCTCTCTTATTTTTCGTCTCAAGCCTTAAGACCAGCTCGCCGAATGCATGTACGGTTTGGATATAACACATACCTCATGATCATACCCACGGAACTTGCTGACATCAATACAGCAGCTATATAGCTGGTGTGTGTTACACCAGCCAATCCGCTTCCCAAACTGTGGGACAGGAGAGTACCTTCATTTGGATGGAGCAGATTGCCCGTCCTGGGGCTGTATGCGGTCCAAAGAGATGCCTGTGATAAATCTACTCCGTCCATCTGTTTTGAAAGACTAAAATAGAATAGCATTATAAAAAAACAGGAATATCCAAAACTCAAGTGGACCACACCAATAAAACAGTGAGAACAGCAACGTCCACCGTGAAACCACCATGATGTTTATATGCCATCCAGACCGTTCATAGAGTTATTACTACTCAGATAAACAGAAGTAACAAATGTCATCATGATACAAAACTTCTGTCACCCCAGGCATTCAATCCCCACCTTTCGTGTCGTATGGCCCACATGAGCTTGGGTTGTGTTTTATTTTTAGAATCCTATCTTATTATGGTCTTTCAAACATATGGACGGAGTGGATTTGTCACGGACATCTCTATGGCCCCACACAAAAGGTCACAGGCAATCCGCTCCTTGAGAAGGGGTTAAGCTCAACATGGGTACCTGTATGTAAAAATTGACTTTTTGTGAAGTAGGTAGGTAGGCAGGCACATTTTGGGAAATAATTTAAAAATGAAAGGTTTTATAAAATTACCAAAAACTCAGGCGGCTCTATGAAAAAATCCAAAATGAAACGCTTAAAACAAAAACACAAAAGGACAGTACAATGCTCGTTAATTTTCTTTGTTTTCTTTTCATTATTATTACTTTTTTTGGTTGAAATACCACAACAGGCTCTGCGGTATAAAAACAAGACCAAACAGAGAGAGAGAGAGAGAGAGAGAGATGGAATTCGAGCAGATGAGCTTCTGCTCGCCGGAATCTGACGGCCTGGTGGACGATCTCCATCCGTTCTCCGGCATTCCTCCCGCGATATTCTCTCCGGCGGAGATCCAGTACGGATCGATGCTGGAATCGATGGAGATGGAGCTTATGCTGCCAGATGTTATGGGAGGAGAGAGCTCGGTCGGAGAAGAGATAGGGAGGGCAGTGGGAGTAAATAATGAGGAAGACGAGGGCATTTTGGGAAACGGGGGCTGCAAGAATCTTCTCTCGGAAAGGAATCGTCGGAAGCGGTTGAATCAGCAGCTTCTGTCGCTGAGATCTCTGGTGCCTTGGATGTCTAAGGTACGCACATAGAAGCGAAATCGCACGTGAGTACATTCCTCACACGTGCAGATTTAGAATACGTGTGAAATATCCAAATCGCTAGGCGAATATGCTCCTTGGGTGGTCTGGTTTGTTTGATGATGTTACCAGTCAATCCGGAACACGTGCGTGGCACCCACCTTTGCTATCCTCACACGTGCTAACTTGGAATCCGTACGAAAGATTCACGCCGGTAGGCGACGAGCCATCGGACGCGGATTGCGTACTGAACCTACCACCCCGGTGCGAGGTGGTGGGAAGACTCCGTGGGGCCATCCTGATGTATGTATTTTATCCAGGCCGTCCATCTATTTTTTCAGTTTATTTTATGGCATTATCCCAAAATAGAAGCAGATCTGAAGCTCAATTGGACTACACCATACTAAACAGAGGAAATAATGTCCACCGTTGATCAGTCATCTAATCTGTTCGTGAGATTACACACACCTGGAAAAACACAAATATCAGCTTGATCCAAAACTCATGTGCCCTAAAATATTTCCAACGGTAGGCGTTCAATCTCCCTGTTTTTTATGGTGTGGTCCACTTAAATTTTAGATATGCTTCAATTTTGAGATCATCCCTGGAAAAACGGATGAACGGCGTAGATAAAACATATCACGATGGGCCCACAGAGTCCTCATACCACTAGGTCCGTGGTTTTGGTTTCACCACCGAATCCGCCTCCATCACCATCTGATCGTCGGACGCGGATTATCGTCCGGGCAGGGCTCTGTGGGGGCCATCGTGATGTAATTTTTTTATCCACGCCGTTCATCGTTTTTCTCGGATTATTTTAAGGTATCAGCCAAAAAATAAGGCAGGTCAAGTGATTAAGGGGACCACAAGGTGGGCATTGAACTTCCACCATTAAAACTTTTTGGGAGATGGAGAAATTTCGGATAAGCCCACCGGAGCTGTAGAAATGCTTCATTTTTACCCATGGTACCTTAAAATGACGTAAGAAAAGCGATGAGCAGGGTGGATAAAACACTTGCATCAATCCGTCCAGTCGGGGGTAGGACGCATTCCGCGTCCCTGATCGTCTGCCATTTGTTTTTTAGTTTGGGTTAATGTCGGGAGACTCGGAGATTCGGATTGCGTACGGCTACGACAGGTCACACTTCACTTCACTTCACTTCACTGTTAGACACCCCAGCAGTAACCGATACCAAGACCACAGTGTTGAAATGAGATGTCTTTTATTATATAGGCATGTTCTTCATTCACGCCCTCTGTTCATTTTGTCAGCTAATTTCAGGCATGAGCCCAGAAAACGAGCCAGATACAAATCTGAGGTAGACCATCCCATCATGAAACAGTTGTGATTCAACGTCCATCGTTGAAACCTCCAAGGGCCCACTGTTTCCTATCGTGCAGTTCACCTATGATTTGGATCTGTCTTAATTTTTTAGTTTGTGCCTTAAATTAAGGTGGAAAAATGGATGAACGGTGGGGATAAAATACATACATCATGGTCACAGAGCTTTTCCAGCTGCACGCGGTGGTGTGAATCCAAAACTCAAATATGCTATGCAAGAGGAAAAACTGAGGAAAGAGTTTTCTACCAATGTAATATCCGAATGCTAAACTTGTGTCCGTACAAATGTTTCAATGGTAGTTACTGAATCCTCATTGTTTCCTCTCATATGGCCACTTTGAGTTTTGGATGTACCTGATTTTTGGTCTCTTGCCCTAAAATAAAAACAAATATCACTGTTGGGCCTACCTAGCGTACATCCTTACCACTTCCAACGTGAGGACGAAGATTGCCCGTCACCTTGTCACGGGAAGTTCCTGTAATCGGAATCTATACGGGGAATAAAAAATCCTCCGTTTATCAGTTTTGCAAGACCAACAACAGGACAGAAATCTAAAAATCAGGTGGATCAAAAACTCGCGTGGTCCACACCACACAAAACGTCCGCCGTTCGTAATATGTATGGGCTCAAAAAATGCCTATCACAAATCCACTCCGTTTATCAGTTTTGCAAGACCACAGTGAGATAATAATCTAACTCATGTGGGCCACACCACACAAAACGTCCACCGTTGAAACCTTCCGAGCCAACGACCATGATGTTTATATGCTATCCAAACCATTGGATTATGTTATTAACGCTCATATCAACTGTAGTCACAAATATCATCTTGATTCAAAAACAAAGTTTCCAATCTTTGTGTTTAATCCATGTCGTTTCATCTGGTGTGGGCCGCATGGGTCTTTGATATGTATGATTTGAAGGGGATTGGCTGGTAATAGGGGTGTACATCGAGCCAAGCCGAGTCGAGCTGGCCTCAGCTCGGCTCGGTTCTGTCACCAGGCACACCTAGCTTGAACTCGGCTCAGCTCGGTGACTGAGCCAATATCTCCAACTCGAGCTCGGCTCGGTCAGCAATTGGACCAATTCGAGCCGAGTTCGAGCCAGTTTCGAGCTTAATCGTCACTGTCGATTAATTTCCAGATCGCCGGATAAAAAGGAGACTATTCGTTCAAGATCTACAGACCTAATAAAATAGAAGAATGCAGGGATTGAAAACAAAATTGTGAGGGTATAAATGGAAGAAAAGAAGATGAGCTTTAAAACCCTAACCTTAGCTTTTTCTGCCACTGGAAGAGGAGAGAATGCGATTTGGAGAAGATCTGAAACCCTAGATAAGAAAAGCCCTCCGCCGTTGGTTTTTTTTCCAACTTGGAAAGTGGAAAAGAAAAGGGGATGCCTGAGATCCGGATTGAAAAACGCTTTTCAGATGGATTTTTTAAAAAAACATTTGTATTGTATCGAGGAGAAGAAAGGTGAGGGAGGATTCAGTTTTGGAGAAATCTAACGTGCGCCTGATGAAGATAGTACGGTAGAGCGGGTAGAATCAGGATTTGTTGTCCAGTTGCATTTGGACCATCCATCAAGACTAGCAGTAACAACCACCAATGGCGCTTGTTTCAAAACTAATCTATCTGAGAATCCAATGCGAGAGGTGAGAGGGGTCTGGGACAGCAGGGAGAGAGAGAGAGAGAGAGAGAGAGAGAGAGAGAGAGAGAGAGAGAGAGAGAGAGGTGAGGGTGTTGAGAATTTTATACAGATTGGTGTAATTTCTGTATAATATGGAAACCGAAAAATCACTTTAATCAGAAATAAGGACAGACTGAAGCACGTCTGAAAAACGCTGTCCTTAAAGCGTTATTTGCCCCTACTCAAGTGAATTGAGTAAGCTGATAGGTTACAGGCAAATAGCTTCTAGGATACGACGAGCCTGGTGTGGGTCTGCGTTCAGCAAACACGAAGGCCCACCTATTGGAACTCAATTACACAATTTTTGGCAGAAATACAACAAAGAAAAAATCCCAGAAGAAAAGAAATGAAGAAGAAAATTGTGTTTTAGACCACTGCTTTGGTCAAGTCTTCAGCCACTGGTTCAGTTGAACCGTCCTAGACCACACCATTGGTCTGTTCTTCTTGCAATGGTTAAACCCTTGTTGTTTTGTTGCTGGAATTACAGGAGTATTAGAGAGGATTAGTGGACTTTCTCAATTCGTATGGTAGTGCTGGATTCGTTTGTGAGATAATTTGGAAACCCATCCAGGCTCTCCTTTTATAGGCTATGGTGGCCAGGGGGTTATGGTCCAGAGACTTAAATTCCATTAAGCCATTTCTGGCTATTGGAAAACTAGCCGTTTTATGGCCGTTTTCTGACTGTTATGCATAGACCATTAATCTGTTGCATGCTGACTGTTGTGAGACAGCAGCTAGCCGTTTTTTTACTGTTGGGCTAGCCATGCAGCAGTTACAGCTGGGCTCTGCACTAATGGCTCAGCTGTTACAGTTTCTGCTGCAACAGCTCTTTTCAGTCAGTCTATATATACTGAGAGATCTCTCTCTCAGTTCTCTAGTCTCTCTGCCAACCAGCCACCCGCCTAAGCCACGTAGTCGCACCGCGACTCGCACACGTCTCACTCCGGTTTGCTCAAGGTCGCGAAGGAGCGACCCTATGCGACACGATGCGAACGTACGAAGTGCGCCACTAGCGCCTCTACAGTCACACTGCCTCACATGCCCACGCCCTCACCAAGCCCGAGCCCAAGACTGAGACCGAGACCGAGACCGAGTCCGAGTCCGAGTCCGAGCCCGAGCCTGAGCCCGAGCGCGAGCTCGAGGGCGCGCGCGCGAGTGTTCCAGTGCTTCGCACTGGAACACGCAAGGTCCATAGTCCACGGACTATGAAGGTAAATATTATACTACTCCACTGTTTTCATTTAAACCAATTTTCCTTCTCTTCCCTTTCCTATGTGGGACTATTCCCAAAGCCTTGAAAAACGTGTTTTTTAAACAATTTTTTTTCAAACACTTTATTATAATATATTATAAAATCAATATATTTGTAACAATCTCCCACTTGATTTTATAAAAATATTTTATCGGTTAAACAATACTGCCAAAATAATCAGCTTATATGCATAAAGAAATATATCTTTCGATTTTAATCTTTCCTTAGTGTAAGTATCTCAAAACTCTATCGAAATTACTGGTAGCCGTAGCTTTGAACCAGTTATTCCTAGATAATAGAGTTGGAGAAACCCCACACATATTCGCTATGTGTTTGTTAGAGTTCCCACAATCTTGTTCAGCACATTTAATGGTCATGTGCTTATCCTAATTCGTGAACGATCCTGAGAGAAAACTCCTAACTCTCATGAGAGACGGCACCATCTCTACGTTTATATAGGTGAAATCATTCCACTGTCTTCGTTACTATAAGACACTTGTCCTATAGACTGGATTTCATTAAGAGTTCTTAGACTCAACCATCTTTCGTAACGCTCAGCACTTTATCTATTATGGATGAGGTTTTATAATTTAGTGCTGAAAAAACTTTTCACATATCAGCGACTTGTTATTACCCATTAAACCCAAATTTAGAGATTTTCTAACTTCAGGTTGAGTTACCATCACTGGTGGAACTTTGGTTGAAGAGTTTCAACCCCATCCCTCTAGATGTAGCCTTTACTACCTCTCTCGGTAGAGGTTTAGTGAAAGATCTGTCAAGTTGTTGCTTGATTTCACATAGAAAATAGCAATGATTCCATCTCGAATCAATTGTCTGACATAATCATGTCGAAGACTTATATGTCTAGATTTACCATTATACGTGCTGTTATAGGCTCTAGCTAATGTGGCTTCACTATCACAATGTAGTGATACAGCCGATATCGGCTTTACACAGAAAGAAATTTCTAATAGAAGATCCCTTAGCCACTCAGCCTCTTTGCCTGTTGCAGCCAGGGCTATGAATTCAGACTCCATAGTCGCGTGCGTTATGCAGGTCTGTTTCTTGGATCTCCAAGATACAGCTGCACCTCCTAGGGTGAATACCCACCCTGTAGTAGACTTGTTGTCCCCTGCACTCGATATCCAGCTCGCATCGGTATATCCTTCCAATACGGCTGGAAACTCTAAATAAAATAGTCCTAAGTCTTTGGTTGCTTTTAAGTAACCAAGGATTCTACTAATTGCATTCCAGTGTTCAATACTGGGGTTACTAGTAAACCTACTAAGTTTACTCACAGCATATGCGATATCAGGTCTAGTGCATTGCATAGCATACATAAGACTCCCTATGGCACTCGCATATTCTAATTGTGCAACGGTTCTTCCAGTATTTTCTTTTAGCTTGATACTTGGATCAAATGGGGTCTTTGCTTCTTTTATATTTAGATGGTTAAACTTGTTTAGTATCTTCTCAATATAATGAGATTGACACAAAGCATAACCCCCACAATGTTTTTTAACTTTGATACCTAGGATGGTATCAACTTGTCCAAGATCCTTCATTTTGAATACTGAAGATAGAAACTTTTTGTTTCAGTTACACCTTCCATTTTATTACTTATTATTAATATGTCATCAACATACAGACAAATAATAACGATACAACTACCATCTACTTTAGAATATATGCATTTGTCAGCTACATTATGCATGAAACCATGAAAAGTATTTTGGAATCAAACTTCTCATGCAATTATTTTGGTGCTTGTTTTAATCCATACAATGATTTGACTAATCTACAGACTTTGTTTTCATTTCCTGATAGAATGAACCCTTCAGGTTGTTCCATGTATACCTCCTCATTGAGGTCACCATTCAGGAAAGCGGTCTTTACATCCATTTGATGGATGTGAAGATGATGTATGGAAGCTAGCGCAAATAATATCTAAATGGATGTTATTCTACATACAGGTGAGTATGTGTCAAAATAATCTATCCCTTCTTTTTGTCTAAAACTCTTAGCTACTAGTCGAGCTTTAAAGGTTTGGATAGTCCCATCAGTGTGATATTTCTTCCTAAATACCCACTTACAACCTATGGGTCTAGAACCTGGAGGTAAGTTTACTAGTTCCCATGTTTGATTTGATAGTATGGATTCTATTTCATCGTTTATAGCTTCTTTCCAGAAAGCTGAGTCTCTAGATGATATAGCTTATTTATATGATTTAGGATCATCTTCTATATTCATCACTATAGGTATTTGTCTTATAACATTTTCTCTATTGCTTCTACAAGATGGAAAATGATGCGTTGTGAGTTTATGTAGTCATCTCCTAGACTCTTCTCTATTTTTGTCCTTTGACTCTTACGAGGTTCAATATGAGCTTCCACTATCTGTGGAATTGTGCTATCTAGTTCTCTATTAGGAGTTTGAATTTCATTATCCTTAAACTCCAAGGATAGTGAGTTCTCAAAGAACTCAACGTCTCTTGATTCTATTATTGTATTAGACTCCATGTCTAGAAGTCTATAAGCTTTACTATTTTGTGCATACCCTACGAAGGAGCACTTAATAGCTCTTGGTCCTAACTTAGTTCTTTTTTGGTCAGGGGTTCTGCAGTATGCAAGACACCCCCACACTTTTAGATATCCTAGGTTAGGTTTTCTACCTCTTCATGTTTCATATGGAGATATTTTATACTTTTTAGATTGTATTCTATTTAGAATATGGCATGCTGCAAGCAGTGCCTCACCCCATAGGCTTAGTGGTAACTTTGCTCTTATCAGCATTGAGTTGACCATTTCTACTAATGTCCTATTCTTCCTTTCAGCTATTCCGTTTTGTTGAAGTGTGTATGGAGCAGTACATTGATGTATCAGTCCATGTTGTTCACAGAAGTTATCGAATTCATTTGAGAAGTATTCTCCTCCTCTATCGCTACGGAGAATTTTTATCTTCTTATTTAGTTGATTCTCTACTTCTGCTTTATATACTTTAAACATCTTCAATGCTTCATCTTTACTCTTTAATAGGTACACATACACATATCTAGAGCAATCATCTATAAAGGTTATGAAGTACCGTTTACCTCCACGAGTAAGAATGTCGTTTAACTCACAGATATCACTGTGCACAAGATCCAACACTTGGGACGATCTTTCAACACTTGGAAAAGGTTTCTTCGTCATTTTGGATCGTATGCACACTTCACATTTTTCGATTTCATTATCTGTATATGAGATTAAACCATTCTTAGCTATGAACTTCAAGGTACTATACCCTATATGGGCTAGTCTATCATGCCACAGTCCAGCGGATTCAACCATATACGCAGAAGTGCTACTTTCATTCAGAGAAAACTTGACCATCCCATTACAAGCATATCCCTTTCCGACAAAATTTTCATTCTTAGACAGAATCAGTTTACCTGACACGTACACCACCCTTATCCCTGGTTTTCCCAGAAGATCGCCAGAAACTAAGTTTCGCCTCATGTCTGAGACGTGCAGTATATTAGTCAGAATCACTTTCTTCCCAGAGGTGAATATCAGTTCGACAGTTCCTTTGCCGACGACCTTCGATCGAACTTCATTACTCATTTGGACTTCTTGACCATCGGTCAATTCCTCATAGGTATTGAAGGTGATTTGTCGTAGCACACATATACTGTAGCGGCAGTATCATACCACCATCCTGAAACTTTGTCTTGGATGATATTCACCTCAGTGATCATGGCCACTATATCGCCTTTTTCTACTGCACTTGCCTGTTTGTTTAGACTTGCGATATCGACATACTCGAGCATAGTGCCCGATTTTTCCACAGATATGGCATGGGCCTTTGAACTTTCTGTTCTTCTTTTGGGTGTTTTTCTTGAATTTCCCTTTATTGGGTTTCAGGGAATTGTCCTTCTCGAGATGTTTGTTATTAGAGTTCTCTACTGCATGTACCTTGTACGAGGTATTCCCGTTATCATTCTTTCTATCGCGGTTACGGGATTCTTCCTCAATTCTGAGGTGTTTCTGGATTTGTTCCAGTGTGTAGTCCTCAGTTTTATGCAGCAACTTCTTTCTATAGTCTTTCCACATCGGTGGCAATTTGGCGATTATAGCCCCGACTTGGAATGATTCAGGAAGATCTATCTTTATCGCTTTGATTTTGTTTACTATTAGCTGCAATTCTTGGATTTGGGGTAGCAGCGGTTTGTTATCTACCATGTTAAGTCAAAATACCTGGCGATGAGAAACTTGTTGGTACCTTCTTCTTCAGCTTTGTATTTGAACTCCAGAGCGGCCTAGATCTCCTTTGCTGATGACGTCTGTTGGTACAAATCGTAGAGACGGTCGGAGAGTGCGTTCAGAATGTGTCCTTGACACAAGAGTTCGTCTTCAGCTCGTTTGGTGCGGGCAGCCACCTGTTCAGGTGTGTCGTCGTCGATTGCTTCAGGTAGCGCTTGCAAATTTGGATCTAATATATAGTAGATCTTCAGCGCCGTTAGGAGAAATTTCAACTTGTCTTGCCATCTCGTAAAATTGGTTCCATCGAACTGATCAAGACATATCAAGTCTTGATTCATCAACTTGATGGATGAAACACTGTTGGCTTCCATCAAATAACGCTTTAAGACTGTTGAGAATTTTATACAGATTGGTGTAATTTCTGTATAATATGGAAACTGAAAAATCACTTCAATCAGAAATAAGGACAGGCTGAAGCACGTCTGAAAAACGCTGTCCTTAAATTGTTATTTGCCCCTACTCAAGTGAATTGAGTAAGCTAATAGGTTACAGGCAAATAGCTTCTAGGATACGACGAGCCTGGTGTGGGTCTGCGTTCAGCAAACACAAAGGCCCACCTATTGGAACTCAATTACACAATTTCTGGCAGAAATACAACAAAGAAAAAATCCCAGAAGAAAAGAAATGAAGAAGAAAATTGTGTTTTAGACCACTGCTTTAGTCAAGTCTTCAGCCACTGGTTCAGTTGAACCGTCCTAGACCACACCGTTGGTCTATTCTTCTTGCAATGGTTAAACCCTGCTGTTTTGTTGCTGGAATTACAGGAGTATTAGAGAGGATTAGTGGGCTTTCTCAATTCGTATGGTAGTACTAGATTCGTTTGTGAGATAGTTTGGAAACCTATCCAGGCTCTCCTTTTATAGGCTATGGTGGCTAAGGGGTTATGGTCCAGAGACTTAAATTCCATTAAGCCATTTCTGGCTATTGAAAAACTAGCCGTTTTATGGCCATTTTCTGACTGTTGTGCATGGACCATTAATCTGCTGCATGCTGACTGTTGTGAGACAGCAGCTAGCCGTTTTCTGACTGTTGGGCTAGCCATGCAGCAGTTACAGCTGGGCCCTACACTAATGGCTCAGCTGTTACAGTTTCTGCTGCAACAGCTCTTTTCAGTCAGTCTAGATATACTGAGAGATCTCTCTCTCAGTTCTCTAGTCTCTCTGTCAACCAGCCACTCGCCTAAGCCACGTAGTCGCACCGCGACTCGCACACGTCTCGCTCCAGTTCGCTCAAGGTCGCAAAGGAGCGACCCTCTGCGACACGATGCGGACGTGCGAAGTGCAAAGTGCGCCACTACAGCCACACTGTCTCACATGCCCACGCCGTCGCACCGAGCCCGAGACCGAGACCGAGTCCGAGTCCGAGACCGAGCCCGAGCACGAGCGTACTGAGAGATCTCTCTCTCAGTTCTCTAGTCTCCTCTGCGACACGATGCGGACATGCGAAGTGCAAAGTGCGCCACTAGCGCCTCTACAGCCACACTGCCTCACATGCCCACGCCCTCGCACCGAGCCCGAGCCCGAGCCCAAGACCAAGACCAAGACCAAGCCGAAGACCGAGACCGAGACCGAGCCTGAGCCCGAGCCTGTGCCCGTGCCCGAGCACGATCGCGAGCGCGGGTGTTCCAATGCTTCGCACTGGAACACGCAAGGTCCATAGTCCACGGACTACGAAGGTAAATATTATAATACTCCACTGTTTTCATTTAAACCAATTTTCCTTCTCTTCCCTTTTCCATGTGGGACTATTCCCAAAACCTTGAAAAACGTGTTTTTTAAACAATTTTTTTTCAAACACTTTATTATAATATATTATAAAATCAATATATTTGTAACAGAGGGGCGCCAGACGAGTAAGCCCAGGGCAGGAGAGAGGGAGCAGGGAGAGGGCACTGGGGTCGGCGGCTTTGTTTTGAAAAGGGGAATGAGATTTAGGATTTTTACTTTTATATATATATATATATATAATATATATATATATATATATTATATATATATATACCAAGTCGAGCCAAGTATCGATCTGAGTCGAGTCGATCTGGGGTCAGCTCGAACTCATTTTCGAGCTGTAAAAAACGGCCCGACTCGAATCAAACTCAATTTCAAGTCGGGCCAAATCGAGCTTTTTCAGGCCGAGTCAAGCGAGCTAACCGAGCTAGCTCGGTTCGTGTACACCCCTAGCTAGTATACCACATACCAACAACCTGGCTGGATGTGAAGACGATCGCAGATGCTACTGGAGCTCCGAGCCATACGAACAGTTCAAAGTAGATCAAAGTTTCATTGACCCGCAATGATGTATTTATTATATTCACATTATTCATCCATTTGGCGAGATTATTTTACAGCGTGAGTCCAAAAATAAATCATATTCAAAGGTCAAATGAACCACACCACACTTTTAAAACAATCATGGGGTTATTATAATGTTTATTTTCCATCAAATCTGTTCATAAGGTCACACAACCTGAATGACGAGGAAAAACAAATATTATATTGATTCAAAACTCCTGTTATCCCAAAAGGGTTTCAATGGTAGGCATTCAATCCCCTGCTACTTTTTGCAGTGTGGTCCACTTGATCTTATATGTTTTATTTTTCAACTCAAGCCTTACAACGAGCTCGCCAGATGGATGTACAATTTGGTTATAACACATACCTTATGATGAGACCCGCATAACTTGTTGACGTCAACACACCAATCAGGCTGCCAATGTTGAAATTTTTTGTTTAAAAAATAAATAAATGTTTGAAAATTTTGTTTCCTTCAAAATGTTTTTTGAAAAATCAAAGAAAAATGAGTTTTCTTTAGTCCCATGTCGAGTAAAGTGGGAGAAAATTTGTTCATAAGTGTTTGAGTTGGTACTATTCTTACTTGGAGAAATGAAGGATGAGATGCTCGGTTTGCATGTTCCAATGCATAGCACTGTAACACACATGCTCTCGGGCACGAGCATGAGCATTAGCAGTGTAACTGTAGTGGCACTAGATGTCGCACTTTGTACTTCGCACGTGCGCATCATGTCATAAAATGGGCGCTCCCTTGCAACCTTATGTGAACCATCACGAGACGGTGCAAGAAGAGAATGTGAAATGATTTTAGTTTTATAGTCTCATATTGTTGATCCAACGATTTGAAATGTTAGGAAATTAGTGCCAATAGTAAGAAATGTTTCACAAATGTTTGGAACCATTGATGACCACCTAGCAACGATTCACACCTCATATGCTATGTAAATTTGACCATTCAAGTCTAGAATCATACAAGTCTAACGGATTTAATCAAAATCCGATCTAATTTCTCTAAATATTTTTTTTTAAAAGAAATTGTTGAGTAGCTTGAACATTATTTGAGTCACGGAGTTTGACCACTCAACAAATCTGTCATATTTATGAACTGCGTTAACCGAGTTCTTGAGTAAATCCCTTCATGATTACTACACGCAGGATCTTAACAAGAAGGATTGTCTTATCTTGGAAGCAAATCGCCTGTAATCCATCAGTAATTTCAATTCCAATCGAGAAGGGGACGAATTAAGCTTTAATGACAACGAATTACATATGTGATTTAGCTTAGTATTAATTTTTTTTTATTTAAGAACCATGTATTACATATGTGTAGATTTTACCTACTCATTTCACATTAAAGAAAGTTATACTATAATAAATCCCCATTTACTATTATGAGGTAAGTCATTCTAAGGGTGATGAAATAGAGTCATATTTGTTAATCTAGACTGTTGATGTTATGAGATAAATTCAAGATTGGAAGCTCATAAGTGCATGGTTCCTTCCATTTATCAAGTGGGTATCACCAAGAACACACTATTAAATTAGTTTTTAAATTTTCTATAAATAATTTTTTTATGGCTTATTTTCGTTTCACATTGAAAATGAAGTAAAGTTGAAATGTGATTTATATAGAACCTTTCTTATATACGAATTGCTTAAGATTCCACTATAGTCTAGTGAGCATGCATACGAGCTTATGGGTCGTTTGAGCACATTGCGATGCTTTAGTGGTGCACTTAACACTTAGCACGTTATAGTGGAACTGGGTTGGGCTATTGGGCTTTTTTTTTTCTTTTTTTTTAATATGGGCCTTTTTATTGAGTCTCAAACCCAATGAAGTGTATGACGAGTTATAAAGTCCCGAAGCCCACCTGAGGAACTTAAAGATCTTCTGACCTAGAAGCATCTTGCAAGTATTGTATTATATATTGAGATTGCATTTTATTAACTACATAGTTAATATCCTTTCATAAGAGAAGATGGAGATAAGTGTTGAAACCGCTTCAACTTCAACTTCCTTTTTCTCAACTCATTTTAGGCATCTAGAGCAAAGGTCAAGCATCGAATCTTTACTTAAGTATTACAAGTTTTCTAGGAGACTAGAACAAAGTTATGCTTATTTGAATTTCAGTGTGTCCAAATCCCTCACACATTTAGAAAGCTTTGACTATCTTTAAGAAGCCTACAATAACATATGCTTTTAAGTCACTTGACATTCCATAAGTACAGTGACTTTTTCTATATTTTATTTCATACACATACCTTAAACTAATATTTTCGTCAACTAGGCAGTCCAATGGCATCCAAGCTAGGGATACCCTACTTGACAAATGACCCAAATATTAGGCATGTGTACAGGGAAACCCTTCCATCATATGTGCCATGTCTCCTTTGGTGCTATGTGGGACCCATATTAGAGTATAGATGAAATATCAAACCATCCATCTGGTGGCCCACCATAGATGCGATAAGGTCCAAATGACCTACTGATTGGGCATCTCACAAGGATTATTTTTTCTTAGTTTGGACGTGGGTCATTGAGAATATTCCATTTCAATAGTTCATATTCCCAGTGCATGATTTTCTTAACTTCCAAGCCGCCCCCCAAAAAAAAAAAACCTTTGGATGTAGACCGTTCACAGTATTCTTTTTCAATACGCCATTCGATGGCCATGATTTTCTGAACTTCTACCGACCCAAACAAAAGGGTTATTTTAAAAAAAAAAAAAAACCCACAAAAATGGACAGTTCATATCCATGTGGGGCCCATCCACATGGGTTGATGACTCGTCCATGTCCGAGGCAACTTGGGCTTAGTCGAGCTTAATTCGTTTCAGCTTTGCGAACCAGGTTGAGGAATAGAGGTTGACTCGATCTGATTGACCGAGTCAGATGAGTCATGACTTGACTCAGAACTGAGTCCATTGGTCCGAGTCATCCAGTCTTAAAATCTCACCCATCGCAATAACATATGCTCGTATCTTCGCAATCTCATTCCAGTTTTATTTATTTACTATTATTACTTTTCCTGCAAGATATGGCTATGATTCTCCTTCAATAGAAGGGGGATTATCACGTCCGTTCCATTGTTTGAGATGTGTGGTGTCTATGTGGAATCCAAACCGTACATCTGGTGAGAATCCTCATGTCCACTGTACCAACCAGGAATCATCTAGATACAAAACTCAGGTGAGCGGGGAGCCACACCACATACAGCTAGAGCTATACACTAGTTGAGTTAGCTCGGTCGGATCAACTCGACTCGGTTCAAAATTGGATTCAGATAGTAGAGCTGATTTTTGGAGCTCGAATAAAATTTGAGCTCAGTTCGAGCTCACCCTTGCTTGACTCGACTCAGATCGAACCTCAACTCGAATTAGCCCGGTGACTCTATTATTTTGATATTGATGTTGCTCGCTAAGTGTTTGATGAAATGACTCAATGAAGTCTTGTTTCAGATGCATACATTCTCCGTAGGGTCAGCTAGTGGCGAGGAAGGAATGGATATGAAACAAATCACTACAAAAAAGAAAAAATAAAACAAAACTTTACGTTATAAAATTACCCTCAAATCAAGATTTTGATATTGTCCACCGAGTTTGATGAAATACTTGTAAACTAATGTTACTGTTTTACATTCAATAAAAAAAAATTGAAGATGCATTATGCTTATGAGAAAATGTTGCACACACCTGAGCTGGCCAGTCAAAGTCGAAGAGCGAGCCAAGCTATGCCAAGCTCGACTCGGTTGGACTCGTGTATATCTCTGCACGGCACAATCACGCTACAACCTATATATTTGCATGGTGGGGGCCTTGTGGCCCACCTCATCGGAATGGGCCCACCTCAAATTTCTACGGTGGGCATCCCCTACCTGCCCCACTTTGTTCCCTTTGGTGTGTTCCACTTGAATTATAGATCGGTATGATTTTTGGCTTCTATACCTAACATTGAGGGCCTTAACTAATAGACGGGTTGGATGGAATCACACATCACGGTGGGCCCCACACAGCTCAAACTTACGATATCTAACACTCAAATGTGTGATTATTCCCCTTCAAAAGAAACTGAAAAGAGTGTAATCCAAATTTTATATTTTCAGATGGACAAACGATCGGTACTGATCGATGCAGCCGCGTATTTACGAAGCCTCCATGAAGAGATGGACCAGATCAAACGAGAATTATCAGCCCAAGAAACTTCTGAAAGCTCTACTATCACGAGCTCCGAATCGCCTCTGCCGTCTCCGGATGAAATCCAACAACCCCACCAATCCTCCTCAACCCACCATCAGATTATCCAAGTATGATGTTCTTCCTTCCTTCCCTGTTATTGCTGCAGGATCACAACCATTCATCTGCATGTCCCAAAAGCTAGTGGCCCACACGTGTCAATGAGGCGTCTGGATGCAAAATGACTGATTTTCGTCAGGATGGCCCGGCACGCGAGTTGAATGTGGACCATTGATCATCTATCAAACACGTGTGCTGCTTTGGCACGTGAGGTGTGCTTGTGTTTGGCGCATGCAGATAATGTTTTGCCGCAGGCACTTAAAAACAAAAACTCGAAGTCTCGAACTGAGGCCCGATCCACTACAAAGCTTTATAAGGTAGGCTGAGCCTACAACATAATGTGTGGGACCGACTGTGATGTGTTCGTGACATCCAACCCGTCCATCATGTGGACCCCCTCGTCTTCTCCTTGTTCTCTAAAAATTAGGCCGATCCAAAACTCCAGTGGGCCATCCCATGTAAAAATGACGCCTAAGATCTTAAAAAATCATAGGGCATGACCCACCTGAGTTTTGGAATGGCCTCATTTTTTGGGGTTTATGTTCACCATAGTGGGGTGCATTTTATGAATGGAGTGTGGGGGATAAATAAAATGCAGTGGGCCCCATAAACAATATGACAGATTTCCAATGGTGGGCATCACCATCTCAACCGTTTATTGTGTGTCCCACCTGATTTTTGGATCAACCCGATTTTCTTGTACATGAGGGGGCGCACATGATGGTCTATGTTAACCTACAAAGCTACAAGGTTCTGCAGTGGATCTGACCTGCCATGTTGCTACTGTGACAGTGTGATGGTTCAAATGTGTTCGTTCAGATTTCTGGGCGTTGCACAGATGTCGTTCAAATTAGACCGTCCAAATAATGGGCCCACTCTAGTTCAGTCATATACCAAATGTTAGGGGTGCACACGGTTCGGTTCAATTCGGTTTTGGGGTGAAACTGAACTGAACTATTTTATTAGTCATAGGATTGTAACAGATTGTAACATCCCCTTAGTTTCTTTATTTTGTATTCATTCAAAATAGTTGTTTCTTAGAGTTAGAAACAGTTTCAAATTATTCTATATTTTAGGATTTCAAACAAGTGTTTGTTATCCCGTATGTGTATTTAACTGCTACTAAATGTATATGAAAAGGTGAATTGATTTCCTCAATCTAATATGGTATTAAAGCAACCACAAGTAGTATAAGCCGATTCAATTTTTATTTTTATTTTTTCTCTTCCCATGTTCTTCAGCACTCATGGCTACCGAATCTGACCCTGTAACCATCCTCAACACCAATGACCCACACCAAACTCTCATTAGCGTTAACGTTGCTACTCAAGCTCCTCTCAAACTCACCTCTACCAATTACCTCTCCTAGAAACTGCAGTTCCAAACACTCTTCATTGGCTATGACCTTCTTGGCTATATTGATGGCTCCAAACCATGTCTGTCAGCCACCTTGACACAATCCAATACAACCAGACCCAATCCCTGTTACATTCTATGAACCAAACAGGACTAGCTGATCCTCAACACCGTCATTGGCTCCATCTCACCCACCATTATTCCCTTCATAGCTCAAGCCAAAACCTCTAGACAAGCCTGGACAATTCTAGCCAACACCTATGCTAAGCCCTCTCGTGGCCGCATCAAACAAATCAAAAACCAACTCAAAAACACCACCAAAGGCTCCCTTGGCATCACTGAGTTTATGCAAACCATCAAAACTCGAGCAGATGATCTTGCTCTTCTTGGAGCCTCAATTGATGAAGAAGAAATCACAGACAAAATCCTAGATGGTCTCGGTGATGATTAGAAAGAATTAGTCCGCGCTGTCCAAGCAAGAGATACCTCTATCACCTTTGAAGAACTTCACGAAAAACTCCTCAATTTCGAAGCCTCTCTTCAAACAATCCCACCCGAGCCACACCATTTTCCAGCTACTGCAAATTCCACATTCTGAACCAACAACAAAAACTAGCGTCCTTCTCAACCACAAGGCACTACCACCACCAACTGGCGCCCATCCTTCAACTCAACCAACCGCCCACCTGCTGCAACCAATGCAGGACCCCATTCATCACAGGGCCCTCGTCCTCCTCTCAGACCTTACCTTGGTCACTGCCAAATTTGCAGGATTCGGGGTCACACTGCCAAACGGTGTCCTTCATTTCACCTCGTACCAGTTCACACTTCCCCCACATCCAACTCGCTTAGCATAGGTGTTGGCTTGAGCTATGAAGGGAATAATGGTGGTTGAGATGGAGCCAATGACAGCGTTGAGGATCAGCTGGTCCTGTCTGGTCCATAGAATGTAACTGGGATTGGGTCTGGTTGTATTGGATTGTGTCAAGGTGGCTGGCGGACATGGTTTGGAGCCATCAATATAGCCAAGAAGGTCATAGCCAATGAAGAGTGTTTGGAACTGCAGTTTCCAGGAGAGGTAATTGGTAGAGGTGAGTTTGAGAGGGGCTTGAGCAACAACGTTGATGCTGATGAGAGTTTGGTGTGGGTCATTGGTGTTGAGGATGGTTGCAGGGTCAGATTCGGTAGCCATAAGTGCTGAAGAACAGGGGAAGAGAAAAAAAAAAAAAATTTGGATCAGCTTATACTACTTGTGGTTGCTTTGATACCATATTAGATTGAGGAAATCAATTCACTTTTTCATATACATTTAGCAGCAGTTAAATACACATACGAGATTACAAACACTTGTTTGAGATCATAAAATATAGAGCAGTTTGAAACTGTTTCCTAACTCTAAGGAACAACTATTTTGAATGAATCCAAAATAGAAAAACTAAGGGGCTGTTACAAGTCATAGGATTGTAACATATTGAAACAGCCTCTTAATTTCTCTATTTTAGATTTATTCACAATAGTTGTTCCTTAGAGTTAGGAAACAGTTTCAAACTGCTCTATATTTTAGGATCTCAAACAGGTGTTTGTTATCCCGTATGTGTATTTAACTGCTGCTAAATGTATATAAAAAGGTGAATTGATTTCCTCATCTAATAAACCAATCCTGACGGTTCCAGGAAAATCAGAATCAAAACAAAACCAGACCGTTTGCACCCTAGAACCGAATCGGAACCGTACCATAAAAACCGGTCCGGTCCTGGGCATTTTATAATCCAGCCTAATTGCATGTTTTTAAAAAAAAAAATTATAATCCAACCCATGTTCATTCGTGTTGTGATTCATTTAATGAATAGTCTAGATATTATGTAAGGTGTGTAAAAAAATATTTACGAAAACAATCAAATAGCACACTGTAAACCATAGATCATGAGTTAAATAGATAACTAAAATACATTGTAAACTTGGTTCGGTTACAAGTTTGGTTCTATGGGTCCAGTTCTAAGTTCGGTTCCAAGTTTAGTTCTATAGTCCGGTTCAGTTATACAGAACTCCGAACTGAAAACTGAACCGAACTAACAGGTGCATTTCAGAACCGGGTTTGATCGATTCTACTGGTTCGATGTGCACTCCTACCAAATATTACATTGAACTGATATCATAACTGACCGATGGTGATGATAAATGTCCATCAGCAGATGATAAAGATATTTGAGTCTACCTGATCTTGTGTTTATGTGGGCCCCACCATTTGAACCTTTTAATTTGAGTAGCATGTATGCCACGTGTAGTATATATAAGTGCAAGCGCATGAACCAATACCACAGTATCAGATAACTCCCTTTTTATCCTGTTCGACTTCTGGCGCGCTTTTGTATAATCATATTTTGGAACTCAACGAGTTGACTCGAAACTCAGCCGAGTCATCTCGACTCAACTTTCTAGAGAGTCTTCAACTCTACCCCACCTCAATGGATTTTCTGTTGAAACTTGAAATCAAGCTTTCTGTTCTTTGAAACATCATGGGTCGACTCGACTCGATTTCTACTTTGGCTAGGCTGTCAACAGGTTGGGTCCTACAGTTCCCAGACCCAGTCTAATCATAGTTGAGTCTGTTAGGTCAGGTTCTTTTGGGTCCTAGTCTTCTTCTTTCTTTGTTTTTTTTTTTTTTTTGTACCTGAACCCTTACCCAATTGGATTTTGGGTAGCTATTGAGTAGCCATTGGATCTTTGGACCTTCTTCTTTTTGAGTAGGTTCAGTTTATGACATGCACCGGCCCACTTGAATGGATAGATTAGATCACACACGTGTGCCAGCTTGACACATGAGAGGTGTTGTGGCTTTCTCAAACCTTGTTCCATTGCTAGATAATTAATTTATGTACTTAAAATATATAATTTTACAATTAAAAAATTAACCCGACTCAATTTTAATCAGTTCCAAAACAGTGGACCCAGACCCAAACTCGACTAGACCCAGTAAAATATACTGGATCCAAATGGCAAACCCAAAACCAACCTGATTAGTAAACAGGTCTGAGAAATTGGACCAGAACTCAATAGAATTATGTCGGGCCCATTGAGTACCTGCACCCATTGACAGCCTTAAGTTCGGTTGTGTTTTGAAAGAGCCTTAAGTTGACTCAACTCAGCATTGTAATACTAAATCAAAAATACTTGAAATGATGGTAAATATTCAAAATACTAAAGTAATAAATATATAAGATAGCTAAAGAATACATCTTCTGTAAACGGTAATGCAGAATTGAAAAGAACAGTGCTATGCATCGAGTACAAAGACCAAGTAAACTAAGTAAATGGCATACCTGATTAGAAGATATTGACTTAGGCGATTGCCGAAGTCTTCCAAACCTTACATCCTAAAAGAAGCATCGGGATGAAAATTTAGCTTCAAACGTGTGTGGGATTGGAGACCCAATCTTGTTTTTATATTTGTGAGGGTTGAGGAATTTGAAATCCATCAAAACTCATCTCCCTTAGGCTCCACATGAATTTAATAACCTTAGTATAACTAGAACACTATGCGTGTAACACAATTATAGGGCACCATCCCTATATGATTTTTTAGACTAATCACATCTTGAATGGGGTTCATTGGTATGCCCGATTATATTATCCAACCCTTGGGGAGATCCAGACCGTTGATCAATTAGGCCCACCTTATAGAATTCTTACATCTTCAGCTTATGAAATGCTAGCGAATGACATGCTTCCAAGGACAAGCAACTGACTCAGTTTGAGTCACGCCTAGTCATATCGGGTTGGCCGAGTTTTTCAGTTGATTCAAGGAGTCTAGTTGAGTTTGGGTTGAGTCATGCTCCTAAAAAAGTAAGTTTTTGGAAGTCTCAGTTGAGCAGACTCGTATAAGTTTTGAGTCAAGTCAGCAAGACACTTTGTAGGAATAGCAGTCTAGGTCGGGCAAGCCCAGGTAAGTATGAGTTCATCACAAACAGCTGCAAATAGGCACGGACCTTGGTTTCAACAATAGATCTAATAATAAATGACTTGGCTTAATTTCTCACTGCCCTGTCTGAAAATTGATAAAATCCCTATTTCCTACTTGAATATTCTTAATCTATTGATTGAACAAGTTGTTGGAATGATAAAGTCCCTTGATATACATTGATCCACCAGGCTCTGACAGCTTAAGCTTTTAGAGTAAATGGTTGTTTTACATGGTATCAGAGCGTAAAGTCCTATATTGGAATCTCGAGAGCAGGCCCAGGGACCGAGAAATCCAAGCCTGACCTATTCACTCTGACAGCTTAAGCTTTTAGAGTAAATGGTTGTGGGTTGTGCATGAACAAAGAACCTATTCACTCCGATAGCTTAAGCTTTTAGAGTAAATGGTTGTGGGTCGCACATAAACAAAGAAATACACTTAAAGGAATGAAACCAATGGTCTACATTCAAGATGCATTTGTTGCCTAATCGAGAATCCAAAATGACTTGAGAGTAAGACCGGCCCATGGACGAAGGTAATAAGGTCAAAGCCAAGTCCAAAGCTGGTACTTCAAGCTTGTCTTGCTAGGTGGGTTGCCCAGCGCATTCCCAGCGGGCCAAGTACATAGCCCAGGTCTAGCTACTAACAGCTAGCCCTTTCAAATATCTAATGAAAGGCTTGAAGGGTAACAAGTAGAAAAGATGTTAAAAACAAAATAAATAAAAATAAAAATATTCTGAACACATTTTTGAAGAATTTTAGTTGGCCTCAGCATCTGTATTTTCTGATTTTCTCTCTTTAGCATGCTTTTAAAAATACTAGTGGTTATAGCATGTTTATTGCAAGTGGAGAGAGGAACCGGTTAGCTATTGTAAAAGATTTTCAAGAACATGTCATGACATCTGTCGTTGGAACTATGTCCTTTTTATGACCAAAACCCGTCAATACAATGAGCATAATAATAAGTGGGAGGTTTTTAAATAATTGTCAGATAGATGTATTTCAACTTTTTGATTATTTAAAGATTATGATCAATCAAAATTCAAAAAAAAAAAGAGTCTAATAATCAAAGATGTCCATTAGAGTGGGTAAAATTTATAAACTTTCTTAGAATTGGATCGAACAACAATGATTCCCTAATAAGGATTGTAAAACACATACACATACAATGATATCAACTAACAAATCATGCGCTAGAAAAAGTGGTTGACCACATACCTTGAGCCATGCCAAACCAGCGATGCACAATACTCCTCTGGGTGATCGAGCTTGATGATTATGATGAACGGCTCCAATTGTTACTTCCACTTCCTGCACATGTTGGTGTACTTGGTTCTTCTTCTCTCCAATTCCTTCTCTTAATTTGTACAATAGATGAGTAGCCCTACATGTTTTGAGCTTGGTTGAAAAGGGCCAGGAGTTTCTCTTATTGACTCACTTAGTTCTCCTTTCCATCATAGAAACCAAGTATTATATGAACTCACTTTTCTTTTATATATGACATGTGTATGCATGTGGGCCAACGTAGGAGAGATTTACCAACAAAATCTAAACCATTAATGGGGCTGATCAGGTAAAATCTCAACCATCGATGCTCCCGTCTGCTCATATTATATATAGTTGCAATTCAAATCTAACCATCCATCAACATGGGCTGATTGCGTAAAACATTTTCCTACTTTCGGGTCAGGTCTATAACGTACGTATTCCTGGCTAGTTTTCTGTATTTTCTTTGCTGTCTAGCTGCTGCTAAGCAGTTTCTTTAATAGAATATCTTTTATCCTTTAAATAAAAAATAAAAATAAAAAATCTGACCATCCATCGCCTACAGCCCATTGATAGTTTATACTTTACTGTTTTTAGTAATCCAAGATATTTAAAAAATAAAATGATACATATCGAATTCTTGGTACCTTATGCTACTGTGAATTACTATATGAGACCAAAACTAGCCCACCTATGATTAACAAAAACTGTTGGATTGGAAGGGTCCACCCAACTTTGAACATAACCTAAATATAATCATCATTGATTAATGAAAGTAATTTAAGACTATCCAAATGGATGGGAAAATGTGAATGGCTATGATTCTCAAATCAGGATGATATTTGGGTTATATCCGTGCTGGACCCATCTTGTTCAATCGATCGCATGTAGGTCCATTTGGGGCCCACATAAATTGGCACCATAAGTGGACTTTAGCTCTTAAATGGAAGAGAAATTCTAAGTATTTTATTCTATTTTTTTATAGATAGAGGCTGAGGAATTGGGTGATCGGACGTATACTATTAAGGTGGTTTTCAAGAACACCCCAGGAGCAGTGGGCCAGGTGCATCGCATGTTGGAGTCTTTGGGGTACGATATTTCCCAATCGTGGACGCATAAAATCGACGAGCATCAGATGGTCACCACATCTTTTCTCCGAGTAAGCATCTTAACCGTTCAATTATCATAATACATTCGCTGCCGGGACCCGCTTCTCATCACCGTCCATTCATGATCGGATGAGATGGGCTTCATGAAACTTGACTCGGCATGCGTGTTTTATACCGGAAGCGGATTGTGTACTGCCCGGCTTGGATGGAAATCGATCCGAGCAGGGGCTCTGTGGGGCCCACCGTGATGTATGAGTTTTATCCACACCGTTCATCCAGTTTTCCAAATCATTTTAGTATTTGACCCGAAAAAATGTGGCAGACCCAAGGCTCAAGTGGACCACACCACAAGTAGTGGTAAAAATGATGCCTACAATTGAAATCTTCCTAGGGCCCGCCGTGATGTTTATTTTCCATCCAACCCATAAATCAGGTGTGCCCCACTACTATAAAAGGACACACAAAATCAGGTCATTCTAAAGCTCAGGTGGGCCACGCAACGTGAATATGTAACTTGTAGCCGTGATTATATATTGATCCATGTGGTGTGTCCCACCTGAGTTCTGGGTCAGGATGATTCTTGATAGGTACACTGAATATGAGAAGCCACACCTGATGCACGGTTTAGATTCCAAATAAACATCATTGGTGGGCCCCAACAGCTCCAACGTATGATAATCATAATCCCCTCAATCATCTGTAATGATTCCCAGGGGTCCGTAAATTAGGTTAATTGAGTAATTAGTTCTTATTTTCGAGGACCTTATAGTAATTTTAACCCATCTGCTGTTGATGTCCATACATACGTGGATTCACAGGTAAAGAAGCAAGCGAACCTCACGCCAGATGCGCTCAAGGCGCACATTAGCAAAGCTGCATTCAAGCTTGGCATTGAAATTGAGGATGATGATTACTACTCCCCCAATGGCTAATTAATCTGTGTAACCTTTCACAAGATGCGAAGAGTATTCTTTCTCCCTGGCCATTCAACCATGGCGCACGTTAGCAAAGCGACCTTCATGGCCTGGTTGATTAAATCCAAGTACTTCCCAAAGAGTCAATACTGTTATCTAACGTGAACGCTATGCGTGTTGTCCTTTCTCCATTCCCTTTTGTGGGTTTCTGCACTTTTTAACCACGGCTCACGTTAGTAAATCACCTTAAATTTGGGCCAGTAAACTCTGTGGGGTCCACCGTGATTAACAAAATTTATCTACTCTGTTCATCCATTTTAACAGATAATTTGAGGGCTTGAGCCCAAAAATGAAGTATATCAAAATCTCAAGTGGACCTCACCATGGGAAACAGTGTGAATTGGAATTCTACCATTGAAAATTTCTTGAGGCCAACAGAAGTTTTCGATCAAGTTGACATTTGTGTTTTCCCTTTATCCATGTTTGTGTGATCTTATGAACAGGTTGGATGACAAATAAACATCACTGTGGACCCTAGCAAGGTTTCAACGGTGGAAGTCATTATTCCCACTGTTTCCTGTGGTGTGGTCCACTTGATCTTTGGGCATATTTTTATTTTGGAATCAACCACTAAAATGACCTGGAAAAACGGATGGACGGTGTGGATAACCCACATACATTCATAGTAGGCTCAACTGAGTTTACTCAGTAAGATAAAAGCATGCTGAGTAACTCAGTACGACAATCCGATTTCAAATATTACTGTCTAAAAAGCGCTTGATGCGCAATATTCCTACTCCAAATTGATACGTAACATCTGCTTGTGTTGAGAAAATGTACCATGGTAATAAAAAATTTGGTGGAAGAAATATCCGAATTTTTAAAAGCTTGGATTCAAGTCTCCAATGACCTAATTAAACTAATAGATGTGCCTAAAAATCTTAGATGGATTAGTCGACAAGATCTAATGGTATCTACACAATTTTAAGGACCTTCACTCAAAATTGAAGTTGGACGGTCCATGTCCGTCAAACTAATATGAAAGCGAAAATAATCTAATCACTCATTTGATCGTACAGAAAGGATAGAAACGGAATACCATTTATATAGTCTATCATCAGTTTAATGGACAATGGATATTCTCTGACTAATCCTATTGAATTTTTTTTTAGCATGTCTCTCATTTCATAGAAGGTAGAACCAAATGGATTAAGGGCATGTTTAGTGTGTGGGATTAAATGATATGGAATTAACACTATTATTGCATAATGATTGCATGTCTCGAAATACCATGGTATTTTATCCATCTAATCCCACGTTTGGGATAAATTTCTTGTTATTTGAAAAACATTGGATTAAGCAAAATCTCGTCTAGTAGACCATGGAATTGTAATCAACGAATCAAATTCATAACAAAAATCAGTCACTTGTACACATATATAACCAGTGTCACATGTAAAGGGCATATATGGATGGACGACAAGGATAAAACACATGCATCAATGTGGGGCCCACATGTTTAATGGATTTCAAAATCCACTGAAAATCTTGCATGGGACCAAATGCAATTCCATCCCACATAAACCCAACTTTTCCTATCCTTCTCAAATGTCAGACGAATTTTGCATAGTATCAAATGCAATTCCATCCCACTTAAACCCATCTAAGTCCACCTAATAAATAGGCCGTAAGAGTAGTTTGGATATGGTAGAGTTATTCGTATCACATTCCATGAAGTATTGTGTAGGAGCTACCCACTAGTAGTTACCACATAGGTCCATATTTAACATTGACAACTCAGCACTTGGGTGCAAGATCCATGTCGTCCATCATATAGGCCTAAACATATAGATGATTTGACTAGAAGATTAGGTTGGTTCACTCATAAGGTAACCTACAATGTTAGAAACATGCACACTGCTTGGATAAACTTGGCCAAATACTTTTTCAACTGTCATTTTTTGTACGATACGATTATCCACTTGTAATTTGAATGGTGTGTGTGCGTGTGTGTGTGTTTGCATGCATTTACATGGTAGATCCATATGATGGACGGTTTGGATCGTATATTCATGTGTCATACTGGCACATATGGGGAATAACCCATAAAGAAGTGGTCAAGAGAAAACCGACAAGTAGGGTGTAAGTTAAGGATAGCAATGGGCCAGATTTAAGCTGGAAACATTAATATTTCGAATAAGCCTGACCTTTTTTTTTTCTTTTTTTTTTTAGGGGTTAGCTTGTTTGCACTCAGTCTGCCAGTTGAGCTATGGATCTGGGTGTGAATAAGCCTGGCCTAACTCATGCAACAAACAGTTCAAAATCAGGGTGCAAAGACTGAAATTGAGTCAACATTGTCTGGATCCAAACCCCTGTTTGGCCCATTTTGGGTTGGGTTGGGTTCAGGTTAAGGCATGATAGCTAATCGACTTAGGCCTTGGTTTACATATGCATTCAAGTCCCAACATACAGCCCTGTTTAGAATCTCTTATTTGGTGGGAAGTTAGTTGATACTTCAACTTCATATGATACTTGATACACAAGTGCTCATAAAATTGTACACATGTCATACATTAATTTGAATTAAATCGAACCGTGGAACTCGCTCTCGCTAAGTCATGGTCCCAAATTCAAATTAGTTGAACAATTCTAACCGAGGTCCACTATGGTCTACACTTGCTATTCAATTTATTCACATGACTCTCGAGGTAAAGGTACTTTCTAAAATCCACACTATTTTACAACTTACATAAACTGTATTAACTAAGTTTTATGCATATTTAAAACCTTCATATGATGAATCCTACCTAAGTTTTAAGTTAGAGTAATGCTTGAGATCAAGGCCCTAAGTGGATGAGATCAAGTGTGCTGCCACATGTGCACCTTGAAAACCAATAATTGGATTGGTTTAAAAAATCAAGTAGACCACACCATAAAGGAGAGTTGGAATGCGACACCAATTGTTAATTGCATATGAGGTCTACTATGGTGTATAATTGCTATCTAATTTATTCACATGATTCTCATCGAGGAAGGTACTTTCTAAAATCCACTCTATTTTAATACTTACATGGACTGTATCATGTGAATTTAGAGGTTTCGTGCATATTTGAAACCTTCCTATGATGAGTCAGTTGGAATAATAATAATCTAGAATATAAAGAGGATAGATGAAAAATATAATGAGACAATCAGATCTATCAGATTCAAGGCTCGACTTGAATAGTCAATTTCTCAAGATAGATTTGTTACCACTTTTTACGGTAGTTTCAGCAAATGCAAATGAAGAAAATCTGCAAATTGTCTTCAGGATACAATGAACTCTCAATCCGAATTTCAACACGAAAAATTGCACATTTAAGTGTTGAACAGATCTCTAATTTTGACACCGATATGCATTTTTAATGTTCTGAAAAATCACAGTAAGATGTCAGATTCGAGAGTACTGCACAATGGAGAGAGAATACTTTTCTGAATTATAATATCCAAAATTTATAGTAATTGAATGGTCATGGAGTTCTTCCCAAAAAAATACCAAAGTGCCTCTTCAAGATATCTACACCCATTCATAACAAACAACATCCTTTCATGCAAGGATATGACCATTTGTCCTATTGCAGTTATTTTTATACCCTTTTAGACAGAAAAAGATCATCAACACTAAGGTTAATAATACTTTAGGGTAGTTAAGTTGCACTATGGCCAAAAAAGTTTGAACCACGTGCCACAAAACCTAAGGCTCCATGCAATGATGTGCACATGCCAAGTGTGTCTACTAAAGCGTGCAAGCAGCCCTACAGCCCACGCCACGTGCGCGGACCATGCTTCGCACCATCTTTGAGGAGATTTGAACCCTGGTTACATAAGAAAAAACTCATTCTCTTACCTACTGGCTATACACACTATTTATGAAAATTTTAAATAATTAATATATTTATTTACTTACAAAAAATAACTTTTATTTTTGAAATTTATTTTTATTACAAAAACACAATAGAATCCTACCTAACTTTTAAGTTAGAGTAATGTTTGAGATCAAGGCCTTCAATAGGATGGTGCACTTGATGTATTAGGATGGATATCATCCAAATGAAGTCGTCTGTTCTTTTGACGAATGGTACACCCCCAAATGTTTTTGAAAAGCTTATGGTTTTTATTCAAAAGAGTGCATTAGGTTGTACTTGTGCATGCATTTACCATATATGATACGAATGTCTTTAGATCTAGTTCGTTCAAATCATTGGCCATTAGATTCAGTCAGTTCCTCCATCAAACAAGTACAGTGATGGAATGATGCTAAATTAATATAGCAACTTTGATGCCAAATAACGCAGTGGGTACATGGGTAAAAGAAGAAATCATCTATTTTTTGAAATCGCCATTAAATCGACAAGAAAGTGAAATTTTCCAGAAAATGAGAAAGAATTGTAATATTATTGGTGAACGCATCCTTACAATGTCCCTTATAACTTATATAGGTCAAACCCTAAATTAATAAAAATTTCATAATAATTTTTTTTTAAATAATAAATAATTTTAAAATTAACTCAAACTCTTTCATATGATTCTAACCATGAGTTAAAGCTATCTTAGGATTCTCCAAACCATAAAGCATTTTTTTAATTAAAAATAAAATAAATTTGTAACTTGCTAAACATAGTAAATTTTTATCAAAACTCAAATTTAACCTATAAAAAGTCTATTTTTGAAAAACCGTTTAGGGGCTAATTGCCTTCCATATCGACTAAGACGTAGACTTTATTGATAGCTTTCCAATGACATATTATATGTGTGGAATGTGTAGTTGGTCACAAAATTATAGCCTCCGTAAACTATAATGTATAACAAACCCTTAGATCGAACTTTCTAAACTAATTTCTTTTTTATCATAATCATTCATGTGACTAGCTTTAACTTTATCATATATCATAACTATTTAATATTGATTTCTACATATGGCTTCTAATGAATTTTCTATAAATTAATCCATTTAATAGTCACTTAATACACATAAAATATCAACTCAAAGTTCTAATTTTGGTCTATGTCTACACAAAAAAGACCCTGGGATTTCGAGGGTCTATATTTACCATGCATATGTGCCATGTGTATAGTGGTCATTTAGGTGTGTAAGATCCAACATATATAAGCACACATGCGCCACAAAAATGTGGCATGGTAAAGCCTTAAACTTGTTCAAAATTCAAGTCTCACGGTGTCTCAACTAGTATCCGAAATTAATATCGAATGGATAACTGTAATAGTAAAAAGATGGACACTCCCTATTTTATTTAGACCAATGCTTAGCAATTTTCAGATTGATAAGATAAAAGGTGAAAAAGATAATTTTGGCCTTCAAAAGAAGACATAATAAGATATAAGTTTTTTTTATTCATTTCTTATTTCAAATCTTTTAGCAAATGTTATCCCACTATAAATATATGCAAGTTAATTTAGTGTAACTCATATCTTAACCCACATGCTTTTTAATGGTTATATATAAGTGTTCACACTCTCCACGTGGGGTAGGGCGGCGTATACTAGGTGCAATTATGCTACTCGTGAATTGCATATAAGCATTTGTAAAACTTAAAGTCGCTATTAGTTGATATAGGCATGGAATCTACAGTTGGATAGACCCGTAAAATCACATTGGGTTGAGGAATTGAAAGCTCCCCAACTAAGATACTAATGGATAAGGTCAACGATCATGGATCCTAACCAAAGACCTCGGTGACGAAGAATGAAAGAGTTAGGCATTATTCTCCACCCACATTTGCGTCTAGTCTCTACTATACGAAATTTTATGATTTTTTGAGTTATAGATGGTCTTATACTAATTAATTAGTTAGTTGTTGATAACATCAGAAATTGATTAGTAAACCATTGCTCAATCTGAAATAACACCAAAGAAATCACGATGTCTCACCTGTGTTAGATTCGAGAAGAATAGTAGCTCCAAATTTTAAAAAATGGATAAATATAATACGCTAGTAAATAAATAAGAAAATGAGAATGTTCAAGCAAGACTTGACTTCTAATACACCAGGATCCAATAATACAGGAAAGTGTACAACATACAATTAAGAGTTACTTAAATTATAAGTAGGGGGTATGCAAATGTAAATACATAAAATAAAATAGACGGTCAAATGGCCACCTGTGCAAATAGAGATGTGGGAGGGAGAAATGAGAGCAAATGACACTCTTCCTAATAGGAGATGATCATATTTATCAGATTTTGACCTTAATCAATATTAAATTGCAGAGATGGCTTGCATATTTGTATAGATTAGGTTGAAAGGCTTGGAAGAATGGGGCACAATCTCACTCTACTATAATCTTATTCTCACTCTACTCTCGCTCTGGCATCTCAAGTCTTGCAAGTGTCTATTATCTAGATATGAGATGAGTTGTCCTCTATTTGTAGAGGATGACATGTTTTTTGTAATAAATAGCAACTAAAGGGGTAAACATGTCGTGTAGAGTAATTTCACTAGGTGGAAAACACGTGACACATTGGGATTAGTTTGATAAGTAATAGAACAAGTAATTTCACCCTTCAAGGGAGGTAAAATGATTATGATTACCCTTGTGTGACATAATATTATCGTTCAATTGTCGAATCTCCTCTACAACTGTCTTGAAAATTTTTCAGGAGATCTAAGAATCTTTAAGGATGTGCATGGATACCTTGGGAATCTCGCACATTTCAAGTTCAGCGACCTCTATGATCCTCGAGTGATCTTCTATGGGTCCAAAATGCTGAAACGGGTATAAGTTGCAATATTATTGCCGCCCATATGGACTTTTTGTTCATTTGATCACAAAATTTGTTATAATCCTCCGATGATCCTATTGTGGTCCTAAATTGCTAAAATAGGCTTGGATGACAATATATTATCGCACATATGATGTTTGCCCTCCAAATTTTCTTATGAAGTTTAGAGGCTTTTGTGGAACCTTGAGCCTAATTATGGATTTAGGTTTTGGGTTGGATGGGTAAGCTTATAAGTGAATGGCTTCCTAATTGGGCTTTTACGTCGCTAGTTTTCTTAGAGTTTCAAGCTCTTTAGCCATTTGTCCCAGATCAAGATAGGTGCATAGTTTGTTGGGGGTGTGGTGTTTACAATATCAAAAGTCATACTATACTTAAGTATAAAATAACTATTATCAAAATTTCTCCTTAAGCGATTCCTCATCTACGTTGGGTGTTTGATTATTTGGTTGAAATCAAATAGACCATGAAAAAAAAAACAAAGAAAATGATATAAAAAAAATAATAATAATAAAATAAAAAATAAAAAAACTCATAGAGTTGAGTCAATGCGTGACGTGAGTCACTTAACTTGAAAATAGAATTTACTCCCACTGGACAACGTCCCGAGTGCAACAGGTTTCCAGAGCAATCCACCTCCAAGATACAACAACATGACCCAGTCTCACCGGTGCATTCACCATACCCGGGATCAAACCACTCCTAATTTTAACCCGCAAGTGCTAAGTTAACTTAATAAATAACTTAACAACAAAAAGCTTTCTTAAAGACAACAGCAACAAAGAGGGTTTTGAATAAGAGCAAAAATGATTTTGATAATCTATAAAATAGATGGAGAAGTCTTTATATAGACTTCGAAATGGTACTATAAGCACCATTTCAAAAGGTTTGGTCTGTTAGGCTTAAACTCAATAGGTGCGACCAACCAACTAAACGTCTTTCTGTTTTAAAAACGAAAGGGTGCAAGCGCGATTCCACTATTGCATAAAATAAAGTCCTACGAGTACCACACACACCCACACGAGTAAACCTGCACCTATGGCCTTAGCCACGACCCGTTCCTTCTCATCGTGGTGCACGTGCACTCGAACTCGACTCGATATGTGCGTAATGGGTCTACAGCAAGGCTCAAGCCTCGAGGTTTAAAAAAAAAAAACTTTTCTTATATATGTGAAATGTTTTTTTTTGGTAAATCCAGTGTGAGACTAAACCCACAACATAAAAAAGGAACTCGATTTTTAATTTTGGAAGGAAATCAAATATTAAAAAAAAAAAAACTTTTATTTTGAAACAAAAAAATACAACATTGAGTAAACTTGTCTTCCTTCAACATCTATGTCCCTCACTTCCTTTATTAAAAATATAATAAGCTAAGCATCATCTTGTTTGACATCTAAACCTACTTTTTCAATCCTGGAGATTACGATTTTTATCAGTTACGTTTAGAGTTGTATACGAACCGAGTTAGCTCGGTTAACTTGCTTGACTCGACTCGAAAAAGCTCGATTCGACTCGGTTTAAAACTGAGTTTGAGCTGAGTCGAGCTGATTTTTGGAGCTCGAAAAAATTTTGAGCCTAGTTTTAGCTTGTCCAAGCTCGAATCGACTCGGATCAAACCCTAACTCAAATCGAACTTAGATCGAACTAGTTCAGTGACTCAATTATTTTGATATTGATGTTGCTCACCAAGTGTTCGATGAAATGACTCAACAAAGTGTCGGCTGGTAGCGAGGAAGGTATGGATATGAAACAAATACCCTTGTATCTTGATTTTGATGTTGCCTACTGGGTGTTTGATGAAATACCTGTAAACTGATGCTGGTGTTTTACATATTGTGATAAATTGAAAGTGCACTCCATGTGTTTGAGAAAATGCCGCACAAGCTCGATTATGGCTCGAACTAGCCCGAACTGCTGACCGAATTGAGCCGAGCTGGCCAGTCAGGCTCGAGGACCGAGCCAAGCCGAGTTCGAGCTGAGGTCAGCTAGTGGCCAAGCCAATCAAGTTGTGCCAATCTTGACTCGGTTTGACTCGTGTACAATTGTAGTTTTGTTTGGTAGCTTTGATTTTTAATCAATTAGAGTTCAAGAACTGTGTTTGATGACTTGAATTTCCAACACGTGGAATTTAATAATTATATTGTCCATATGTGCAAGTTAATGAATTTGACGAGGGAAATCATCTCCAATATCCCAACATTATATGCATGTGACATGTAAGACCATCCTTGTATTTATAGCCTATTATAAGAAAGCCTTACCTCAACAACAACAAGGCAAGTCTAATGTATTAAGTGTCCCACAAAAGTAGAGCACTAAATTCGTATTTTAATGACATTTAAAAATAGAAAATATACAATTGGCATATTTTCACTATGAAGTATCCACTAAACAATGATTCAAATTGTTCGACCATTATGGTCTTAAGACTGTGAATAAGTAACAATGGGTTCCACAATTTAGATAGTTTCGCTTGAGTCAACGAATGTCACAAGTACAATTTTGAGTGCTTGCATATTAAGCATCATAAACCTATGAGTATCATAGAAAAATCATTTCATACCCAACTTTTATCATCAAAGATGAAAAATCATTGACCGTATTATAGATAGTTAAAAATAGAAATGAATAAGAGAGTGCATCTTATCATTGAGAGACAGTGAGTCATTGCTACTGAGAGAGAGAGAGAGAAGAGAGAGAGAGAGAGGAGAGATGTTAAAAGGTTTGCAAGGTGTGAGAGGATTCTCAATCTTCAAATATTTTATGATCGTTGTCGTCGAGGATTTTACATCGTATGTGAGTATGCAATCAATTGAAATGCATGGTGCTAAATAGTTGTTCTTTCTAAACTTGGATAACATATATAAACTAACCAAAATCTACCAAAAATCTATGTTGTCAAATGAGCACTCATTGAGATTACAAGGGTTAAAGGTTAGCATCATTTATTAAGTACAATTATTACACGGTTGTCCATCTATGGTAGTTGTTCACAACCCCAAGTGTAGGGTCGCGATGTAGTAATAATCTCGATGAGATCGAGGTTGAATCCACGAGGACTAAACTCATGCGTATTCTGAAAGTAACTAAAAATATAACTAGAAGAAAATGTAAATCTAAATCTGAAATATTTGAGAGAGTAATTTTGTAACGCCCTGAAAATCGGGAGTTGAGCATAAACTCCACTCCCGAGTTCCAACGCATCACTTATGCAACATAGATAATGATGATTGAATGTTGTTCATATTAATGCAATAAACATGAGTGAGATTATACCAAAACAACATATCATACTCCAGAGAGTTAAGTTACGCAAGCGGAAGACTGTGATAGATATATAAAATATATAAATTGTTGTACGTCTCCAAAGTATGAACATGTTACCAGGTTAAAGATAGACATGTATACACCAAAAATGAACAAAAAAATATACATGGGTGTTCCAAAAGTGCAAACTAAAGTAATCGTTGTCCTCTCGTCGATCAGAAGATGGTCTACATAGACCCACCTGATAGCTGTATAAGGAGAAACCCTCCTCCTCATCATAAAAGTCCGGCTTCGCTTCGTAAGATCGTCATCATCTGAAACTCAAATAGGGTCTGGTTGGTGTGTACAACATCGTCCCGTAACGTGGAAGTGAGTGATCAACTCAGTGGAACAATAAAGCAAAGGTTAACATGTTATCAATTCAATCAAGCGGTAATGATAAAGCAGTAAATCACACATCCCTCAGTACTCTTATTAATGTAAGTATGGTATGTATGTATGATGCATGCCCTCGCCTGCGCTCCCTCAGCAACTCCTTCTTACAATCGCGACATGCCACACTCCCTCAGTGCTTGACCATCAACGCCAAACGCACACGTAATGCGGTGCATGAACGTGATTACCAAGTTCCTTATTAGTCATTTTCATACAGCAGGATTGGGAAACTAAGGTACCTCCCTTATATCACTTCCTAACACAAGGATCCATTCTAGGGTCGTCAGTCTTAGTAAATCTCATATGATATTGCGGTTCTAGGTTGCTGCAATGGGCTCATTGCCAAATCAGTACAGGTCTAGTGTATACTCTGATTACTACGGAAAGGCTCGTCGCCTCTACGCAGGTTCAGAGTATGCTCGAGGTCACTACAAAGGGCTCGTCACCAAATCAGTGTAGGCCGACAGCTCGAATACAATGTTCCATATCAACGTATTTGGCTCACAAGTCTGGGTTGCTCACTGATCACTACGGGGAGGCTCGTCGCCCCAGCGTAAGCCGACAGCTCGACCACGGTGTCCCATACCACTATGTCCGGCTCATAAGTCTTAGCGGATAGAGGTACCAAGGTTAACGGGGTTTCACTGGTAAGTTTGGTACCTTAGATTCAAGCAGTAGCGTCCAAACATGGTGAACATACAATGGCCAATCGGGTTATTAGACAAGTTCGACTGGTACGAGCGTACGCTGAAGTAACTGACAAGGTACCACTGTCGACAACCATCGTACGACTCAGATTCATCGAACGTATCTTTTGTGGCAAAATGACCTTAGCCACAAAATCAAGGCCTGTTACCGATTGCCTGGACTATACAATAGCCCCATTCACATTCAATTACAACAAAATATCCTAGAAGATAGGTAAAGCAATTATGAATCAAGATTGCAAATCATATAATCAAAAGTCCAATAATGTCCGTTTTAGGGCTGTCAGGGCTGTTGCACGGAATCGTTACACCACTCCCCCATCACCCTTCATGGCACAACTTAAATATGGATTTATACATATGCATTACGTACGTAGATAAACAGACACTATAATATACGATACATGGAGGAAATCATACACAGTTAAAGTAGTTGAGAATCAATATCTCAACACCCTTATACATTTCAATTCACTAACTACCTACTCATTCAGACAATTTTACAAACATTTAGACTACACTTTTCAACATACCTGTAATATGTTAGTTAAAACATCTGTCGTAGTGAATCCTTTCACAAAGGATTTGCCACATGAACCATGATCATGCATTCACGACTAATAGTCATGGCAAGCATAAATCATAGTTCCATATTCATTCTAACATTTCTACAAACACTTAGGCTACACGTTATAACATACACAACGTATGTTGGGATAACATGTATTAGGCTAATCCGTTCACACAGAAGTTGATACACATGCATCTAGCATACATAGACAGCAATTAATCATGGCAAGCACAAATTCGTATTTCATACGTATACGGTATTTTCTATAAATACGAGGAATACAATATATTCAACATAGTTAACGTATATCTGAAAAATAAAACGAACAGCACTTTGTACATGTGTAATGGCATCCACGTCAGTAATATATCATTAACTGACATTGAAAGCCTTGAAAACCATAACCTATACGTTTAAAGTCCGCACCTTATGTCGTAGACGTAAAACGAAATCAGTTTAGACACTAAGTCTTTGTCAATGGCACCACAATAACCTACAACAGGGAATAGGTTAGCTATTCCACCATCTGTTCTATTTGAATCTCTACAACAGGTTAGGGTTAGGATTTCTTACCCAAATACGGCGTTGAAAACACCGAAAAACTACACGGGAGTGGTGTTTCAGCAGGTGGATTAGTAGGGAGAATCCCAGGAAGAATCCCCACTTCTCTCTCTCTTTCTCTCTCTTTTCTTTCTTCTCTCTCCTAGGGTTTCCCAAATTCATATGGGATGAGAGAGTAAGGGCTTAAGGCCCTTATATAGGCCCAAAACTGATGGGAATGGCCTCAGGGCCAAAGTATACTTAGGTTATGTCCAAAACCCATCTGTTTCAACTCAACGGAGCACTTCCGGAGGCCCCCCTTGAGCCAAAGGTTGGACTTAAGCTCCCTGACCATGGATCTAGATCGAGTTAAGTTTTCGTTTCAGTCGGGTTTCCAGATCGCATGTGGCGAACCAGTTTCAGTTCAACGGTCACCGAAACTTGGTTAGGGCCACAAGTACACTGACCTGTGTATGAAATTTCTCCTGATCTGAGGATGTATTTGGGTCAGATTCTGACGGTCTGATTGCTTATATTCGACCCACAAGCAACAAGTCTCAGATTCACATTAATTTATAAAGGAAACTACATTTTCTCACACTTTTCGCTCCGGGTTCAAGCGAATAGCCTCGGGACACTATCTGGAGTTGATTTCCAAGATGGTTGTCAAGTCCAGCAAGGCGGTCCTGAATATATAATTTCGTAGTAATCGGACTTTCGACGTGTGGTCCAGATCCAATACAGAGTTTCAATGTGCTCCCGAGAGCAACTGGGTAATGAGATTTATCCTAAATTTTAGGGTATCCTAGCGTCACTGATTCTACAAGTTTTGGGTCTTGCAGATCGTATTTAAAGTGATTCAAGCGGATTTCACAACGAATCTAGTTTAACACTTAGTTAATTTTGTCTAATTCCTAAAGGATTTGGTCCTATTTGATTTTCTGCCTGAGGTGGTACTTGGGCCTTTGCAGTTTGTAGATAAAGTGATCCAAGCTATTAATACTTACCTAATTCACGCCCTAATTATAACAGAATAAGGTCCTAGGGCAGTTCTACGTCCAAGGGCGTCTATTGCCAAGTTAGAAAAAATCCGGGATGTTACAATCTACCCCCCTTAAAAATAATTTCGTCCCCGAAATTGGCTAAGGGTAATGAGTAAAGATTTCATTATTTCTTTTGCCTAAGTTTTATTGACTTCACGTTTATATGCATGATAGGGTGTATACTATCAATGCTAATCTGGCTCATTTTTAGTCTACCATCCTTAAAAGTGTGTTTCACCCTGCAGTTGGCTAAGACTTCTATTAAATTCATATTCAACGAGCACAGTTGTAGATACACTGACCTTGGCTATCGTAGTTTAGTTCGTATCCATTGTTAGGCCTATTCTGTAATATGAATTGGTTTAACACTTAAATCCTATTATTGATGATCCTATTTAATGACCTAACCCTACACATAACCTGGATCAATTTCCTTCGATCCTGGGCCAGTGGGGCATGGGTCCACCACGCTTTCGCTGCGCCACTCTGATCAAAGAGGTGTATTAGCAGACCTAACTAGATTGGGCTCATAATGTTCTACCCCCCTTAAAAAATATTTCTAGTCTCAAGACTCAAGAATCTGTGTCTCGCTCCGTATGTCAGAACGAGGTGTAATTTGGGACCTAATTCCTAACTCTCTGTTGCCCATTTGAGAAATTTCTTAAGCCCGAACAAAGTATCCCTATTGGCTATATGTTCTTAACACTTCTCAAAGGCGAAGTAACAAACTTTTGGTTATAAGTGGTTCGGCCAACACGGAAGGAAAGTTGTGTAGTGGGTCTGAACCGGATACATAGACCTTCTGCCTAGCTAGGACAGAAAATTGTCGTATCAGTTCTTAATCCTCGTTGATCCAGACCTTCTGCTTGATCAGAGCATAGAGTTCATTAGTAACTACCAGGATTGAAAATTCAATTCAAAACGCGGATACCTCACTTATAGATAGTTCTCTACTCCATGTTCCCAATTATAATAAGCCCTTGAGAAGACAATCCTAGGAGGTGTGTTGTTTTGATCTAACGTTCACTCAGAGGGATATATAACTTTTCTCTAAGTGTGAATAGTTTCTAAGTTAAAACAACTTTTCTAAGAGTTATTCAATAAGCCTATTAGTATTAGGGGGATTCAACGAAGGAATGAGATCTCACTCCAACCTAATCAAGCCAACTAACTAAGTCCATCTTTCAATTGTCGTATCATAATCAGTGTTTTACATTCCTTAGTATAACCAACCAATAGTTGTAATCCAAGGTCTATGCTTATACGCTAGATGATTTCATACCCTTTCTAATACAAGAAATTGTTTATCGCTTAGGGTCAAACGTTGTCTGATTGGAATTGAGTTGCCTAAACTTGAATTTAACTATACTCGAGCACTACACACATGCTCATACTAGCTAAGAAGGTTCTTGAGTTCACATTATTACTTTATTGGATTCCCTATACTGTCAAAATTTTCAAAATCTAAGACTACCAACTTTAGGTCCAAATCTCTAGGGACTTGTTAAATGGGATTACATTGCCAATCCCACATCGGGATTGGGAGTGACATGTTTTGTAGAAGGGTGGGATGGGATTAAAATCAGTTTCATAGGCTTTGGAAAATGAGCCTTGTGTTGGAAAGGAAAGTGTGAGATGGGATTTCCAAATCCCACGATGATGGTGTTGGAAACCATGGGATACACATACATTTATTGTTACTTTTACAATTTCATCCACCTTAATCTCACTGAATGCAGTTGGCCGAACGGGCCCTAAATGTCCCAACATTTGGAGGTTTGTGAAGAAGACGGTGGAGACGGTTATGTAAGAAGAAGGAGATATGAGAATGGAGGGAAGATTTGAGAGTGGAAAACTAAATTTTCAGGGAGAAAGGAGAGCTTGGAAGGGTGTGTGAGGGAAGAGGGGGTATATGAGCAGGAAAATGGGGTCCCCACGTGATTCGGTGGGCACTACATTTGTCTAGGGGTCAACCCGCAGTGGCCCGACAGGCCCGGCCAAACCCGACAGCGGTCCACCGCGGTAGGAGCGGCGCAGCCGGGGTCCTCTGGACTGGGGGCAGTGCCGCCGTGGTGGGGTGATGGCCACCCCCCTCCCGGGGTGCCGATGGTGTACAGGGTCCACTATGGATCCCCCGAAGTGCACCGATTTGGCCCTGACTCCGTTTGAAGTCGTTTCGAGCTCTCATTTGCGTATATTCATATGTTTTCAATTTGCTGAGTGTGGGACCTAAAAGTGTCACCTAAACCTGTCGATTGATGGTCTAGAATGGTGTTGGGATCATTTCAGGCGATCGGGAAATCCTACGGGTACTATTCCTATAGTCTTCTTCTGTTGATTTCGCCGTTTAGCGAAATGGGAAATCCTAAGTTTGTCTCTACGTTCCGTCGCTCCCTCCTAAGTCAGAGTACGTCAGTGTGCGTCGTGTGACCATAACCCAGGTCCAGTTTAATCCAAATCATGCTCTGATACCATCTTGTAACGCTCTGAAAATCGGGGGTCGAGCATAAACTCCACTCCCGAGTTCCAACGCATCACTTATGCAACATAGATAATGATGATTAAATGTTGTTCATATTAATGCAATAAACATGAGTGAGATTATACCAAAACAACATATCATACTCCAGAGAGTTAAATTACGCAAGCGGAAGACTGTGATAGATATATAAAATATATAAACTGTTGTACGTCTCCAGAGTATAAACATGTTACCAGGTTAAAGATAGACATGTATAAACCAAAAATGAATAAAAGGAATATATATGGGTGTTCTAAAAGTGTAAACTAAAGTAATCCTTGTACTCCCGTCAATCAGAAGATGGTCTACATAGACCCGCCTGATAGCTGTATAAGGAGAAACCCTCCTCATCATAAAAGTCCGGCTTCGCTTCGTAAGCATCGCCATCATCTGAAACTCAAACAGGGTCTGGTTGGTGTGTACAACACCGTCCCGTAACGTGGAAGTGAGTGATCAACTCAGTGGAACAATAAAGCAAAGGTTAACATGTTATCAATTCAATCAAGTGGTAATGATAAAGCAGTAAATCACACATCCCTCAGTACTCTTATTAATGCAAGTATGGTATGTATGTATGATGCATGCCCTCGCCTATGCTCCCTCAGTGACTCTTTCTTACGATCGCGGCATGCCACACTCCCTCAATGCTTGACCATCAACACCAAACGCACACGTAATGCGGTACATGAATGTAATTACCAAGTTCCTTATTAGTCATTTTCATATAGCAGGATTGGGAAACTATGGTACCTCCCTTATATCACTTCCCAACACAAGGATCCATTCTAGAGTCGTCAGTCCTAGAAAATCTCATACGATATTGCGGTTCTAGGTTGCTGCAATGGGCTCGTTGCCAAATCAGTACATGTCTAGTGTATACTCTGATTACTATGGAAAGGCTCGTCGCCTCTACGCAGGTTCAGAGTATGCTCGAGGTCACTACAAAGGGCTCGTCACCAAATCAGTGTAGGCCGACAACTCGAATACAGTGTTCCATACCACCGTATTCGGCTCAAGAGTCTGGGTTGCTCACTGGTCACTACGGGGAGGCTCGTCGCCCCAGCGTAAGCCGACAGGTCGACCACGGTGTCCCGTACCACCATGTTCGGCTCATGAGTCTTAGCGGATCGAGGTACCAAAGTTAACGGGGTTTCACTGGTAAGTTTAGTACCTTAGGTTCAAGCAGTAGCATCCAAACATGGTGAACATACAATGGTCAATCGGATTATTAGACAAGTTCGACTGGTATGAGCATACGCTGAAGTAACCGATAAGGTACCATCGTCGACAACCATCGTACGACTCAGATTCATCGAACGTGTCTTTTGTGGCAAAATGACCTCAGCCACAAAATCAAGGCCTGTTACCGATTGTCTGAACTATACAATAACCCCATTCACATTCAATTACAATAAAATATCGTAAAAGATATGAATCAAGATTGCAAATCATGTAATCAAAGGTCCAATAATGTCCGCTTTAGGGTTGCCAGGGTTGTTGCACAGAATCGTTACACCACTCCCCCATCACCCTTCACGACACAACTTAAACATGGATTTATACATATGCATTACGTACATATATAAACAGACACTATAATATACGACACATGGAGGAAATCATACACAGTTAAAGTAGTTAAGAATTATATCTCAACACCCTTATACATTTCAATTCACTAACTAACTACTCATTCAGACAATTTTACAAACATTTAGACTACACTTTCCAACATATCTGTAATATGCTAGTTAAAACACCTGTCGTAGCGAATCCTTTCATAAAGGATTTGCCACATGAACCACGATCATGCATTCACGACCAATAGTCATGGCAAGCATAAATCATAGTTCCATATTCATTCGAACATTTCTACAAACACTTAGGCTACACGTTATAACATACACAACATATGTTGGGATAACATGTATTAGGCTAATCCGTTCACACAGAAGTTGATACACATGCATCTAGCATACATAGACAACAATTAATCATGGCAAGCACAAATCCGTATTTCATACGTATACGGTATTTTCTACAAATACGAGGAATACAATATATTCAACATAGTTAACGTATATCTGAAAAACGAAACGGACAGCACTTTGTACATGTGTAATAGCATCCACGTCAGTAATATATCATTAACTGACATTAAAAGCCTTGAAAATATAACCTATACGTTTAAAGTCCGCACCTTATACCGTAGACGCGAAACGAAATCAGTTTAGACACTAAGTCTTTGTCAATGGCACCACAACAACCTACAGCAGGGAATAGGTTAACTATTCCACCATTTGTTCTATTTGAATCTCTATAACAGGTTAAGGTTAGGATTTTTTACCCAAATACGGCGTTGAAAACACTGGAAGAACTACACGGGAGTGGTGTTTCAGTAGGTGGATTAGCAGGGAAGAATCTCAGGAAGAATCCTCACTTCTCTCTCTTTCTCTTCTTTTCTTTCTTCTCTCTCCTAGGGTTTTCCCAAATTTATATGGGATGAGAGAGTGAGGGCTTAAGGCCCTTATATAGGCCCAAAACTGATGGGAATGGCCCCAGGGCCAAAGTATACTTAGGTTATGTCCAAAACTCATCTGTTTTGACTCAACGGAGCACTTCCGGAGCCCCCCTTGAGCTAAAGGTCAGACTTAAGCTCCCTGACCATGGATCTAGGTCGAGTTAAGTTTTCATTTCAGTTGGGTTTTCAGATCGCACATGGCGAACCAGTTTTAGTTCAACGGTCACCGAAACTCGATCAAGGCCACAAGTACACTGACCTGTGTATGAAATTTTTCCTGATCCGAGGGTGTATTTGGGTCAGATTCTGATGGTCTGATTGCTTATACGGCCCGCAAACGACAGATTCACATTAATTTCTAAAGGAAACCACGTTTTCTCACACTCTTCGCTTCGAGTTCAAGCGAATAGCCTCGAGGACACTATCTGGAGTTGATTTCCGAGATGGTTGTCAAGTCCAGCAAGGCGGTCCTGAATATATAATTTTGTAGTAATCGGACTTCGACGTGCGGTCCAGATCCGATACGGAGTTTCAATGTGCCCGAGAGCAACTGGGTAATGAGATTGATCCTAGATTTTAGATTGATCCTATATTTTAGGGTATCTTAGCGTCACTGATTCTACAAGTTTTGGGTCTTGCAGATCATATTTACAGTGATTCAAGCGGATTTCATAACGAATCTAGTTTAACACTTAGTTAATTTTGTCTAATTCCTAAAGGATTTGGTCCTATTTGATTTTCTGCCTGAAATGGTACTTGGGCCTTTGCAGTTTGTAGATAAAGTGATCCAAGCTATTAATACTTATCTAATTCACACCCTAATTATAACAGAATAAGGTCCTACGACAGTTCTACGTCCAAGGGCGTCCATTGCCAAGTTAGGAAAAATCCGGGATCTTACAAATTTTGAATAAGGTAATTGAAACTTATAAATTTAAAGGTGGGAACTAGAGTGCCAAGGATCCACTTGTAGCTATTAAGATGCTACTTTACTTTATTCAAGAGATCCAATTGGAATCAGAGTCCTATCTTATCTAATTAGAAAGAGAGATGGTCAAATCTTTGAACTTCTCATGGATCTAGCCTCAATGAAAGAGTATTGTGGATATTCATAAGGGATTCAATCACCCAACCATGCCCTGGAGACAATGGCGAACAGCAAGATTCACCAATCCATCAATCTTAAATAAGAAAGAAGATACTCAAAGCTATCGCAAGTTTACTGTAATTTGAGTCACAACAAACCATTGAAAACTGAAAGTATTCCTTAAAATCAATTGGTAATCAATGAAGTTCAACATAAAACCATAAATCAAAGCAAAATAAACATCATAATCACGCTACAAGCTTCACCTCTTAGTCCTAGTTAAGAGGTTTAGCCAACCATAGACATGATTGAACTAAAATCTCTTAAATAAAGCATAAATACAACTAAGGAAGAAGAAGAAATACTCTTTGCGGTGCCTCTCCACGCTTTTGCTCCACTCCTTAAACCCTAGAAGATGTCTGGGAACATCCTAGGGACTCATATTTATAGTTGTGAAACTCCAACTTTCGCATCGAGTTGGAAAAATCTGGAAACCGCCTTAAATTTAAGCAGTTCGCGCAAAATATGTGTAACCTTTTACTAGTCAAAAGCTGTAATAGCCCGGATTTTTTTTCCAACCTGGAATTAGACGTCCTTAGGCGATGGGACAATCCTAACTCCTGTTTAACTTCTCAAACACTCAATTCAAGGGTCTTAAGTCCATTTTTAAACCATTTTCTTCTCAAATCTCACCTTTCATTACCTCGTTCCTTAAATCCTTCTAAGTACTTTCACATTAGACACTACCTTAAAGTTAGGGTGATGAAGAACAATACTTAAACTAAACATTGCTACAAAGGTCTAAGTACTCCCTATGACTGAAATCACTCAGGACTAAATCCTTTAGAAATTAGGCGAGATTTAGCTAGTGTTAAACTAGAGTGCCTGTGAAATTAGCACCAATCACTTTAAATACGATCTGCAAGACCCAAAACTTGTAGAATTATTGACGCTAGGTTACCCTAAATTCTAGGCTCAATCTCATTACCCGGTTGCTCTCGGGAGCATCTCGAAACTCCATATCGGATCTGGACCGCACGTCAGAAGTCCGATTAACACGAAGTTAAGGAACTAGGACCACCTCGCTGGGCTTGACAACCATCTCGGAAATCAAACCTAGACAGTGTCCCACGGCTGTTCGCTTGAGTCCAGAGCGAGAGAGTGTAAAAACACTTGTTTTCTTTACAAAATAAATATCTTGAATAGTAATCTGACACGTGTCGCTTACGGATCAGTTTTAAGCAACCAGACCGTCAGAATCAGACCAAATTACACCCTCGGATCAGGAGAAATTTCATACACATTTACATATACTTGGAATCTCCGATCGAGATCCGCTGACCGTTGAACTGAAACTGGTCCGCCACACGTGATCTGGAATCTCGACCGAAACGAAAACTTAATAATATGTAGATCCGGTGTCAGTGAGCTTAAGTTCGACCTTTGGCTCAAGGAGGCCCGCCAGAAGTCCTCCGTTGAGCTGAAACCAGCTCACTTTGGTTATAACCTAAGTATACTTTGACCTGGAGTCTATTTCGGTTAGTTTTTAGGCTATATAAGGACCTTAAACCCTCTCTCATGGCAGCCATACGAATTTGAGAGAAACCCTAGAGAGAGAAGAGAGAAAAGAGAGAGAAAGTGTGGGAGCAGTGGAAGAATCTCCCTACCACTCTTCCCTGCCGCTCCACGAGCTCCACCGCTCCTTTCTCATCACTTTCCCGACGATTCCGACGTCATTTCTAAGTAAGAAACCCTAACCCTAATCTGTTTTGGAGTTGTAAGGGTTATAGGTTATGAAATAGCTAACCTATTTCGATCTATAGGTTGTCAAACTGCCGTAGACGGAAGCTTAGCAAACCTACTGTATTCTTTACGATTCTACGACAAAAGGTGAGGACTTTAGGTGTATAGGTTACGGTTTTCAATGCTTTCAATGTCAGGTAATGATAGAATCATGATTTGCATGCAATTGCACATGTACAAAGTGCTTTCTGATTTCTGTTTCGATTAAAGACGTAGAATATGGAATTTTACATACTCTAGGTATTCATAGAAAATACGGTATACGTATATATTTTGGAAATGTGTTTGACATGATTAGTTGTTGTATGAATATATGTTATATGGATAAAATACTGATTAGGCGAAAAGATTCGCCCTAATACATGTTATGCTAATATACACTATGTATGTAGAAATAGTGTATTGTAGAAAATACCGTATACGTATATATTTTGGAAGTGTGTTGGACATGATTATTTGTGGCATGAATATATGATATGTGAATAAAATACTTATTTGGCGAAAGGATTTGCCCTAATACATGTTTGCCAACATACACTAAGTATGTTGAAATAGTGTATGTTAAGAGTTTGTAGAAATGCTTGTGTGAGTAAGTGTTTGGATGATGATGCCTTAGGAGGGTGTTGAGATGAGATTCTCAACTACCTTAGAGACATGTATGATTTCCTCCATGTGGTTGTTTACTTTAACCACTTACTTATGATATGCGTTTGTATTCCTATTTCTATAGTGCTTTATAATATGCTTTATAACATTCTTTGTAACATGTTTTATAACATGCTTTATGACATGATTGTTAACATGCTTGAGTTACTTTGTTTATTATACTTTACACCACATGCTATGAGTAAGGATTGATTGAGTTTGGGACTATGTCTATAGTCCAGACAATCGGTACCAGACTGGAGATCGTGGTTGAGGATTCATGTCGTCACGTAGGATGTGTTTGATGAACCCGAGTCATACTTCAGTTGGCGACAGTGGTTAGGCCACACGAAGTGCTTATGCACTTCATGTCGTTCAGTTGATTGTACGCTCAAGCTAGTCAGGCTCGTCAAGTAACCCGATGTGTCTAATGTATGTTTACCATGTTTGGTCGCTACTGTTTGAAACTAGGGTACCAAACTTACCAGTGGAATCCCGTCAACCATGGTACCTCGATCCGCTAAGACTCATGAGCCGGACATGGTGGTATGGGACACCGTAGTCGAGTTGTCCGCCTACGCTGGGGCCATGTGCCTCCCCGTAGTGACCATTGAGCAATCAGACTCGTGAGCCGATTATGGTGGTATGAGACACTATATTCGAGTTGTCGGCCTACACTGACATAGCCTGGTTGTGGTCCTCAGTCGGGTTGCATCCGGATCCCATTCTTAATAAGTGGACTGGTCGGGCTTCGAAAATAGACCGCCAGTTGGTAGGACGTTAGTGGAGTGACCTCGAGCATACTCTGAATCTGCAGTGAGGCGATGAGCCTTCCCGTAGTAACAGAGTATAAACTAGGCCTGTATTGATAAGGTGATGGGGGAGTGGTGCAACGATTCCGTGTAACAGCCCTGACAGCCCTTGCAGCGACCTAGAAACACACCATCGTATGAGATTGTCTAGGACCGATGACCCTAGAATGGATCATGTTTGGGAATGATACAAGGGAGCTACCTTAGTTTCCCGATCCTGCTGTTTGAAATGGACTAATAAAAACTCGATAATCATGCTCATCATGCATTGCATGTACCTGGAAGATGTGGAGCACTGAGGGATGAAAGCATGCCGCGAACGAAGAGGGTGTCACACGAGGGAGTATGTCAGTGAGGGCATCCATCATGACTACATTCATACTTGCATTAATAAGAGTAGTTACGAATATTTGATTTTACTGCTTTATCATTACTGCTTGACTGAATTGATAACATGTTAACCTATGCTTTATTGTTCCACTGAGTTGGCCACTCATTCCCACGTTACGGGACGGTGTTTTTAAAACACCCACCAGACCCTGTATCAGATGCAGGTATCATTGGAGCACAAGAGACTGAGCCCGACTTCTATGACGATCAGGAAGAGTTCTCCTACATGCAGTTCGCTGGAGGCTTCGCATAGGCTGTCCAGTGCTACGGGGCTAAAGGGTTGATAATTTCAGTTGTATTATTTTGACATTTTGATTCAAAACCAACATGTATATATACGGTGACTCAGTTAGTGTTTATACTCTGGAGATCGAGAATGTTTTGTTTCATATATATCTATGTACACCTTTCAGTCTTCCGCTTACGTTTTATACATGGATCTGGAGTATGAATTACTGTTTTGGTAGAATCTCACTCATGTTTATTGTACTAACACAGACAACATTTAATCATCATTATCTATGTTGCATAAGTGATGTTTTGGAACTCGAGTGTTGAGTTACTACTCGACCCTCGATTTTTCGGGATGTTACAAAAGCAAACTTTGATGAGTCGAAGGCAATCTTCGACGAGTCGAGGATCTCGCGAATTTAAAAATTCACGTTGCTGGAGTTCGAGTCGAAGTTTCTTTGACTAGTCGAGGCAGAGCTTAGACTAGTCAAAGGAGGGCTTAGACTAGTCGAGGATCATGTAAATTCACTTTAAATCTTCGATTTTTTCCATTCCTCACTTGGTTTTCTTGGATCTTTGGCTTATGAATTCTTCAATCTTGATATCCTAAGATCCATCATTTGCCTTGGTGATTCTTGAGCATCAAATCCATGCTTTTAACATTCTTTTCAATCTAAGCTCTCAGATTCACCTTGCAACACAAACATGTATAAAATATAACATTAAGTAGTATCATGTTCATAAAACCAAGATATAAATAAGGAAAAATATGCAATATTTGACACTCAACAGTAGCACAAAATGGCGGACAGTTTCAATTATCATATCATATCTTACGACAAGATCCTCTCTATGTAAGTTCTTGAATGCATAAATGTTATTTGATAAGATACTCAGAGGCGCCGCCATGATATACGGTGAGACCAATGAGGACCTTTTGGACTAGCCACATACTAAGAGTGGGCTCCACCTACAATTGCCTAATCCGAGATAAGCACACAATTTATATATGTGCCTAAAAATGTTCGCCAACAATTTATATTCAAAGAGTCCTAAACTTTGATATAAAATGACACTGGAAGTGATTTCAAACGCAAAAGGGTATATGTATAAATTGGATATATTTGTACATCCACTCAAGGTTTTTAATTAAAGTTTAATCTCTTTATTTGAGTAGCACATACCTTTTCTATTATCTCTCCACCCACATTGTTCATGTTTGTTTGCATTCACACTCTTTTTCTCGTTCTTTACATGTAGCATGTACTTTTTATTACCCCTTCCTTCTCTCTTCCTATGTTATAAGTGCAATGCGTGTGTTATGCTCGCCACCAATAATCCAAAATAACATACTATAGTTAACATCATATGGCTAATCATATTCAGGGTTGTTGACTAGTCAGGTTTAGTTAGGTCCTTTAGGGCCTGTTTGGATACCACCAAATAAATTACTTTTATACTTACAATAATAGATAAGTAACTTATTTCAGATAAGTAAATTTGATTTATGATTAGTTAAAAGCAACTTTATGAATTTAAATTACTTAATCACTTCAGTTAATTATTTTAGTTTTTCTACCTTTCATAAGTCAATGAAGAGAGAATTAAGAGAAGTAAAATAGAGAAGAAGCTGATAAGTATATTGTTTGTCAAAAATACTTATCTATTAAATAAGTAGAAACTAAGATTAGCTAATTGAGGGACAAGTAACTTACTGTAACTTATAATCCAAATGCCCCGTTACTTAAGACAGGCTACTTGTACATCAAATAACTTATCTTGGTTTCTACTTATTAAGTTGAAATTATTAAATAACTTTTAAGTAAAAAAAGTTATTTATAATTGATTTTAAACCAAACTTACTTATCCCAAATAAAATACTTGGTTTATTACTGTAAGTAGAAAAGGTAACTTATTTGGTAGTATCGAAATGGGCCTTTAGTGCCCTACATGGGCTGATCGGGTTTGGGACTTTGTCGGGTTGTGGTCTAAATTTTTATGACCCTAGTCTTTATGCTTGGTTCCAAGCCAGGTTAAGGTCGTGTCTAAGTCTAATTTTCAAATAAAGGCATTTACATGGCCAGAGCACCCTGATGGATTGACTAAATCGAAGATACAATGCCCCTCTGCCACATGCTTAACACGTAAGCATCTTCTCTTGGGCCTATTTGTTTTTCAAATTCAATGATAAATGCAATGTAAATGGGTCAGTATTATTTACCCATGTATTTACACAGTAGCCGCCTCTTGACAATGACTTGATGTTGACGTGAAGCTTCTTTGAAAAGCTATTACATCGGAACAAAGAGGGAAGATTTTTTTCCATTAAAATATATGGGATCCACTGTTATGTATAATCTTAATCCACACCGTCTATTCGTTTTTCCCTCTCATTTTAGGGCATGAGCCCAAAAATGAAGCAGATCCAAAGCTCAGGTGGACCACACCACAAGAAACATAGAGAAATGAATGTTTACCATTCAATTTTTCTTTGGAGCCAAAGAAGTTTTAGATCAAACTTATTGTTTTTGTTTTCCCTTCATCCATGTTTGTGTGACGTTATGAACATGTTGGATGGAAGGTATACATCCTTGTGGGCCTTAGGCTTATTTAAAATTTCAATGGTAGTCGTTCAATTTCTCATGTTCTCGTGGTGTGGACTACTCAAGTTTTGTATCTATCTCATTTTTTGGCTCATGCCCTAAAATGAGCACGTAGAATATATGGTCAGTGTGGATTAGACACATGTATAGTGATGGGCCTCACAAATTTCACCACCATAAATTTTGGTAAGATGATAGCATTTTGTGCCACTGTTTAAGTAATAATTATCCATTTACATGCATTTACCGTGGGATTTGAGCAACAAACAGGCCCTTAGGAAATGGATTAGCTACTCCCCAGCCACCAACCCCGTGGTGGGTGGTCAGTGCTCCGTGGGCCCCACCATGATGTATGTGTTTCATCCATACCGTTCATTCATTTTTACAGATAATTTTAAGGATTGATTGCAAAAATGATAGGGATATAAATATCATGTGGACCACACCACTGGAAAACAATAGCGATTGGATTTCCATCATTAAAATCCTCCTAAGGCCCACTGTATTGTTTATTTGACATCCAATCTGTTGATTAGGTCATACAGACCTAGATGAAGGGCAAAAAAAAAAAAAAAAGAAAGGATAATCTTGATCCAAATTTTTTATGGCCCCCAGATAGCTTTTAATGGTCAACGTTCATTCAACACTTCCTGTAATGTAGTCCACTTGAGATTGAAATATAACTCATTTTTGGTCTCATACCATAAAATGATATTGAAAAATAGATGGACGGCATGGATGAAACACATACATCATAGTGGTACCCACGGAGCACCGACCACCAGCCATTGGGTGGTGGCAGGGGGAGTAGCCAATCCGTTTCCCTCCTCTACACGTGATGTGTGTGGCTTAGCAAACCTCCTTATATTAATATCGCAATGGAACCGTCTTTTAACCGGGTCTAAGATGGAGGACCCGACCCGACCCGACTAGATCTGATTTTAAACCCGTCAAAAACGGTGGTCACAAATCTGACACGATTTCTAAACAGGTTGAAATAATTGAACCTGGAGCCATGAGGATCGGGTCCATCGGGTACCCGCTCGTAGCCCTTTAAGATAATCGTGATTCCAGGCCACTTCATGCGCACGGCGTGGCCCACCTGACGAGTGGTTTGGATTCTTCGCAAAACCTTTAACACTTGTTGGATGTCTTTTTGCACGCGCGCGAATCCGCTGCAGCGCTTGCGCCGTGCGAAAGTAGACCGATGGCGCTTGAAGAAAACAAAACACCTGCGTGGCTCGCTTTTAGTTACATAGCAGGGTTATCTCTACCGGGAAAATGAATTGACGGGCATGAAATCTACGCCGTTCATCAGGTACACCACCTCATGTTTAGTCTTTGATTAAAAAATAGGCTGATCCGATGGACCACACCGTAAAATTAAAACCATAATATCTAGATTCACTTATTGTGTTCCATCCACGTTTTGTAATACTGTGTATTTTGATTAGTTCATTCATTTGGATGTGGTACATAAGATGAACGGATTGGATGGCCTATAAACACCACGGTGGGCCCATACAAACTAATGGCCGGCGTCCCACTTACTTATGGTGTTGCCCAAATGAGTGTTGGATAATCATGATTGGCGATTTCTACAGTGAAAATGAGTCAACTGCCTGATGGACGGTGTGGATCTAAAAAAGTTTCCAGCCAAGTGGGTCTCCGTTAGCGAAAGTCCGCTACTCGCTGGAAGTGGGTTGCGTCCTGCCCCCACTGGACAAAATCTGTCCAGGGAGGAGCTCCGTGGGGCCCACTGTAATGTGTATTTTTTATCCACGCTGTTCATATGTTTTATCAGATCATTTTAGAGTATGATCCAAAAACTGAGGCAGATCCAAGGGTTAATAGGACCACACCAAAAGAAGCAATGTTGATAATGATGTACACCGTTGAAACCTTCTTAGGGCCCACTGTGATTTTTATTTTCCATCCAATATGTTCATTAGGTCACAAAAAACCGGATGAAGGATAAAAATAAATTTCATCTTGATCCAAAACTACCGTAGTCCCCAAGAAAGTTTTAATGGTAGGCGTTTAATCCCCATTTTAAGGTCCATTTGAAGCTTTGATCTGCCTCATTTTTCCCGCTAGAAGCCTAAAATGATCTTGGAAAAATGTATGAACGGCGTGGATAAAACATATACACTACAGTGGGCCCCACGGAGCTCGTGTCTGCACTAATTCGGTCCAGCGTACGCAGGACGCAAACCGCTTCAGCGAGTAACGGACGCGGATTTCCTGGGAAAGCTTTTGTAGGAAGTTCATGCGCTGGCATGCTAGGTGGGGCCCAAAGTGATGTTTGTGAGAAATCCACCTCGTCCATCTTTTTTCCAGGATCATTTTAGAAGTTGTGACAAAAAATAAGCTAGATCCAAAATTCAAGTGGGCCACACAAGAGGAAACAGTGGGTATTCAATGACTACCGTTGAAATGTACATACTTCTGTATCAGGATAAACTTTTTGTTTTATCACTTCATTCCAGTAGGAATGACCTTATAAACGGTTTGGATGGCATAGAGCATCAAGGTGGAGTTCAGAAAGGTTTCAACGGTAGGCATTACTTTCCCCAATTTTTCCCTCTTGTGTGGCTAGTTGAGTTTTTATCTGGGCCATTTTAAAATTATTTTATTGAAATGATCTCACAAAACGGATGGACGGGGTGGATTTCTTACAAGAATCACGGTGGGCCCCACCTGACATCCCAGTGCAGGAACTTCCTTCCACAGGCAATCCGCGTCCGCGAGTAACCTCGCGCGAGTTACGGTAGCCCGATTCTCTGAGAAAACCCTCTCCTCTCCCCCCCTCATCCAGAAGGACCTGCCACCGTCGTCGAATTCCAGCCGTCGGTGCCTGGTAATCTCTCTCTCGCTCTCTCAGATTTCTCTCTCTGTCTCTCTCTATCTGTCTTTCCAGATTTCCCTCTCTCCAGATCTCTCTCTCTCTCTCGGTCTTCTCTATGTATTGATTCCTTCCTTTTTAGGTTCTCTTTAGTTTTCAGAAGTTAAAATCGCAGAAACCGGAAAAAAGAACGAAAAGGAGGAACAAAATCGCGATTTCTGGTGGATTCGAGCAGAAATTCGCCGTTCCCTGGATCGAGATCTATCTTGATCATTTGCTGGCGTTTTCGCAAATTCATCTGTTGAGGTAAAATTTCTAACTATTTAATTTTATTTTTAATTTATTTTTGGTATTTTTTCTGTTGAATATGATGAGGATGGTGATCCTGCTGATGTTGATGATCATTTCCTAGGGATTGTATATATCAAGAAAATGAAATAGCTAACCCTAATTTTTTCTAAGACCCAAAACGTAGATTTCATCAGATCTGGAGAGGAGTTTCATACCCAATCAAACTTTTTGTTAATCAAAATCCATTGATGAGATAACAAGCATCAAGTTCTACGAATAATGGTTTGAACAATATATAAGAAAAAGAAGAGTTGTTGTTACCTCAAGGAGAAGTCTTTTTTTTTTTTTTTTTTTTCTTATGGTAATACTGTTAATGTTGCGGGGTATGGGGATAAGATTATTGTACTGATCCATCCCTTTATTCATATGCTTAGTGTCATTGTCCAAGCAGAGCGATCGCCATCTTATGAATTTTTTAAAAGATAGACCACGCCTCATGCTTAGATTTCACAAGATAGACGCATTTAATTCTAGGGAAACAAAATATCTTTCTCCAAATAAAGATGTTAAAGGGGGACATCATATGGATTGTTACTATGTATGAATGGAAGTCAAGTTTGCTTTAAGTATGACAAGTTTGCATAGAGGGTGTTTCCCAAGCCTGGCATTTGATAACTCATAATATGTTGACCTAGGGGAACAAGGCTCCGGGTCCAGATGGTTTTCCGAGAGCGTTCTTCTAGTTGTTTTGGGATACATCGAGGGGTGTCATCATGGGTTTCATAGCAGACAGGGCTTGGGCATCTTTTATTGCAATCATCCTGAAGGTGATAGGATAGGCCTGGAATAAACAAATTTGGAGTAAGGAGGATAGGCTCTTTCTCTGTTTCTGTTCTTCTTAAGGTGGTGGGTGGAGGGTTTTTTCAAGTAAGTTTGGGACTGGTGGGCCTCTTTCAAGGTGGAAGGTTTTCCGGGCTTCAAGTTGTGTCCAAAGCTTAGATTGTTGAAAGGCAAACTTAAGTGATATTTGATAAATTGAAAATTAAGTGCTGAAAACTTGAAGTGATGAATTGTAATTTTGATATAATTTTAAGGATATTTAATCAAAAGCGAAGAAATTGTAATGCATCACTACTTTCAGCATTTAGCCTTCCGCATCGACGGGAGGGGAGCTAAAAAAACACCCCTATTTTCAATGAAAATTGATTTAAGCACTTAATAGTCTGGATTTGCCAAACAATTTAAATCATGTAAGTGCTGAAAATAAGTTTTATAAAACAATACCTTAATGTCTGGAATAAGGAGGTCCTTGAGAGTAGCAAGGTGGAGAAAGTTGCCGCTCTTGAAGGCCAATTTTGGAGAAGTGAAAGTGGTTGTGGACTTGCTAAGTGGGGACAAGGCCTTGGGGCTAGATGGCTCCGATGGCCCTCTTTCAGGTGTTTTGGAATGAAGTTAAGAAAGATGTTGTTAGCTTTGCTTTGGAGTTCTTCCAGTGGGGTCCTGTGTTGAGGGATTTGGGGGCTTATTATTATTATTCGTAAAGTTGGAGTAGAAATTTGAAAGACTTTAGACCTATAAATCTTTTAGGGGGGGGGGGCCTTATAACGTCATTGCGAAGATCCTTGCATCTAGATTTTAATAGATTCTTGCTTCTATCATTTCGGAAAATCAAGGCACTTTTGTGGTTGGGAGACTGATATTTGATAGTGTGTCACTTGCGTATGAATGCATTGATTCAAAGTACAGAGATGGTGAGGTAGGGGTGGTTTGTAAGCTAGATATTGAGAAGGCTTACGATCACGTTGATTGGGGGTTTCTTGATTATATGTTGGGTTGACTTAGGTTGTTGCCAAAATTGGAGATCTTGGATTCATGAATGTGTGAGTTTAGTGTCCTTTTTCGGTTCTAATCAACAGTTCTCCTAAAGGCTTTTTCAGGGCCTCTAGGGAGTTATGTTAGGTAGACCCTTTATTCTCCTTTTTGTTTGTGGTGGCGGCGACCGTGGCTCTCAATAAGATTATCCTAAAAGGTCAAGAAGTGGGCCTTATTCGGGGTTTCAAGGTGGTAGCAGCATGTCCCATGTTCTCCCATCTTCAGTTTGCAGATAATACCATCCTGTTTTGTGAGGCGGATGTCTCGATGGTTGACAAGTTGTGGGAAACCGTGACATGTTTTGAAGTAGTCTCTGGGTTGAAGGTGAACTCGTCAAAATGTGAAATTCTTATTGTTCATATGTTGAGGGAGGAGGTGCACTAGTTTGCTAATACATTCAGATGTAGAGTTGGGTCTTTTCCTTCTTCTTATTTTAATTTGCCATTGTGCATAGGGAAGCGTGCCAGACGTCTATGGGACAAAGTAGTTGAAAGAATCGAAATGAAGCTCTCAAGTTGGAAGAGTCACCATTTGTCATTGAGAGGTCACTTAACTTTGGTCAAAGCAGCTTTCTAAAATATGCCTCTATTACATGTCTTGTTTAGATGTCCTCGATCGATGTTGGCTAAGGTGCCGTTTGGTAAACTTAAAATTAAGGTCTGAAAATGAATTTGTGCTAGAAACTTAAAAGTGCTAAATTACTTAACTTTGGTCAAAGTAGCTTTCTAAAATATGCCTCTATTTCATGTCCTGTTTAGATGTCCTCGATCGATGTTGGCTAAGGTGCCGTTTGGTAAACTTAAAATTAAGGTCTGAAAATTAATTTGTGCTAGAAACTTAAAAGTGCTAAATTTAGTACTTAAAAAAGTACTGAAAAATCCGTTCGTTAATTTGTTTGGAAAAAAGTCCTGATATCTTTTTCACGAAAAACTTGTGTAAACACAAACCATAGATGTCTGAAAATTGGCAATTTATCATATTTGCTTATATTGTCTTAATTTCTATCTTTTATAGAGTATAAGATGAAACCTACTATTGCCATGCTACTACATTTGGGGCACCTATGCCCAATTTGATAAAATTTTAATACTTTCCTCTTGTGCATTCTAGTAAGAGAATGTCACTCACTTTATAAGTATTAACCCTTACTATTTTAAGAAGTTCAATGGTGAATTGCGAGTAAGGAGTAATAAAGTTATCATTATCTCTCAAAAAAAAAAGATTTGCGAGTAAGGAGAGTTTGAAGGTCAATTAGACGCACGTGCAAGATCTGCTTCGGGTATCTCATGAATGGCTCATATATCTAGCAGGTGTGCCATGCCAATCAAGACTGCCCAAATATTGGGCTTGGATATGGGTTGATTATGATAGGTCATCCTTTGATCTTGCCATGCAACAAGCCTAGATGTTCACAGCCTACATCTCCTTGATTGGACCACTATTTGATTGTTTTCAACCGTCAGATGTGTTCAATGAGTATTCATTGGGCTAGTGAACGATTTTCAGCCCAATCTGACCCGAATTGAATAGGATCTATTGAAAATTATATCAAATGACCACAATTTCATTTGGCCAGATCTGGTTAATCATGGTCCAATCCGATTAGACCATCTCGAAGAACACACGAGAAACTCACCTAGACTAAAATTTGTCCAAATCAGATCAACGGATGAGATATGGTCCACTAAAGGAACATGCCATCTTAAACATCTGTTTTTGTCGCAATCCATGCCCTGATCTGGACAAGCCCTTGATTTCATAGAGCTTGTAGTGTTGGACGTCGTGGAAGGCTTAGATCTTCCAAAGGAGACAAATACCAAAAATGGGACACAAATAGCTGATGCTAGATTTTATTTTAAAAAAATAAAAATTGTGGCGACACAATTTTGTACATCCAAGTTCTCAGTGCTCAAATATATGTTCGGGACATGTGGCTACATGTTTCTGAAGCTACAAGTAAGTATTGCAAGATGTGCGGTCCGCATCTTGAAAGGAGACTAGAAACACCTTGAAAACTAGGCCTTAAAGTCAAATCGTTATTACTGCACATGTAGCCCGATGTGCAGCGTCACCAACTTCAACGTACAAGATGTCAATGCTTCGGTCTCCGTTCGGGATATACAACTACTTGTTTTGAAGCTATTAATGAGTACTACAAGATGCGTGGACCACTTTGCGAAAGTGGTCTAGAAACACCTTGAAAACTGAGCTACAAAGTCAAAATGTTATTACCGCACATGCAGAGGGTGCATGGTTTGAGGAGCATGGAATTTGTGAATCAGGTGTTATTGGGGAAGTGGATGTGGCATTTTGTTATAGAGGAAGGTAGTTTGTGAAGGGATGCAATGGTTAGTAAGAATGGGACTTGCCGAGGGAATGGTGGATCAAAGACCAATATAGAGCTTATGGCTTTTGAAAAGCTTTTTTTTTTTTATAGCTCCGGAGTTCAAAGGAGTGTCCTTTGTTGTGGGAGATAGAAGTCATATTCATTTCTGGGAAGACTTATGGTTAGGTGAATGTGCGTTTAATGAGGCTGTTCCTAGTTTAGCCCTTTTAGCTCCAGATTCACGAAACTTGCTCGTTGTTATTCCAGATTTGGTGAGGTGGTGTGGGTGCCTTCCTGTTGAAGGGGTCTCTCGGACGAGGGAGTGGTGGGGTTCATCACTCTTCTAGAAAGGCTAAAACTCGTCAGGCCTAGCGAGCCGATATATGATTTTGTGGTTTAGTAGGTTCATAGAATGTGGAGGATTTTGATCAGGTCCTTTTATAGATTGCTCACTCTCCCTCCCTCTTCCACTTGTCATTTTTTTTTTGAAGAATCTCTCCCATTTGTCATAACTTTCAGTTCTGGAAATATGGGGCTCCCCCTAAGGTGGCTGCCTTTGTTTTGTTATTGGGAAGAAACAAAGTGCTCACCGTGGATAATCTCATCAAGTGAGCCTTGGTACAACCTAATGTATGTATCATGTGTATGAGGGATGCCGAGTCGGTGGGTCATTTGTTCCTTTGTTGCCTATTTGCAAGGAAGATTTGGGAGTGCTTTATTTCTAACCTTGATATTAATTGGGTGATGCCGGGTTTGATGTCGGATTTTCTGGCTGTGTGGCACAAAGGTGTGGGAAAGATGGGAAGGTGGTGTGGTGGTTGGTGCCTATGGTGGTGTTATGGGCTATTTTGGGGTGAGAGGAATAGTTGGTGTGTCGAGAATAGATCCAAATTTGTAAGCTTGGTAGTTCGGAAGATCGCTTCTTGGGTAGTTGAATGGGCCTCCAGGTTTAAGGATCTGGATGCTTGTGTTCTTCTTGTTCTCTTGGGTCTGTATTTGTTTCATGTTTGCTTTGTATTCTTTTCCGTCTTCTTTTTGAAGCGGCTTATCTATAAAATTGTTACCTGTCAAAAAAATAAAAAATCCATTTCTACAATCCAGTGGTATTTGCTTCTTGTCTTAATGACAAAATGAAGTTGGGATTTTGTTGGAATGATTGATGCAAAGCTTAATTGCATTTGAAACTAGTCAATAAATTTGTTGAAATATATATTGTTGTCTGAGAAGTACTTGGGTTAGTTATTTCATTTTCATGATCAATGCAACTCTTAAAATGGTTATCATATAAAACTGAGGAATGTCTTAAACCTTCAAAAAATCATTGCTAAGTTTTTATTTGATAACCATTTTATAGAAGGCTTAGGGGACTTTCATTTTCATGATCAATGCAGCTCTTAAAATGGTTTTTTAATCATTGCTAAGTTTTATTTGATAACCATTTTATAGAAGGCTTACTAGATAGTATTAGAAATTAGAAATTAATGCATTTGGGGGAACTTAAGAACATCACCAATAGGTAATAAGATGAGGGAAAGTAGATTTAGATGGTTTGCATGTGCTACGGAGCCTTAGAAATGCACTGGTTAGAAGGTGAGGGGGTTCAAGTCAAAGGGTTTAAAAGAACAAGGGGAAGAAGGCCCTCAAGGACGTGGATGGAGGAGGTTGTATCAAAAGACTTGATAACATATGGTGATTCCTAGAAGGCCAAGCCATTGATTAGTTTTATTTGATAACCATTTCCTAGGAAAATGGTTATTGAATCAAACTTGGTGATATGACTTACCTTTCAATTTTTTATATAATAATATCAAAACACAACTAACCAATCACTTATGAATCAGTGCAGGAATTTGAAGTTTTTTTTTTTTTAATTTAAATAATAATATAGCAATTCATTTCTTTTACATTGGCTTTCATTTATGGGTTTAGATATACATCATTTGTTATGTATCAAATACAACAACTCATATCTATTTTACATAGACTTTAGTTTCTACTTTTACCGCTTTTGGTATTTGGATTTTGGTTGCTGTAATAAAAATAAATTTTGATTTGTTTCAAGAGAAGTCAATCAGTATACATGGTTGAAATTGCTTCTTGTTTGCGCTTTTAGGTGTTGATATTTTTATATTGATTCTATTAGCTATTGATAGTTTTATCTGTTCTTTCAGGTGGTGATGTTGCCAGTGTTCTTTGGTAATTTAATCTAGGAAGCTTCTTAGAGATATTACAAACAATGCGGGGCCATGATAGAGATGTAATCAGTTTGTCCATTGATTTGCCCACGTATGCTGATTGATCTCCTTACTTCATGGAGTTTGTGATGATGTCATTTTGTTTTAACTTCTACAGGAATTGGATCAAGATCTAAATGAGTATGAAGAGGATAGATATTATCAAGAAGAGCAGGGAGATGAATATCAGGGAGAGGAAGAGGAAGAGGAAGAGGAAGAAGAAGAAGAAGAACCTCCAAAACCCACAAAGGAGGAATTGGACTATCTTGCGTTGAGGCAGGAGCTAAAAGAAGCAGTTAGGCGAAGGATGAAGAAGGAATCTGCAACTTCTCTTGGCCATTCTCAAGAGAAGAATAAGAACTTCCATATGACAAGTGAGTAATGCAATTATTTTATTTTGAAGGATAACCAAAATTTGATTAGAATGCAACCAATAAAAAAATGCAACAGAACAGAAAATTAAGAGATGATGAGATTCATCTGATCTATACAAAGAAGAATTATTCCCGTAGCTGTCTTGAAAAGCCTCTGACGGGGCTGCCAGTAAAGTCCTGGGAGGCCCTGGCCCACTACTGGTAACCGCTTCACCTCTAGAATGACCTATTCTGGGATGCAAGGTTTATCTCCAAAGATACAAGTGTTGTGTTCCTGCCAGACCATTAAAAGAACGACTAACAAAACAAGCCACCAAAAGGTTCTCCTTTTCCTCCTCCTTTTCTCAAAGTGCCACATGTTAAAAGAGTTACCCAATCTTCTAGTCATCACCCAGTCAACTTTGAGTAGGCTGAAGAAATTCCAGCAAATCTTCCATGTGAAAGAGCAATGAAGCAAGTGATGACCCCATCTTTCTTTGGAATCAATGCTCTGAAGGAAGTACACATGTTTTTAGATGTCATAAAATTATGACATGAAGGCTGACGTATCAGATTTCACATCCCTTCCAAAAGACCTGAAAGAATGCATCTTACGTCCTCTTCTCTATTGGTTTTTCCGCCCAGGTAACTTCTGCCTCATCAATTTGGTCGAAGCCAAAGTTACCTTGGTTTGCACAATTCCAGCCAGCAATTGTTTAATGATTGCTCCTAAGGTCTGCGTAATAGTCAATGATTGTCTCACAAGCTTCATCTTTTTTCTCTAATATCACCTTGTTCACCCCTAATCTGTGAATGTGATTGCTTATTGCTGGCATTAGTTATGCCAGAAAAGAATCTTATATTCCTATCTCCTTCTTTTGTCCTTGATGTTTGCCACCATTTAATTTCTTCCTCTTTCATTCTCTTTTCCAATTCAAACAATTTTATTTTTTTTGTCCAATTCTAACTTGAGTTGTTGTAAATTATCACCATTAGACAGAAGGCGTATATCTTTTTTGTCAATGATTTGGGTGACTTACGCAACCTAAGTTGAGCATCCTGCCATTTTTTGCTTTGCTCCACTGCTTTCGCCCACTGGTTCATGACCTGAGTAATGGATCACAGGTTGGTGTCGGGCTAAAATTGGCCCATTCAATAAATGGGTTGGCCTCAGGCTGACCATGACTCAACCCAAACTCGATCTATTGCCACCCATATTGATTAGCAGTTACGAAGATGAGTAACAGAGCCTGTAAATGTGGATTCAATGATGTATACAAAACACTACTTTCATTTTTCATGTATTTCATTTCCTCTAGCAGTCTTTCTAACTAATCATGCCCTTCAAGTGGTGCAAGTCATCATCACGTTTGATGCTGCCTTTTCTGGTGACAACATTCTTTAGCACTTAAGCCTTGAGCTATCTGTATCTATCCAATGTACTAGGAACATTCTATTTTAATAGATCTTGAAACCTTCTACAAGGACAAAATTAGAGAATGGTTGATGCTTTTCACTTCGCGTGCGCTAGATGCATTTTTTCTTTTTCTTTTTTAACACTTGGGCTCAGTTGGATGTTTCATGGATGAGCATAATCTTGTGCCTACATTTACGATGTGTTTGGATCATCATCATCATCATCATCATCTTAACCTTATCCCAATTAATTGGGGTCTGCTACATGAAATCCCGTTCCATTTTTGGATTCATGTTGGAAGTTATGGCACAAGTTTGACACCGGCTGCCAACTCGACGCAACCCTCCACCTGGGCTTTCGACTGGCAATGAGAGCATAAGGCTCCCACAGGCTGTGATCATGTAATCTGTAGAATGTTTGTCTCATGGACCATCCATGGCAGCTCCTGCTGCATCAATGGCTTGGACAGCTGAAGCATGGGTCCACCAGAAGGGAACTGGACTTTTAGAGAAATTTAGTTTTCATAAATCTTGCATCAAAACTAGCCCCAAAGAAATTAATTCAGCTTACACTCTGTTCTGCAGTTATGGCTCCTTCTTTGGCCCTTCACAGCCTGTTATTGCTCGAAGAGTACTTGAAGAAAGCCGATCAATTATGGAAACTCAGCACATTCAAGCCAAGAATCCCAGTTCTCATTCTGTTGTACGTATCACAGGCCTTTGTTCTTATATCACTGTTTTTTAATCCCCCGCAGAATATTATTTTTCTTGCTGCTGCAGAGCAAAAAGGGCACTGCTTCAACAACCACTGAAACGAAGTCCAATGAACATTACCGGCCACCAAAGGTTGTCAATGAGGTAAGCTTATCGATATTAGCTGTTTTAGTAAGTGTTTCATGTATAGTACTCAATGCATCCAATGAATTTACTTGTCCATTGCAGGTAAAGATGAAAGTTCAGCGGCTCAAGGACACGCGGGATTACTCATTTCTGCTATCTGATGATGCAGAACTTCCTGCTCCTTCAAAAGAGCCTGCCTCTCGAAATGTTTCGGTTCTGAGTTCTGGTGTGTTGGTTTTCTATTGCATGACATCTAATTATTGGTTTATAGAGTGTTAGCATACTTGGTATTTTCATGAAGGAGACTTATACAGGATTCTGCTGATGTGGAAGATGGCCGATCGGCTCAGGTGCCATCTAAGAACAAGCCTTCGTCAATGAATAAGCCTTCATCAATGAGCAAGCCTTCATCAATGAGCAAGCCGGCCAGGCCACTTTCCAGTGGCCGTGAGGATAGGAAATCTGTTTCCAGTGGTCGTGAGGATAGGAAATCTGTTTCCAGTGGCCGCGAAGACAAGAAATTTGTTAGTGGCCGTGAAGATCGGAACTCTGTTTCTATGAATCGACAGGTGCAGACTAAGGTGGCACACCCAAAGGCTGCTCCTGTGAGTAGGCCCGAGCGGTCCTCAGCTGATCCAAGAAAACTGCTAGGTAGTAATCATGGAAATGGACCCGGTCGGCCTACAGGATCAAAAGGCCCACTTCCAAAGGCACCAGCTACAGCATTGGATAAAAAGAAGACTTCTGCAGTGGGCACAAACAGTTCTGTTCCTGGCAAGCCAAAAACTCCTCAGTTTAAGTCACATTCTTCCTCACAAAATCAATATGCAGAACAAAAAAGGTTACCTCAAAGACCAGAAAAGTCTAAGATGATGTCCAAGCAACCGGTGTCTTCTTCAAAACCTCAGGTTTAACCCCCTGCCCCCTTCTTCTTCTCTCTCCCTCTCTCTCCCTGTTTGTGTGTACCTGTTGGATGTCATAGGCACACCAAGTGGCCCTACAACATTCTGGTACCACCACTAATAGTGATGGTACTGGTACTGTGGGAGACACAAAAGCCTTGGGGATCTGCATTCAAGTGATGAAGTTACCAGAAGACATCTTTTTATCTTCTTCTTTTTGTAATACAAGAAGCACCAATGGCTCCTGAATAGCTTATTCATGGATGAAGCAACCGATGGCACCTGAATAGCTTATTCATGGATGAAGCGTTGATGTCTCCTGAATAAGCTTATTTCTATCTCCTTTGGTTCTTTGAAGTGTGCATGCGTGAACTCATGCTTGTAGTTAATTCAGATGCTTATAAATGCCATGCATGTTTATCACATGATTTAGCAACACTTCTGAATATTTTTTCTGCTTGCTTGCCAGTGCATATGATTTACATTTGTTGCATATTTATTTATACAGGTCAAGCCTCCTAAGCAAATTCCATCGCGTGCTATCCAAGAGGCTCGTCCAAAGAAGAGGCCTGTACACAATTACTCAGATGATGATGAGGATGCTGCAGCTATCAACATGATCAGGAGCATGTTCAGGTACTATTTCTTTCTTTCTTCTGCTACAACTGCAATGTGATGTAGTGTTGGATATGTAGTCCTACCAAGAATAGTGGTGCAACTTGGGTTTGGGTTAACCCCGAACCCAACTGACCCAACCCGATTGCGGGTCGGGTTGTCAAGGTTCTTGGGTTGGGTTCAGGGTGAAAAACACCAACCTGATTTGAATTTGGGTTGGGTTAGGTCGGGTCAGGAAATACTCACATTTATTTGGGCTGGGTCTGGAAGACTTCAAGAGTTGGGTTTGGGTTAGGCACTTCAGGTTGGGTTGGGTCTGGAAGACTTCAAGAGTTGGGTTTGGGTTAGGCACCTCAGGTTGGGTTGGGTCTCCTGAGGTCAAGTTTCCAACCCACCCGAGGCGCACCCCTAAACAGGATAATATGGATTGTTAACCTGCATATTCAAGCTGCTAGAGAGAATGGGCTGTAGATGCTGCGTTGTTTCTCACTGAAAAGGTACGGTAATGTAGGAAAAGAATTTTCAAATAAAATTTCACAGATCTCGTAGTTAACTGCTAATATCTAGCATGATGTCATATGGTCTTATACAATATGGAGGCACAAATCACCATCGTGATGTGTGCTGCTTACACCTGGTAACAAAGCCCATGTGAACTGTCACCCAGGACCATCCATCTGATAATCCCCAATGCGGAAGGGCCACGTGGTGAAAGATGCTCTGATAGGGCAATCCAGGCATTGGCAGTTGTATACAAAGTACAAACAGAAGAAACAATGGAAGCAATGGCCCATATTCAACCGGGAGAGTCCACTCTTTGGATATGTGGATTAAAGGATGCAATATTTGCCCAGTGGCCTGCCAGTGGGTTCCATTTTGCCATTGGATTCCTGATCTACAGCATGGTTCCTTGATGCCTACCAATATATTTCGTGAAAAGAGTGGGGATGAAGTTAATAAAATGACGGGAAGAAGGATAATTCCGTGCATTTTTGTTTTTGTTTTAAAAACTAATGGTCTGTGATGCTGTGCGTTTCACCAAATTAATATGAAAATCTTTCAAAAAGAAAAAATATGAGAAGTTCCAAAGCCAGTTGATAATATGTATCTTTGAAAAGTGACCAATAAAGAAAAGGGAAGTCAGTTATGCTTCAGCTAATGGTTATTATTTTGACACAATAAGGAGATTGCAATTTATTGCTTGCAGGTATAATCCTAACAAGTATGTTGATGACGATGTCAGCGACATGGAGGCCAATTTTGATGATATATTAAAAGAAGAGAGGAGAAGGTATGCTTCTGTGTTTCTCTTTACTGTAAAGCTAAACTACAATTTTATTTTATTTTTTTCTGAAAAGTCTTTGGCCATTACAAATTATCTACTGGTTACGGGTGAGTATTATTAAGATAAATCACTACCGCCCTTTTCTATCTGTACTACATATGATTTGATAGGTTTTGATGACTGCTTTTAGATTCGGGTCTGTTTGGAAATTACTATGTTTACTGGAGATTGAGTGCTCCATTGTATGAAATGGCAATTGATAAAAACTTGGGCAAGAGTCCTATTTCATTCTATTGCCATTTCAAGCTCTGCTTGAATGGAAAATTCTACAAGGTGCAATTTTCCGAGGCGGAATGTAACTTTACCAAATGGCGGGCGCCTTTTTGGTCCCCATGGATTTAAATAGCAGTTTTGGCTTGCAACTCGCCAGGGTACCGAAAGTAGTACATCTCACCCTGGATTTGTCCATCTGTATGGTGAATCGGTGATTCATTCAATTAGAAATTGATACAACTTGTTGTGGATGATATTTAAAACCACTTGGCGCCATATGGTGACCTGTGAATGTTGCTAAATGTGTTTCAAGTCCTCCTTCTAAACTGGGTCATAGCATTTGCCATTTAGCTTGTTAGCAATTATCATAATTGTTTGGTGAAGACTGCATCATCAACCAAGAGCACTATGCAAATATCCATACTCGTCTATATTACAAACTTCAGCTTCAATCTGAAATTATTTACCATTTTAAGTATATTGCCAATGTGCTGGTTATCATTGATGTTGGTCTGTATTTTGTCAGTGCCAAAATCGCTAGGGAGGAGGACGAAAGAGAAGCTCGCCTAATCGAAGAGGAAGAAAGACGTGAGCGGTTGAAAAAAGAGGCGAAGAGACGCAAGCTCAGCCAGAGGTGACTGGTAAATGACAGAAGCAAAAAGGGCCATTCTTTTAGGATTGTCTTTTGGTCAACATGGTTAACTTCATTCTATCTATTCTGAATTGGTTTCTGGGAGCAATGGTCGATGCTTGCGCCTATTCAACTTCTATACTTTTCCTTCTTTTCTGGCGGCGGCACCTTGCCGACTTCGAAAGTGAAGGAAGAATTTAGAAATAAAATGAGAGAGGCACTGAAGTACTCTTAATTTATAATCCATTGCTCTGAAAGATTGCAAGAAGAGCATCAAATATCTTGAGGTGCATCATTTGCCTAACTGTCCCATGTGCAGTCACATAGAAGATCTCAGGCACATTTTGGAATCGAGGGTTGACCATGTATAACATTCTTTTGCGGTGGGGATTTCATGATAATTGGGTCTGTGTTTTCGCCATTTACCATAATTAATTTTAGCTTGGAAGGGGACAGAGCTACAACTATGGGAGAGATGGAATTGATGGATCTGTTTTGTTGCATGCATCTTGTCACCACCAGTGGTGTTTCGCCGGATGAGTAGATTCGTGATATTAATCCCTTGATTAGATTTGTGTGATGGTCCACCGTCTGGACGATTGGACGATCTTAACTGTCGTGTAAATGTACATTTGTTGGATGCAAACTGACGACCACCTTTGATTTAAACATGTTTGTAGGCTGATGGTTGCATGGCTGCGATCATTGGACCAATATTATTTTTCAATGATATGCATTTTGTTGTGAATTTTTAGGAAGATCTGCAGTTTGGATCATGTAATACTGAATCATGGGTCCCACATACAGAATCGTCCATGTCAGCAAGATGACTGTTTTAAGGCATCCATCCTTGCTACTGATTGAACAGGGTGGAGACAGTGGCTAGCAATATAAACGAGATGGAGGCATTCTACAATGCTTGTGCTTATGTTGAGTGGTGAGTGCCCGGTTTTCAATTTGCAGAAGTGGGACCTGTGGTTCATTGATCCAAACGGTTGATATGATAGACACATCCTTCCATACCAATGGACCAAAAAGATTAGAAGATCTAAGCTGTGTTATATTTGGCCTTCTATCCTGGTTGAACATAAAACTGTTGTAGCGGTGGTTTCTCTTAACCATGCATTATGATAACTTCCAATCTTGGTTACTTGTGGTGGATGGTCCATCAACCTTTGGGCCCAAAATATAAACTGTTTGATTTCCAAATTCGGTGTAAATACCATGTAAACAAGCATGTATTTCTGCGTTGAAAATTGGTCCAAACGGACTTGTTTAAATGTGTGGGCCCCACCATGATATATATGATATATCTGCTCCGTCCATCTGTTTTAATAGAATATTTTGAGGCATGAGCAGAAAAATGAGGCAGATCCAACACTTAAGTGGCCCACACCGAATGAAATAGTGGCCTGAAGAAGTTTTTAGCTGTAGGTGTTCGATTCACTTTTTCCTGTGGTTTGATCCAATTGAGCTTGGGATATTCCTCAGTTTTTTGCTCATGCCTTAAATTCACCTGTCACAACGGATGGACGGTGTGGATAAGCTACATTAATCATGGTGGGCCACATACATTATTTTGCAGTGCCCTAGATTTTAGCATTCAAAATGTACATGTCAAATCAAGCACAGGGAATAATGCTGTAATTACTATAGGAAATAATTATTATCTATTTACAACGCATTACAGGGGATTTGGAAAATCAAACAGTGGGTCTGTTTGTCAACTTCCATTGGAAATGCACCAGCTTTTAAAATTAGGAAAATACATTGAAATTTTTTCAGTATATTTGCAGGAATTTGATTTTGATTGTTAAATCAACATTTATATTATAAATTAGTGTACATATGTGACTAAGCCTATGCAAATATATACTTTGGCAAAAAATAACTAAATTCAAAGTTTCGGGTGGGCCACAAGCATAGGATAACAAACAAGGGCTCACCAACATTTTTGAACGGTTGATTTACATAGTCAATGTTTGGACTGCAGGGATCATTCTATTGATGTAAATTTAGTCATGCAATTGCTAATTTCAAGTATTATTATCTTGCAATTGCTAATTTCGAGTAGAATCAGCGTGCCATGTGTGTAATAGGTTAGTAGCATAAAGACACTTAGCCTAGGGGCACCTTTGTTACAAGTGTTACTCTCCTCTAAAAAGAACTAAAAAAGACATTTGATTCCGAGCTATTTCAAAACAAGCAAAAATATGAATTTCAAGTACCTTTTCAAAAACTTCCAAATCTGTTTAGTGACTTTTGGAATCCGAATGTACTCAAATACACATATCTGCCTAATTAATAGGATATTTTACAAATACACTTGAGATTTCATATATTAATAAGGGAATTTTACAAAATAGTACCTAATTAATGTGGTTTTTACATCTGGGTACCATTTTAAATTAAATTTTCATTGAGCTACTTCATTAATCAAGTTGTCGAGTCTTGTCCGTGAGCAGATTGCATTGTAGGGATGTAGCTACTTGTTAGTTTTATGTGGCCCCACCATGATGTCAATGTTTTATTTATGCCATAAGAAACAATGGTGATTGAACACCCACCATTAAATACTTCCTATGGCCCCTCTAATACCACAACAATGTTTATTTTCTATCCAACCTGTTGATTAGATCACAAAAACACAGATGTCAGCTTGATCCAAAACTTTGGTGTCCTCTTAGAAGTTTCTAATGGTGGGAGTTCAATCACCACTGTTTCTTTAGGTGTGGTCCACTTGAAATTTATATCTACCTCATTTTTGGACTCATGCCCTAATATGCTCCGGAAAAATTGATGGATGGTGTGAATAAAACACATACATTATGGTGGGCCCATAGGGCATAGCCCGGCCTCACCCAACACAGTACGATGGTGACTGTAGGTCTTGCTTTGATGTATATATTGTATATCCAGGCCGTTCATCCATTTTGCCAGTTCTTTACAGGGCATGAACCAAAAAATTAAGCAGATCTAAATCTCAAGTGGACCATGCCTTAGGAAACATTGTTGATCGAACGCCCACCGTTGAAAACTTCTTAGGCCCAACCGTAATGCTCATCATATAATGTTTATTTTCCCATCCCACATGTTGATACGGTCACAGACGAGGATGAAACGTAAAAACAAATATCAGCTTGATCCAAAACTTTTGTAGCCAGCGAAATGCTTTTAGTGGTAGGTCTACAATCACAGCTGCTTTTGGTGTAGTCCACCAAGGTTTGGATCTTGCCTATTTTTGGAGCTAAGGCCCTGAAATGATATGGAAAAACACATAGATATGTACATCATGGTGGGGTCCGCATCTTTTTATCCAATCTTAAAGATTTTCAAAGTCACTTTTATAGGTGCACTTGCTACAAATCAAATGATTGCATTATTAAGGAAGTGGATTAGGTGCCACCTTTAATGTGGGACCCTTGTAACGTATGTATTTATATCCATGTTGTCCATCCGTTTTGCTAGATCATTTTAGGGCATGAGCCCAAAATCCAAGCATATCGGAATCAGTGGACTATACCATGGAATGACCATTGAAATCTTCTTATAGGCCATAAAAGTTTTAGATCTAGTTGATATTTATTTTTTTTCCCTTCATCCATCTTTTTTGTGATATTATCAACAGGTTGGACGGCAAAAAAAAATTTATGGAAACTTTGTGGTGTGCCCTAAGAAACTTTTAATGGTTAAACATTCAATTAACAATGTTTCCTATAATATGGTCCACTTGAGATTTAGATCTACTTCATTTTTTTTTGCTCATACCCTGTGATGATCTAAAAGAAAATGGATAGATAGCTTGGATATAAAATACATACATTAGAGTGGGCCCATGGCAAGGGGCATACTAACTTGCATGAGGCCTCACCTAATACACTCCCTTGCTTAGCAAGGGGTAATTTTTTATACAAACAACCCAATAAAGATGAAAATACCCCTACTTCTTCAGCTACTTTTACCTGAAAATCAAGGGTATTTTTTGTCCAAAACCCTCCTTCCATACCTGAAAAATCTACTTTCGTAACATAAGTTTTCCGCAATTCAAAAAAAAAAATGCATAACGGTGCTAATTTTTTCCTTAGCAATGCAAGGGTTGATTTTTACGTAGTGCACTGGTGAAGATGCTGCTATGAGAATCTTCAAAATTGGATAAATTGTGGGCCCCATCATGATATATGTGTTCTATATGCATTGTCATCCATTTTGTTAGGGCATGAGTTAAAATATAAGACAGATTCAAATTTTAGGTGTGTCATTACAGTGATGATTGAACACCCACCATTAAAAACTTACCCGAGCATAAAAGTTTCGGATCAAGTTGATATTTGTGTTTTCCCTTCATCTAGGTTTGTGTGACCTAACTAACCTATTGGATGGCAAATCAACAATACAGCCGGCCTTAGAAAGTTTTAATGGTGGTTTTTCAATCACCACTGTATCCCATGGTGGTCCACTTGATATTTGGATCCATCTCATTTTTGAGCTCATGTTCTAAATAAATATGAAAAAATGGACATCATGTTTGTTAGAATATTGTGTGATCTTGTTACCATACTTTGTGTTATCTTGTTATATTATATTGTGAATCTTCAGTTATGTAATATTCTCTCTAGCTATGTAATATCTTATATTTAGCACCTAGGATCTTTCTTACAACTACACATATTTATTATCAATAGGTTGTAATCATACTATAAAGAGGGTGATTTCCTCCAATACAATACACATTGAAATACAGAATTTCTACGACAATCTCTCTCTTTCTCTTTATTTCTTCATGATATCAAAGCCACACTCTTGTGGCCTATAAATTTTTTATATATATAGCAGTTGTTTGGAGTTCTTTTTCGCCACCTTCAATATGTCTCTATCTGCCTCGAGTCTTGATTCAATTGTCCGTCCTATTGATCTTATATTGGATGGATCCAATTATAGTCTGTGGGCTCAAAATATGGAAGTCTTTTTAAAAGGACGTGGATTATGGCGTTATGTGACTGGAGCAGTCCCTCAACCTACGTTGGGAGACAGTGAGAAAGATGATGCCTTTGCATCTCGTCTGGAAGAGTGGGACAGTATTCACTACAAAATTCTGTCTTGGTTCATCAACACTTCCGTTCCATCCATCAATAGTCTTCTTCCACGACTTGGGAATGCTAAAGTTGCTTGGGACTTTCTGCAAAAAGATACAACTGCACCTATGATGCTTCATTGGAGTTTCAACTGGAAGCTAAACTCTATCAGATGCGTCAAGACCGAGGTCAGTCTATTGCTGATTTTTATTCTCAAACTAATCATCTTTGGGAACAATTATCTGCCGCAGACCCTAAGTTGGAATGTTCTAAATACATTTAAACATTTGCCACTTGGCTTGATCGATGGAAGTTTATGCACTTTATGATGGATCTTCAAGATGATTTTGAATCTACCCGAGCTTCTCTTCTTCACCGTCTGCCACTTCCAACATTGGACGCTGCAGTTGCTGAACTCATCTCTGAAGAAACTCGACGTTCCACTATGCAGATACAATCTTCTGACATGGTTATGGCCACTGCTTCTCATGGTGCTTCTCAGTCTTCTATTGGACGTTCTTCCTCTCAATCCACCTCCAAGCCTGATTTTTGCAAGTGGTGTAAACGAACTGATCATACCATCGATGAATGTCGCAAGTTCCAGTATTCTAAGTAGAACAGAACTTCCCAACAGACAGATGCGGTTGCTTCATCTGATCCTTCTGTACTTGAGACTCTACCTCAGTCCACTTCTCTTACTGCAGCTGACGTGAAGGACTTAATTCACCAGGTTTTGTCCCAATCCTCAACTGTCATGTCCGTCACCCCAGGTAAATCCCAGTGGTTTATAGACTCTGCCTGTTGTAATCACATGACATCTGATTCCACCATCTTCTCCCATAAAACAACTATCTCTCCCAATCCTGTCATATATACTGCCAATGGTTCTCATATGTTTGTTAGTCGTATAGGGTCTATTTCTACCTATAATTTATTTGTTGGTGATACTTACCTTGTTCCTAAGTTATCTTTAAACCTTCTTTCCGTTAGACAACTATGTGAGTTAGGTCTTGAACTGAAATTCTCTAACAAGGGTGTTGATGTACAGGATTCACAGACGGGTCAACTTGGGACAGGCCGTAGAGTTGGACGTCTTTTCAAGCTCTCATATCTACAGCTTCCTTCTTTAACAACCACTTTCATGGTTGTTGTCACTGTCACTTACAGTTTATGGCATGCCCAATTGGGTCATGCCTCGCTTCCACGTGTCCAGTTCTTGGCCTCTCAGGATCATCTAGGATCAATTAATTTTCAGTCATTTTATTGTGTTTCATGTCGTCTTGGAAAACAGACATATTTGTCCTTTAATAAAAGTGAATCTTTTTCTTCTGCACCTTTTGACTTAGTCCATTCTGAAATTTGAGGTCCAGCCCCGATTCCAACTGAGGGGGGATCTCGTTATTTTGTTATCTTTGTAGATGATTACAGTCGTTATACTTAGATTTATCTTTTACGATATCGGTCTGAACTCACAAATGTTTAACATAATTTTCACAAAATGGTACATACTCAATTTTCTTGTACCATTAAAACTTTTCGTTCAGATAATGTTATGGAATACAAAGATAAATCTTTTCTTACCCTTTTACAACAAAATGGAACAATCTCTCATCATTCTTGTCCATACGCTTCTCAACAGAATGGTCGAGCAAAACGTAAACATCGTCATATTCTGGATACGGTAAGAGCACTTCTCATCTCTGCTTCTCTTTTAGAACGTTTTTGGGGTGAAGTTGCTCTCACTACTGTCTACACTATCAATCGTGTTCCCTCACCTACCATTAACAATAAAACTCCTTTTGAGCTTCTCTATGGTACAGTCCCTAACTATTTCTTGCTTCGAGTTTTTCGTTGTGTCTGTTTTATCACTCTTCCTACACATGAACGCACTAAACTAGAACCACGATCCAGACTCTATTGCCTTCTTGGTTATGGTCTCACTCAGAAAGGTTATCGTTGCTATGATCCCATAGTTAAACGTCTTCGTATTTCTCGTCATGTGGAGTTTTGGGAGCATAAGATGTTTACAAGTCTTTCTCCTTTTCCACAGTCCTCTTCCAGTTATGCTCCAAATTTTATTGATCCATCTATTGCTTTAGTACCTCACCCCTCTGCAAAGATGCTAAGCTCCTCAAACGTTCATTCTACGGCTGCTCTTGATCCAACTGACACGTCTGCTAATCCTCCTACTACATCAACTGCCTCTGAGTCTATCCAGGTACATACACTCCGTCACTCCACTAGAGTAAGATCCTCTCCTTCTCATCTTCAAGACTATCATTGTTTTTATGCCCTTGCCACTCTTCACAAACCACATACTTATCGTGAGACTAGTACTGACCCTCTTTGGCAAAAATCTTTGTCTGATGAACTAGATGCTCTTACCAAAACTCATACTTGGGACCTGGTGGATTTGCCTTCCAAAAAGTTTGTAGTTGGTTGTAAGCGGATTTACAAAATCAAGACTCGGGCAGATGGATCAGTGGAACGATACAAAGCTCGTCTTGTTGCGAAGGGTTTCTCTCAGGAGTATGGTATTGACTATGAGGAGACTTTTGCTCCTGTTGCTCGACTTACCTCTGTTAGATCTTTGCTTGCAGTAGCTGTTGTGCGTCATTGCAACTTTTTCAGATGGATGTCAAAAATGCCTTCTTGAATGACAATCTTGTTAAGGAAGTCTATATGCATCCTCCACCTTGCTTGATCATCCTCCTCACAAAGTCTGTCGTATTCGCCGTGCTCTTTATGGTCTCAAGCAGACCCCTCGAGCCTGGTTTGCCAAATTTAGTTTTGTTGTTAGTTAACAGGACTTTGTCTCTAGTGCATATGACTCTGCACTGTTTTTACGGACTACTGGTGCTGGTACTATTCTTATCCTTCTTTATGTTGATGACATGATCATTACAGGAAATGATCTCTCTAGTATTTGAGATCTTCAACACTTTCTGAGTCAAAAATTTGAGATGAAGGACTTAGGGCAACTTAACTACTTCATTGGTTTTGAGGTGACTTCCGGTTCAGATGGTTATTATCTATCTCAGGCCAAGTATGCTTCTGACTTGCTTTCCAAAGCAGGCTTGACTGACATCAAAACGTACACTTCTCCTCTTGAATATAATGTTAAGCTTCTCACTACTGACGGTGAATATCTTACAGATGCTACTCTGTATAGGCAATTGGTCGGTAGTCTCATCTACCTCACAGTTACTCGCCCAGACATTTCCTACGCTGTTCACTTTGTTAGCCAGTCTATGAGTGCACCACGCTCTACTCATTATGTTGTCGTTCTTCGTATCTTGCAGTATGTCAAGGGGACTTTGTTTCATGGTATTCACTTTTCATCGCACTTATATCTGAAGCTCCGCTCTTATTCTGATGCTGATTGGGCCGGTGATCCTACCGATCGTCGCTCCACTACGAATTATTGTTTCTTACTTGGTACTTCTCTCATTTCTTGGGGCAACAAGAAACAGACTGTTGTTGCCCGATCCAGTACTGAGGCTGAGTACCGTGCACTTGCTGATATTACAGCTGAACTTTTGTGGCTACGATGACTTTTGACAGACATGGGTGTTTCTCAGTCGACTAGTTCCCCTCTTTATTGTGATAATCGGAGCGCCATTCAGATTGCTCACAATGATGGTTTTCATGAGTGGACCAAGCATATCGAGATTGATTGTCACTTCATTCGGCACCACCTCCAGCAAGGTACACTACATCTTCGATCCATCTTCTCCGAGGATCAACTTGTCGATATTTTCACGAAGTCTCATTCTCCTGGTCAACTTCATGATCTTGTTTCTAAACTCAAGTTGACTTCATCATCTCGAGTTTGAGGGGGGATGTTAGAATATTGTGTGATCTTGTTACCATACTTTGTGTGATCTTGTTATATTAGATTGTAAATCTCCAGCTATGTAATATTCTCTCTAGCTATGTAATATCTTATATTTAGCACCTAGTATATTTCTTACAACTATACATATTTACTATCAATAAATTGTAATCATACTATAAAGAGAGTGTTTTTCCTCCGATACAATGCACATTGAAATATAGAATTTCTACGACAATCTCTCTCTTTCTCTTTATTTCTTCAATGTTACGGCTTGTATAGCACTTCGTCATTAATTAGTGAACATATTTCTCATTTAAAAAAAAATTAAAATTAAAAAAAAAATCATACTTTTAAAGGAAGTTATCCTTTTGACAATAACTTATTAAAGATGTAACTTAACGAAAACTAAATGCTTTATATTTATATCCTAAAATATATATGAAAAATGGATGGATGGTGTGGATAAAACCCATACATCACAGTGGCCCTCCAAATCCCTGCTGTATAGTAACAAAATCACACGGTAATTTAGGTCTTGTCCTTTAGTATTGTTTTGGAATCATCGGCTATCTGAGGAAGAGGCCACTCGGTGGACGGTCCCAATCCACTTCCATCATATTATCGTAGAGACGGTGGTACCATTTCAATTAGTGGGTGTTACCCTTACCATGTGGGGTCCACTTTGATGAATTTGTTTTATATTTACTCTATCTATACATTTTTTCAGGTTATTTAAGGACATTATACCAAAACTTAAGTAGATAAAATTCCATAATAGACCACACCACTGAAAAAAGTGGAAAATGACCATTAAAAACTTTTTTAGGCCACAAAAGTTTTGAATCAACTTAATCTTTGTATTTTCTCTTCATCCAGTTCTGGTTGACCTTATCAACGGGTTGGATGGAAAGTAAACAGTACGGATCTTCTTACAGTGGGCCTTGGGAAGTTTTTAATGGTGAGAGGTCAATCATCATTGTTTTTAGTGGTGTGGTCCACCTGAGATTTGAATATTCTTAATTTTTGAGACGGCGTCCTAAAATGGGCTGTAAAAACGGATGGACGGAGTGGATATACAATATATGATGAAGGTGGCCCTACGGTAAGAGTACAACCCACTAAGCTGTTACCCGGCTAACACCTAATCCGCGCCCTTCAGTTTGCCACCCCAAAATCCTCACCTATCGAACTCCACGGCGCACGTTAGGCTCAGTGGTGGTTTGCAACCATACTTCCAGACAAACTGTTATAGGATACATCGGCCCATATCCGTTAGATCTGGGGTCATGTTACATAATCCAAACCGTTGATCTGATGAGATGTACCTGGGTGCTTTGAAGACCTTCGACTAATGGCCCACGAATGGAAATATTTGAATGATTAACGGTTGAACATTCCGATCCGAGACTTTTTCTAGTATCCACCGTCCATTCGATGACCATCATAATAATAGTTTCTATCGTTGAAACATGACCCAAAATCGATTCCGTACACGTGGCAGGGCTGTTCATCATCGAGGTCCATCAGTCCACCGGCCATCATCGATCCACCACGTCTCAAAAATCAAATATACTAGCCAATCCGATCCATTAAATGCTAACAATTTTCATTTCCTATAATGGTTTTGAGGGATACCGATCAGATGGTTAGCATCATCCGACCTAGCTTCAATCCACAGTAGGTGCAACTGGATGGACGGCTCGGATTGATGAAATATCACCTTCCACATCTGCTACAATGCAAGCCCGTGCTTACCTACCCAGCACCTACCAGGGTTAACGTGAGGAAAAAGGCTTAAACATGCATGAAATCTACTCCGTCCATCAGTTACACCTCACTAAAATTATACCTAAAACCTCTAATTTTACATGATATGGCCCACTTGAAATTTGGAATAGTGTGATTTGTAATTTTTGATCCTGACGCGTTACATCAGATGAACGGATTAGATGGCATGCAAACATCGCGGTGGGCCCTAGAGAAAATTAATGGGGAGCCTGTTACAGAAAACTAATGGTGGGCCTCCCATTCCAACAGTTTCCTTATGGTTTGGTCCACCTGGGTGATGGATGATCATGATTTTTGGATTACACGGTGAAAATGAGGGATGAACGGGGTGGATCTTATGAAAGTTGTAGCTACGTGGCTCTTTAATCCACGTGTAAACAGATTGTCAGGAGCGAGTCGTATTCTGCTCCTATACGTTGGGACGTACCATAGCAAATCTCGAGGTAAATGGTAAAAAGGATGCTGAGTGTTTATAAGAAATCCACCGCGTCCATCCGTTTTTTAGATCTTCTTAAGAGGGAAATTTGGATAAAGAAATTCTTACCGTTAAAACCTTACGGGCTCCACCTTGATTTTTATGTCTATCCAAATCGTTTATAAGGTCATTTCCACTGGTATGAAGTGCAAACACAAAATATTAGGCCTGATACAAAAAAAAATTATGACTAAAGGGTGTACACAAACCGAGATAACTCGGTTAGCTTGCTGGATTAACTCGAAAAAGCTCTATTTGACTCGGTTCGAAGCTGAGTTCAAGCCAAGTTGAGCTGATTTTTTTAGCTTGATGATGAGTTGGAGCCGAGTTCAAGTAGGCCCTCACTCAACTCGACCCAGATCAAATTCAGCTTGAATCAAACTCGGATTGAACTAGTTTTGTGACTAGGTTACTTTGCCATTGATGTTGCTCACTGACTGTTTGATAGAATAACTCAACGAAATGTGGCTGGTAGCAAGGAAGGTTTGGCCGGTGAAAGGAAGGTATGTACATTAAACCATTGCCCCTGGTTTATTAAACGGTGGGTTTTTGAAGTGTAGTTTAGGTGTTTATGAAAATCCCTTAATGGCGAATTGGACTCGATCTTTGCTCGAACTTGGCCCGAGTTGGCCCGAGCTGCTGACGAACCGAGCTGAGTTGGTAGTCAGGCTCGAGACCTAGCCAAGCTGAGATCAGCCAGTGTTCGAGCCGAGTCGAGCTTGACTCAGTTCAACTCGTTGTCCACCCCAGCGATAATAATGTTTTAACGGTGCTCACTAAATCAACACTTTCTCCTCTCGTGTGGCCAACTTGAGTTTTGAATCCATCTAAATTTTGGCTGAATTTCTTAAAATAACCTTGCAAAACGGATGGACGTAGTAGATTCCTCGCAAACATCGTAGTAGGCCCCACTGAGCATCCTTGCACGGTAACTTCATGCAAAGGCCTGACTATTAGCTGACGTGGACGGAGGACTTCATGTGCATGAGATCCACCCGTCCATCACGTCAGCCACCCTGTGTTTTGAATAAGCCTTGAAAATCAGGACGGTTCACAACTCCGGTGGGCTACACAATTGAGAAAAAAATTAAGATGGAAAATCCCACCATCAAAACCGTCCGAATTATGTCTGGGCCCATCATGATATTTATATATCATCCATTCCACTTATCTGACGCGGTATACCAGTATCAATGGTTCACTAAAAATAAGAACATTCTAAGACTCAGATGAGCCACACTACGTGAATTTATATATTTTGGTAATGATTTTCACTCTCTAGTATGGTGTGGTCCACATAAGTAATGAATTGGACTGAATTTTTTAAAAAAACTTAATAATTTTTTTTGATTCACCTGATGGACGGTGTGGATTTGATACAAGTTCTCCTCCACGTGGTGCTCTATGTTCTGTTAGCTGTAGGTACGCTCTCCGTATTACGCGCAGTCGGGCTATGCAATCCACAAACGGTCAGGGGAATTTGACCATACTGACCTCGAAGTTTGGTCAAATTAACTATCGAAATCAACCATTCAAATATCCTAAGAGTGGCCTTCTGATAAGCTTTCATAAAATACTTGGACCAAAATATCCTTGTCATTGTTACAACAGTTATATGAATTTTTAGGGACTAAAAAGTTACATAGTATTTAATGCCAATAAATTAATGTACGAAACCCTTTTTTATGCGTGGGCAAGGACCTAAGTAGTGGGGCCCACATCTATGTATGTGTATAATCCATGTCACTCATCCTTTTTGTCATATTGTTTTAGGGCTAGGGCCCAAATATCAACTTTATCCAGAACTCGTGTGGGTCATATAATAGAAAATAATGATGACATTAGAATTTACTGTTGAAATTTTTCAGGCTCACTGTGATGTTTGTTAGAAGTAGACACTACCCAAGTTAAGACTTTTTGGGCCCACGGCGAGCAGGCTAACAAGGTGAACGGAATGGATCACCCCATCGTGGGCCTTAAGCCATGTCATTTTATGGGTAAGGCCCGAATATCAGCTTGATCCATCACTCATGTGAGCCAGAAAATATAAAATAATGGTGGGGCCACATTGATATATGTGTATAATCCACGCTGCTTATCCTTTTTGGGTCCACGATGAGCTGACAGACAAGTGGACGCAGAGGCGGCTCAACATTTTTAGGGGCCTTAGGCAAGTCATAAAAATGAGGCTTTTTAGAAAAATGAAGTTAAAATTTAATTTTAAAAAATGACGTTAGAATTTAATTTTTTGAATACTTAATTAGTAATAAAGTATGTACTTGTGATCCTAGGTTTTAGGAGAAGAATTTATTGGGAATGATGCTATTATTTTGAAAATAGACGATAGAGTAGGTAGTTGTGATCCTAGTTTTTTATTTTCAATTCCAAATTTGTAAACTATTTTTTAGATATTCCTATTTTGTAAGCCTTTCAATAAGTTTTATTTCAAAAATTATAGACTTTTTTTTTTTTCTTCTTAATTTTAGTTTTGCTATAATATAAGACTTTCATAATTAAGAAATTTTAATTTTTCTATAATATATGGCCTTCATAATTAGGGGGCCTTGGGTGAATGCTTCACCTGCCTACCCCTTTGAGCCGCCCCTGGGTGGACAGAACGGATCACCTCATTATGGGCCTTAGGCTATTATACCAATGATTATCTATTCATTTAGTAGTAAACAAAATGAACATGTAACAACCGCGGCCCACATGACACGACAACCACGACCCATATAACATGATAACTACGATCCATGACAATTACAACCCATATAACATGACAACCACGACCCATATGAGACCCATATGGCAACTACAACTCATATAGCTACTCCGTGGGAAACCACGACCCATATAACATGACAATCATAACTCATATAACATGATAACTACGATACATGACAACTACAACTCATATAACATGACAACCGCGACCCATATAACATGACAACCACGACCCATGCAAACCACGACCCATATGAGACCCATATGGCAACTACGACCCATATGACTACTTATGGGAAACCATGACCCATATAACAGTACAACCACGACCCATATAACAGGACAACTACAACCCATGACAATCACAACTCATATAACGTGACAATTACGACCCATGACAACTACGACCCTTACCATATTACAACCACGACTCTTACCGCATTACAACTACCTAATGCGACCTATGCTACTATACAGATATCGTTTGCGCAACTATGGCGTGACCTGCGCTAACTTAGTGACATACCCATATGCGCGACTATGGTGCGACTTGCACGTAAGATCCATACTGT
>JAJHSJ010000010.1:7929402-8064124 GCA_021015155.1 Magnolia officinalis
ATAAATTAATGTACGAAACCCTTTTTTACGTGTGGGCAAGGACCTAAGTAGTGGGGCCCACATTTATGTATGTGTATAATCCATGTCACTCATCATTTTTGTCATATTGTTTTAGGGCTAGGGCCCAAATATCAACCTTATCCAGAATTCGTGTAGGTCATATAATAGAAAATAATGATGACATTAGAATTTACTGTTGAAATTTTTCAGGCTCACTGTGATGTTTGTTAGAAGTGGACACTACCCAAGTTAAGACTTTTTGGGCCCACGGCGAGCAGGCTAACAAGGTGAACGGAATGGATCACCCCATCGTGGGCCTTAAGCCATGTCATTTTATGGGTAAGGCCCGAATATCAGCTTGATCCATCACTCATGTGAGCCAGAAAATATAAAATAATGGTGGGGCCACATTGATATATGTGTATAATCCACGCTGCTTATCCTTTTTGGGTCCACGGTGAGCTGACAGACAAGTGGACGCAGAGGTGGCTCAACATTTTTAGGGGCCTTAGGCAAGTCATAAAAATGAGGCTTTTTAGAAAAATGAAGTTAAAATTTAATTTTAAAAAATGACGTTAGAATTTAATTTTTTGAATACTTAATTAGTAATAAAGTATGTACTTGTGATCCTAGGTTTTAGGAGAAGAATTTATTGGGAATGATGCTATTATTTTGAAAATAGACGATAGAGTAGGTAGTTGTGATCCTAGTTTTTTATTTTCAATTCCAAATTTGTAAACTATTTTTTAGATATTCCTATTTTGTAAGCCTTTCAATAAGTTTTATTTCAAAAATTATAGACTTTTTTTTTTTCTTCTTAATTTTAGTTTTGCTATAATATAAGACTTTCATAATTAAGAAATTTTAATTTTTCTATAATATATGGCCTTCATAATTAGGGGGCCTTGGGTGAATGCTTCACCTGCCTACCCCTTTGAGCCGCCCCTGGGTGGACAGAACGGATCACCTCATTATGGGCCTTAGGCTATTATACCAATGATTATCTATTCATTTAGTAGTAAACAAAATGAACATGTAACAACCGCGGCCCACATGACACGACAACCACGACCCATATAACATGATAACTACGATCCATGACAATTACAACCCATATAACATGACAACCACGACCCATATGAGACCCATATGGCAACTACAACTCATATAGCTACTCCGTGGGAAACCACGACCCATATAACATGACAATCATAACTCATATAACATGATAACTACGATACATGACAACTACAACTCATATAACATGACAACCGCGACCCATATAACATGACAACTACGACCCATGCAAACCACGACCCATATGAGACCCATATGGCAACTACGACCCATATGACTACTTATGGGAAACCATGACCCATATAACAGTACAACCACGACCCCATATAACAGGACAACTACAACCCATGACAATCACAACTCATATAACGTGACAATTACGACCCATGACAACTACGACCCTTACCATATTACAACCACGACTCTTACCGCATTACAACTACCTAATGCGACCTATGCTACTATACAGATATCGTTTGCGCAACTATGGCGTGACCTGCGCTAACTTAGTGACATACCCATATGCGCGACTATGGTGCGACTTGCACGTAAGATCCATACTGTCCATCAAAGTTGTAATGCGGTAAGGGTCATGGTTGTAATGTTCCAAGGGTCGTAGTGGTCATGGTTCACGTCATGAGGTAAGGGTCGTGGTTGTCATGGATCGTAGTTATCATGTTATATGGGTCGTGGTTGTCATGTTATATGGGTCGCGATTGTAATGGGTCGTAATTGTCATGAACCGTAGTTATCATGTTATTGGGTCGTGATTCTCATTTTAGGGTCAAGGCCTATAAAATGAAAACTACGACTCATATTGCATGATAACCACAACCCTTACCACATTACAACCACGATCCTTACCGCATTATACTAACTTGGTGACATGCTTATCTGCACGATTATGGTGTGACTTGTACATAAGATCCTTACCGTCCATCAAACTTAGAAAAGTAACGTGCTCATCCGTACTAAAGCTAACCTGACATTTTTTTGAAAAAAAAATATGAAATGACTATTAATAGACTACAAAAGCAGGAAATGTAGGTTATATGAGTAGTGATTGTCATGTTATATGGGTTGTGGTTGTCATATTCTATGAATCGTGGTTGTCATGTTATATGTGTCGTAGTTGCCATATGGGTCCCATATGGGTTGTAGTTGCCATGTTATATGGGTCGTGGTTTTCATGTTGCCTGGATTGTGGTTGTGGTTTTCAACGTGTTCACTTCATTTTTTACAAAACCATTAGTACCATAACTTAAGGCCTACAATGGGGTGATCTGATTCATCCACCTTGTCAGTTAGCTAGCTCGCTGTGGGCTCAAAAAGTCTTGACTTGGGTAGTATCCACTTCTATCTACCTTGTTAGTTGATATTTGGGCCTTACCCCTAAAATGACACGACAATAAGGATAGGCGACATGAATTATAGACGGCATGGATGAAACACATACATCATGGTAGGGCCCACAGAGCACCGAGCACCAGCTATTGGCTGGTGGCGGGGGGATTAGCCAATGCGTCACTTTCTCGGGGGAGTAGCCAATTCATCACTCTAGGACAGTATGATTTATGAATCAAGGACGAGGGCATTTTCGTCCGAAACAATATCCAAAGTTTGTTAGAAAGCCACTCTTGGGCTATTTGAAAGGTTGAGTCTCGTTGGGTAATTTGACCAAACTTCCAGGTCAGTACGGTCAAATTCCCAATAGTCAATACAGGCCATAAAGGCAACACACCGAAGAAACGGTGTATAGCGGAGAATTACAGCTCGGCCCCCAACTACCATTCTATCGTTTGGGAGAGACCTACAACGGAGAGAGAGAACCTCTTCGTATTGAAAACGCCAATACGTCAAAGCTATCGCTTTCTCTATAAAATATATATATGGAAGAGCCAAACGCACAAACCTCTGCAGAGCCTGCTCTTTCTCCTTCCGCTCCTCCTACTACGGTGCTCCCGCAAGACACCGAAATGGCGAGAGCTCCTCCTCTGCTGGAAGATCCCGAGGCTCCCTCCAACCCTTCCTGGTTTACACCGAAGAGGTGTGTATGCACTCTCCATTTCCTCTCTTTCTCTCATCTCTTTGTTCGTTCTAGAACCCTAGGACGCGATTCTAGGGTTCCCTCCGTACAATGATGCTCGACCGAATAGACGGCCTTCTGTCCGGTCAGTGATCCGGGTAACTCGTTAGGCGGGCCTCTCTATGGATGGACGATCTTAACCGTCGGATTTTGCCCGGAAATGGACGGTTTAGACGGAGTTTATCGGGCAGTGAAAGGAAAGGGAGTGCATGGGTTGCGTGGGTAGTATTTCAGTGTTTGGGAGAGCTTTCAGCCTCGTTCATGATGGGTCGAGTTATTCGAACTGCGTTGGTTGAGGGTAGGTGGGTCGACCTGTACGGTGGCTGGCCAGACGAAGAAATGCAGTTTATATGGATTTTGTAACTTTTCCTTTCTGGGAAGAAAATGTGTGATGGAATTTGGGTTAAGTACTTGTGAAGAGAATTTGTCAATTGCGAGATGGAGAATTGTATACTTTCATTGGGTGCGAATCATACCTTACGATTTGATTTCTGATGTTGGGAGCTCTTTATCTCGTTTGTGTTTATCTTTCTTATAAATTCTTGTTATGATGAAAAACAGTGAAAATCTAGTTCACAATAGTAAGGGTCTGTATGCAAATTGCAATTGGCTGGAATTTTTTCGCAGAACGTATGGTTCTCTGTTCTGCTGCACTTTTGGAGCTGTGCGTGAACTGAAGGTTTCTTCAGGCTGGGTACTGCTTTTCTGCATTTTCTGGCTCAAATCAACATCTGATGCAACAGATGCTGATTTGTGTGGAAATAGAAATAGAGTGGCTATGCAAGTGTACACTATAGGTGATATCTAGATACAAGTTGTCTTGTGGATGCTTAATGAAAAAAGGGAGAGGATCCAAATGTGATTTTATCGTTTGTCAGGGAGAAAGTTAGGAGATGGTGGGTATCGTTGTTATGTGAAAAGTCTCATCTTTGTTCCATGTGGGTGTTAGGGCGGAGGAGGGCAATCTAGTCTTAGTTAAGAAAGTAGTTGGACTGGTTTTCAAGATTTGCGTCCGCGTGAGTAGATTTGGAGTTCAAGACTTATGGATGGGGAAGAAGATCATTGAAAAAGAAAGGGATATTCTGAGTTCTATCAGTTATCCTTATTGAGCTTGTGAGTTGGATATAATTTTATGAAAGATCTGAGTATCAAAGATTATGAGCAGTTGTGTTTTGTGACGTAAAAGTTCTGTTCTTCTAACTGAATCACAAATGTTTCTTGAATTTGTTTGATCTTTGTAGCACCCAAGGAGAACTTGATCAAGGATGTCTTCACAAGTTGAAATCATGAAATTTCCCCAACTTTGTGGGAAGTGGAGTGGTTTTCCAAGCATCAAGAGTTGTATGCTGGCATCCTTGGGGTTTTGTGGAAAAAAATGCGAGGCCTTGGAGGGTTAGAGAAAGTTTAAGGCAGCGTCCTTAACTGTTAGTGAATGTTGGCAGGGTTAATAGAAAGGTCTTAGAAATGAAAGAGAAGCACCATGAAGCTTTTAGGGCCCGTTTGGCCGGGTGGATTGGAAGGGATTGAATGGTATTAGGGTGGATGGCATGGATTTCAAGGTAATGATGGTGTTGTCAGTGGATGTCTTAAGATCCATGGGGTTGCTATATCGAGTCTGTTTGGCACGCCCGGCCAATCCCGGGATTAAACCTTCCCATCCCTTCCAATCCCTCGAACCAAACACGTCCCAGGCAAATTTGAACGGATTAGGGTGGATTGGATGGGATTTAAAGGTAATGATGGTGTTGTCAGTGGATTGTCTTAAGATCCACGGGATTGCTATATCCCGGGATCAGATCACCCAGTATGTTTGGCATGCCCGGCCAATCCCGGGATTTAACTTCCAATCCCTTCCAATACCATCCAATCCCTTCCAATCCGCCCGGCCAAACGGGCCCTTATTGGTTTAATGCCATTTGCCTTTAACTATTAATCTAAACATTTTGAGTGCTGTAGCCTGTAGGTGTTGGCTGCTATAGTGTGAGTGAGTTACACATCCTTTAGTGTAAGAGATATTTGGTTACTCAAACAAGTGGTTTCTTATGAACTCAAGATTAATACACACACATTGTTTCTATTATTCACCAAGGATTTAAATATTGGTTTCAAAGTGTGATTCGTGCGGTTAAAAAACTCATAAAACTTGTAAAACGGGTTCAACCCATCCAAAACAAGACAAGTTGTGTAGATTTTTTTTTTTTTTTTTGCAAGATGTCTAGATGTTACACAAAAGTAATAAAATGAAGCCAGATGGAACCATTCAAAGAAAAAAAAAGGAAAAAGAAAGAAAGAAAGAAAGAAAGAAAAAAAGATAAAAGATAAAAAAGAAGAAGCCATATAGACTTCTTTCTACTTAGGAAGACGGAATAATCAATATAAACAAGGTGGTTGTGGATGTTTGACTATACAGTATGGGCAAAACAATAAATATGTAAAGATTGCAAGGTTATACCAGGAGAGTTTGACTACACAATATAGGTTAATGGTTCTGGATGTTTACATTAAGAGAGAAAGAAGAGAGGGAATGACAACAAGGTGGTAGAATTTAAAAGAAGAGAAATTAGTGAAACTAGTGTTGTTTAGTAGTAAATTGATGGAATAAGGAAAATGGAATGTCGAGAAAGAAGTTAATGTTATGTGAGTGAGATGGTACAATGCATTTGGAAAGTGGCAAAATAAGTTTTAGGAGTATCTAAAGGAAAAAGCCACTCACATAAGGAAACTCAGTAGTGGAATGATGAAGTCCAAAAGGCTATTAGCGAGAAGAGACTATGTATTAAGGACTACCACCTGACTAGAAACGATAAAAAATTAGTAGAATATAGAAATGCCAAAAAGAATGCTAAGAGAATAGTAAATGAGGCTAAACTTAAGGCATATGATGATTTACACAATATAGTGGGGACAAAAAAGGTGAGTAAGATGCCGCAAACTTACAAAAATGAGAGATAGGAAAGGTAAGGGCATAGATCATGTTAAATAAATTAAGAGCGATGCCCAAAGAGTATTGATTAAGGACAATGAGATCAAGGAATGGTAAAGAAGCTATTTCTAGAATTTGTAAAATGATGACCACTCTGAGAGCTTAAATATAGAAGGAATCATATACTCATATGAGGCATTACATAGGATTAGGATATCTAAAGTGAAAGAAGCTTTGAGAAAAAAATGAAGATATGAAAGGCCATATGATCAGATGGCATACCGATAGAGGTTTAGAAGTGCACAAGAGATATTGGTTGACTTTGGTTGAAGAAAATGGCAAACGAATGGAGGAAAGTACCGTGCCTATTTACAAAAATAAAGGAGACATACATAATTGCACTAACTATTGTGGGATTAAACTTATGAGTCATATTATGGAACTTTGGGAGAGTTATTTAGCAAGATTAAGGCATGAGATGAATGTCATAGAAAAGGGGCATTTTCATGCTTTGCTCGAGTGGGGTGGCCTGTGGGATGCCGGGGTACACTGGGGTGGGTGGCCCGTGTGAGGTGGGTGACTCGTGTGATGCGCAACCAATGTGATGTGGGGCCCATGAAGGGGGTTTGTCCGAGGACCTAACCCATGGGATGTGGGGCTTGGGCTATGAGATAAAAGGATTGATTCACCATGCTCTATCAGTTCAAGCTTTTAGAGTAAGTGGTTAATTGTCTTGCATCAAAGTTGTATAAGAGCGGGAGGTCTCGTGTTCGAGACTCCTCACTGGGGCTGATTATGCAAGGGCATTTTCACACCGGACTCGAGTGGGGTGGCCTGGACTATGAGATAAAGGGATTGATTCACTATGCTTTATCAGTTCAAGCTTTTAGAGCAAGTGGTTAGTTGTCCTGCATTCAATGTTTTAAATATCGACGATATCAGCCGATATATCCCACGACATATCTTGTATCCCACTTGTGCGATACAAAACGCACAAGTAGTGCCGATATATCCCACATGTTTGATCCGATGAGCATTTTCAATTTTTGATCTTTTTTTTTTTTTTTTGTTTTGTTGAATTATGTTAAATCAATGTCAAATGGTTATAAATCCATTGGTTCTTCACGTTTTACATGAAAAATCATGGAGTTAGAGCTTTGATTTCGATATCCATTGGTTCTTCATGTTCTCTATGTTTTTTACAAAATTTTCCCTCAACCAACTATTAATTGAGACAAATTTCAAAGTATCTAGGAGTATTTGATGAAACAGTCATCACATACACTCTAATTTCGAAATTTAAGTGTAGGCGGTGTGATTTGGGGAAAATTCTAAAATTTCCCAATATCTTCCAAATTGCTTGCAATGTTGCACTCCAAACATGAAATCAAGCATGTATGAGGGCTGATCTACTAATTTGTTAAGGCCTTGTCAATTTTCGAAAAATAAAAATCATTTTTAACTAAAATTAATAATTTTTTTAATTAAAATATTATGTTTTTTCAAAAATTTCCTTCCAACAACTGTCAATTGAGACAAATTTTAAAGTATTTAGAAGTGCTTGATGAAATGATCATCACATACAATCTAAATGTTATGCATTCAATTTGAATGCAGTTGCATTAGTTCAGTCAGACATCGCATAGCTTAGGACCCTATACAAAGGAAACTTATTATATGCACTTCTTTTTTGAGATGTTATGATTTAAAAATGTGCATTAAGGTCTTTTTTAACAATCCCTGAAGTTTCATTGAAAAATTCAACCATTTCCCCAATGTTTCCCCGTGTTTTCCAAAAAGTGCTATAAATTACCTGATACAAATGATATATCCTATGTGATAACTGATGCGTATATGTATCCCAAGGATGCGATATGTAACACGATGCCAATATTTCGAACACTCCCTGCATCAATTAGTTTGGATTTATGCCAAGAAGGTCAATCATTAAGGCTATTTCCTACTTAGACAACTAATGAAAAAATATAGGGAGAGTTGAGAAAGGAATCTCAAGATGTATATGTTGACATGATTAAGGATATGTATGGGGTAGTAGTAACAATGTAAGGACCCTTGATCGAGAGATAAGTAAGCTTTCAATTACAATACACTCATACAAGGGGTCGGCATTGAGCTTGTATCCTTTTCCGTTGGTTATGAAAAAGTTAACGAGGCATTTATAGGAAGATATCCGTGGTGTTATTGTTTGTAGATGACATAGTTTTGATTGACGAGACAAGGGAGGGGGTCAACGCAAAACTATAACTATGGAGGAATGCTTTAGAATCTAAGGTTTTAAAATCAGTGACAAATGATTTAAATATTGGTTTCAAAGTGTGACTTGTGCATAATAGAAATAGGTACAATGTGTCGAAACCGGTACTACTCATCCAAAACATGATGAGTCGCCTAGATGTTGCACTAAAACAATAAAAGGTTAAAATACAGTAACTCTCGTTGGTTGTAATCAACCTATGTATTAGGCCATTAGATAGCACTTGATTGCAATCAACCCATAAATAATCTATTACATTGGGCATGTGGGAGTTTTGTGCTCCCATTGCAGGTTCCAAGCTCGGATAAAGGAGGGGTGCAATAGGTTGGCCATTGGTGTTAAACTTAACTTCCCTCATGATTCCGATGGCCCTTTATAAAGTGGAATGGCGGAACAAGATTCATGTAACCAGCCCCAAGTAATTGGTATAAGGCTTAGATGATGATGTTCCTCCTCCCTCTCTGCTAGACACATGTGGTGGGCTCTAGCACAGAAAAGAAAAAGGCAAAAGGACATGATTTTCTTGCCAGAAGATATATACAAATGCCGTTGATAAAAAATAGCCCTATCCCATCCGGTTGGTAGCATGGATCTCACTTAGGCGTGCAACATTGATGCATGACTTGGAAATTAAATATGATATGCAAGATTTCAGGCTTTAGATCATACTAATTTTGAAACAAAAAAAATAATTCCACATCCCACATATAGTCAAGCATTCAACAAGGGGAATCTACGAGGGTCCAAGCCTACACATGTTAGGGCTGAATCAGTTAAAATTATAGCCCAAACGATGCTCAAAGGGGAGTAAATTCATCCACACATGCAAAGGATTATTTCCCAATCCAAGGGATTCACATGTTTCAAATCGGGAAAGCTTAGGGTTTGCAAAAGTGGAATAAAACTTGGGATTTAGGATTATCTAGGGTTAGGGTTAGGGAAATAAGGTGAGAAAGGAGTGAAATTGAGGAAATAGACGAACCCGAGGTGATCCACACGTGTGGACAGCGGTTGGGCCCGACGCACTTTCGTGGGATCCTAGCCGCACGTGTGTGGGGCCTACAAATTTGAAATCGGCCAACTTGGGTCTGGTCGGCCAGGGGATGTCCACCTTCACACCAAATTTCAGGACGATCGGATGTCCGGTTTGTGCACGGTGCTCTGCTGAAGTTTCAGCCCTCCTGTAGGGCCTGATTTTGCAAATCTGCTATAGAGGAGGGATTAGCTGCAAAAAAGGATGGATTTGGAGACGGGATGACTGTGGGAGATGATGAATATTGAGGGTAGGAGGTGGGGGTAATTTGGGACGGGTGTGGCTTCGCACCACGGTAATTAGCTATCGAAGAAGGGAGGGTTTCGCATCCAATTGGATTTCCACAACTCAGAAAATTAGAGAAGTAGGAAAATGCAGAATTTTATTCATAATCTTTAATGAAAAAAAACATACAAAGGGTTGCCTATTTATAAGAAAAACCTATACCCCAAAAGCCGTGCCATGTGCGCACCCTATTACTTAGAGACGAAGTAACAAAAATAACAACTAATCAAAGCAATCTAAACCGTCCATGATATTCCTAATAACAATAATAAGCAAAACTCAAAGTACTAGATCATATAGAGTAGTGGGCCACGATCATGAGATCCAATGGTGGGATCCACATGACGATCGGGTCCACTCCAATGAACCAAAACACAGTCCTCTAACTAGGAGGCCCTCCTTGGACGTCGTCATCAATCCAGATCGATGGTGGAGCCCTCCTCCTTGCGTACGTGCATGGGGGGGCGTGCGTGTGCGCGAGATGTCCCCATCAAACATTGGCCCCATGGGGGTGGCGTGGAGACGGACTCTCTTATACACACATGTAGGGCTAAAAATCACATCTGCTAGAGTATCAAATTATTCTTGTTTTAACAAGAGAATCTTTGATACGCTGTTAGAGTGTTATGGATGATATAGGCACATGGAAATTCTACAGTTGGCTTATGTTTAACTCAAATTGAACTGTCTAGATGGTGGGCCACACTTTAGATGGTATATAAAACAGTAAATGTACTGAAATGATTGTTAACAGGTTGACTAGTGGAGATATAATGGACGGTCACCACATAAAAAAGACATCTCTTTTACCAGATTGACGACTCAACATGATTTGTCGGGACTCACCTTGGTTTGGGGTGACTTGTCTAAATACAGGACTAGTTGGACCAAGGGGCGGGTAGGATGCACTCTGGATCAGTTCCAACTGAAACCAAGTTGTATTGGATGGTATTTTGAGTCATCATTGTTACACCGAAAGTCTTTGTGAATCAATTGGTGATGTCAAATTTATTGGACACATCTTTTCTTCGAACGCCAATTTTTAAATTCAATTGTTAGTTTCTTCTGTAGGATTTTTTTTTTTTTTTTTTTTTGATACCTGCCCAAAGACGGGGAAAGAATACAACTCAACGCTAGGACAAAAACCAAGAAGGATTAGCAGACTTGCCACTTTTACATAAGAAACCCATTCTGATTCCAAAACATGAATTTTCACTAAACAAATAACCTCCTCAACAGAAGATCCCTTGTTTTGTAGGATGATTTTCTTCATGTTCTTGTTGCAGGTTACTCATAATCTTTTGTGTGATTAACATGCTAAACTATGTTGATCGAGGAGCGATAGCAAGCAATGGTGTTAATGGCAGTCTTCGAACATGCACAGAAAGTGGTATATGCACTGCGGGTAGCGGAATTCAGTAAGATATATTTTGAAATTTGTTTGATACTGTTAAACATTACTTGGATATCATAATCAATTTTGGCTTCTATGGTATATTGATATCTGAACTCTGTGTTGTATATTTTATTGTACTTGAGTTCAAGTTTGTTGGCTACTTGATCTCACTCCAACAAATGTAGATGGCTAGCAGTTTTGCATTTTGAATTCTATTTCATTTTCCAAAAGATGACATGTTAGATAGCATTCTTTGTCATTTGTGATAAATAATAGATGAGCATTTTACAGTCTTCCTTCTATGAGCATGTCCAATTATGTATGTGTGAGTTGAAAGCAACTATAGTACTCATGGAGCCCAAAATAGTAGGCCATGCTTGTGTGCATGCACACTTGCGTGCCATGTGCTTGGTCTGGGTAGTAAGCTTGATGGTTCTTGCAACATGTTTAGGTTTTCAATCATGGTTCTCTTAGTTGCAAAACAATAATCTTACTTCTGCAAATTCATTGTTGAGACCAACTATTTTCAGCGTATGATGAATTGTATGACAAGTCGAGAACTAGAGGGAGAGAATGCTTTCTACAAACTAGCAAGAACAAGGAAAAGGAAAGGTAGTGACCGCACTCACACGTTTTGGGGAATGAGTTCGATTGCTTCGATTGCTTTGGAATTTTTATTATTTATTTTTTAAAGGGAAAAAAGGAACTTTTAGAACAAACTCAACCCCTTTTTAAGTAGGTTCTTTGATGCTCAAACGTAAGCAGATCTCACCTCAGCTAATCACTGAGTTGATATGGGCTTATGCCTTGGACTCTTCTGAGATTTAGAAGTAATTCCAAGTCCAACAAAGAAAACAACGGTTTGGTGTGTTGCTGCATGTTGTATTGCTGAACGAGTGCTGGTGTCACAGATGATGTTGATGTAGTGGACAGTCGGAGGGTTTGTACAACCGAGCTTGATGAGTTGCTGATGTCTTTCTGGTTGGTTTTTTCCTTTATTTGCAGGCCTGGGAGACTGTTGGAAGGGAAGAGTCACGTTTGCACGTTCCCCACGATTTAGGAAGTGGTTATAATTGTCTTTCATAGAGATTGTAGCTGTTGCAGGGCCGTCGCTAGCGACACCCCCTGTTGCAAGTTGCGACAGATCCTGTATTGTTGGGTTTTTTGCTTTTGCTACAATGGCTGAAATGCTTGATTTTTGGCTCGTAAGAGGGTGGGGCCAATCACCAGTGTTTAAGGGAGGCATTAGATACCAGATTGGTGATGGTCTAGGGTGCAGTGAGTTTAATAAGTTATATAACATGGTTATTGAGAAAAAAGGCAACGGTGTATAACATGATTATTGAGAAAAAAAAGGCAACGGTGTATAACACGGTTATTGAGAAAAAAAGCTCCGGTGTATAAGTTCTTTGGTAGGGAGAGTGGCAGTCTGGTATTGCATGTGCATTTCAGAAGATTCCTTACTGAGGCTCAGATTGATCCCTAGGGCAAACTTCTCCTTATTTTGGAGGGGGTATTCATTCCAACTAATGGAGGAACAAAGAACATGGAATTGGGAAATGCTCGGGGAATTTCACGAGAACATCTTTCTACAAATTCCTCTTTAGTGAGTCATTCATTAGGGCCCCACGGCTACAATTTGAAGAGGGTTTACCCCCTAGAGTCGCTGGATCTTGATAAAATTCCTACGTTGAACCATTTAAGTAGTAAACAGAAGGATTATTGTGAATAGCTATTTCTGTTGCTCGCGAGAGGGATTGATCAGCAATCTCCTTATTCACTGCATATTTACCCATGAAGTTTGGTGGTCTACTTCATGTCTTTTTGAGATATCAGATCTATGCCTGGGTTGGATAATCAGCTCCTGAAAGCATGGAATTTGGACTTCAAATCTCCTAGAGGCAGTATTCTTTGGCATCTGGCTACTACTACAGCCACTGTTCGAAGTATTTGTATCGCACCCTTCGGTTACAAAAATATCATGGAGAAAATAGGGAAATATTGCATGTATCGTGTAATATATCATAGTCTGACACAACATTGGGGAAACTTTAGGAAAATGTTAGAATTTTTCAATGAAACCTTAGGAGATGTTAAACGACACATGATTACACGTAGAACTCAAAAAAGTGCAAAAAGTTATATGCATAGTAGTTTTCCATTGGTGAGGGGACAAATCCATGCATTGACCCAATGATACCCAGATATTGGCTGATGTCGTCAATATACATAGAACACTCCTTGCAGTTTGATTGTCAGTTTGGTGAGAGAGGAACAACAGGATGTTTAATAACAAATGTTCCTGCAGTGGAATGGTTGCAGTGAGGGTGAGAGAAATTATGATTACACAGGCTCTTGTGACCAAAGAATTCTATGGACTTTCATCCTGAACTCTATTCAGCAGCTGTTTGAGTCTTGGAGATTGGGTTCTTTCTGTTAGAAGGGTAGAGTCCTTTCGAGGTTTGAGTTCTTTGGCTATCCTTTGGTCCGTTTTGAAGGAGAGAAACAGATGAATTTTAGCAGTGAAAGCGATCTGGTTTGATGAAGACAGGCCCATGGGCCTCAAAATGTACAGCTGTGGGCCCAAGAAAGCCCATGGCTGTCCAAATGGCCCGTACAGTGGGCCCATAATGCACCAACAAGTCATATCTTTATCGGAAGTTATTGTCATTTAAGAGTTTCCTAGGAGTTGAAAAGTCTTTTGTTTTGGAAGTAGAGTTCTAGAAAGATGTTATTAGGAAAATTTTGTCATTTAAGTTGTTTTCGTTTAAGAGTTTTCTAAGAAGTTGAAGACTCCTTGTTTTGAAAGTAGAGCTCTAGCTCTAGAAAGATGTTCTTAGGAAATTGCTGTCATTTATTAGTCCTTTTTGGGACAATTTTTGGCTTTCCTACGATATTAATTCTCCTTGTAACTAGAGAATGTTTTAGATTCCTAAGTCGTGAGTTAATTTAGGAAAGTTCTATTGAGTATATACAAGGGGAAAGGCATGGCAATGTAAAGCATTCCGGATTTGAAATGCAATGAGAAGTTTTGTTACTGATGTGACTCCATTAAAATCTTCTGGGTGAGACTCCTAGAAAATCTTAGTGAGACTCTAAGGTATATTCTCCACTCTTCTTACTTTCTCTGTTCTAAACGTATTATTTACTTGCTCAGTTTTACCTCTCATAAACTTTAAAACCTTCTCCATAAACCTGCCTCTATCACCCCTTTTAACTCCATTACTACCTCCAGCAGCCCCTGTTAGGCCCTACATTCCGTCCTTCATTACCACCTCCAACAGCCCCCTTTAAGCACTTCATTCCACCCTTCCTTTACCACCTCAAGCAGCCCTCTTTAACCTATAATAGTTCTCTTTTGGTGCACATCAGTGGAGGGCATTCAGTCCTTATATTAAGATATCTGTTCTACATCATGGTTTCTATCGTGACCCATTAAGTTAAACATCTTGTTTGGTCGTGGGCTATCTATGGATTTGTCCTTATTAGCTCCGGGGTTGTAGCCTTCCCGCTGGTTGGTTCTTCTTGGTAACTCGCGTGCATAGCAATGGCCTTCAGGCATTTTCTTTTGAATAAAGCATTATTTACCAATAAAATATGAAGGTGTTGGTTGGAGGCTATTTGTGATAGGACAAGTCTGCTTCATGTCACTTGGAAACACAGTGCTATCATTACTGAGATCATGAACATGGCAATTGTCCCAGTTTTTATGTAATGGTACGCATTATGGGGCCGAGGCTGCCGTAACAGCTGTTACTATATAAAAAAAAAAGGGCCCGTAACAGCCCCGTAACAAGAGCGAAACAGATTTTTTTCAAAAAAAGCAAAAAAGAAGAAGAAAGCAAGAAAAGAAAAAAAAGGCAACTGTATCGTAACGGTAATGGTGGCGGCTATATAATACCTTTCTGGGAAACCAAACTCTTTAGTGGATATTTTGGCCAAGGAAATTGTTTATAGGCTTTTGCATGTTGTTGATAATGTGTATCCATCGTCTTCGGGGTTGTATACTTTCTTCTAGTCTAATAAAATCTGTTGTGTTAACCCCCTTGGTTGCAGTGCATATAGTGCCTCAGACATCCACTTTTAAAAAAGACTACCTCTGTGGAGAGTGGGGATGTTGTACGTTTCTTTGTATTTTTTACTGTTAACTTTACAGACCATTTAGTCACGGCCAACTCCAATATGATGTGACAAGAGAAGCTGTATCATTTCAGTGTAGCGGTATTAATTCATGTTTGGTTATTCGAAACTCAGTCTGCATTAGGCATGTCCGGTCCTGCTGTGTCTACAGCCTCTCCTAAATCTGATTTGGGGTTCAGAGGAACTCCATGTTCTTGCATTATGCAGTGGTTAGCCACTTACTTTCATGAACATTGTAAAATGTCGCTCTTTGTGAATCCCAGCATGGAATGGATAGGCCCACCACTTCACTTTCACTTAGGCCCAGGCCAAGTGAGGGGTCAGTTGTCAGGTCTTTTTTCAGGAAGATTGTGGATGACATTGACTCCAAAACAAACTGTACATGGGAATTTCCTTACATATGCTTCGAATCATTCTCAGGTTCCCCGAAGGGCATCCTTTCCTTGTTTGGTGGATTGGTTCATGTGTCTGCAAATGAGTACCTGCCACAACAGCAGGAAACTATTACATGGAAAACCTTAAAGCATGTGGTGTTTGAAATAGTTGGATTGATTGCAGTTACGATTTTCCTTCTGAATCACAATTTTATTGAACATAAAATCCTAATAACAAAAACTCCATTATTTTATTAAGACACTTAGGGCCTGTTTGGATTCATGGAAAGCATATGAAAGGAAATAGTGTTTTTTGGGAAACCTTATTTCCAGGAAACTGTGGGAAAGGAAATATTGTTTTCCTCGTTTGTTTTTCAACAAGATCTTCCTAGAAATTTAGGATCTATTTTCAAATTTGTTGTTTAGAAAAGAAAATTCTTGGAAAAAATAATAATTCTAGTTAGTCATTAGCACGTGGCACATGTGGGATGCTTGAAGATGGATAGTGGCACATGTGGCATACATGGCATGTGTAGGCACTTGAAGCTGAATTATGGCACATATGGTACGTGTGAGGTGCTTGAATATGTATGGTGGTACAAGACATGCATTGGCATATTCGACACGTGTACTTGAAGTTAGATGGCAACACTGGCACATTTGGAGCAATTGAAGATGGACGCTGGGACATGAGGCACATTGGCACATGCAGAGTGCTTTGCACATGTGGGATGCAAGATAAAATGAATGGTGGTACATTTGGCACATTAGACATATGGGCCACAAGAGAAGATGGGTGGCAACACATGTGATTGGGACATCACATTAGTTCCTTATTAGTTCCTTCGTACAAGCATGTGCTAGCCTAGGTTTACATGTAATCGCTTACTTGATTAATTGTTTGGTTTATGATGAAGTTGCTGAAATTTCATACTTTTGTTGCTCATGTTTTAAACTGAAAATCTGATTTCATCTATCATCCTAGGTTAGAAAACCATCCTACATCAACATGTGATACATTAGCACATGTGGGGTGCAAGAGAAGATGGATAGTGCCACGTGTGGGGCATAGCCAAGGACAGGCAATGGCTTATTTAGCACAATGGCACACACATGTGATACGACTGAAGATGGATGGTGGCACATCTGGGCTCAACCCTTGAGAAACCCAATTTTCCTTCCACCGTGGGAAAATGTTTTTCTCAGGGGTGGTGGTGGACTGGTGGGAAAATAAATTTGTTTATTTTCCAACAAAGACAGAAAGTGAGAAATGGTTTTTCCCTAAAAGAATGGCTTGACAAACACCGAAAAATGAGTTTCATGGGAAACGATATTTCCCTTCCATTCCATGAATCCAAACAGGCCCTTACAGAAAACTAGAAATATCACAAACTCAATGTGGCTACTGTTGTTTTACTTTCAGTTTTCCGAGGAAAAATGTTACAAACTGAACTTTTAACCGGAGTCATGATCGCATGTCACAAATTTTATACAATCATTTTTTAACTATAGACAAACACTTGTTCCATTCCTAATTATCCTCTGTTGTGTATAGGGGAGATTTTAACTTGAACAATTTTCAAGATGGTGTTCTATCATCTGCATTCATGGTTGGGCTTCTAGTGGCTTCTCCAATATTTGCATCCTTAGCAAAGAGGTAAGTGCCTTGTTGAAAATTTGAAACGCACCAATCTTTTAGGGCGTATAATATATAATTTCTTGGCTTTTCTTGTAGATCGTATGTTAGCAGTATTTATTTTTCAGACCTTTCAAGCTCTCTTAAACATGTCCTTTATAAGGATTCCATTAAATTATGTTATACAGTTAATCAGATCTTTTAATTATTGTGCCTATATCATTAATTATGTTATACAGTTAATCAGATCTTTTAATTATTGTGACTATATCATTAAATTATGTTACCCCATAGTTGCAAAAGTCTTCTACCTAGTATTTGTTTTTTTAATTTGCACACACACACACACAAAATATGGGTACCATTATTTACACCAACCCTTATTGATAGGGCACCCATTCTATCTATTCTAGTAATACAATAATAGAGAGTTGTAGTGTTGTACTATTTTCTAACCATAGGTAGGAACATGGTTCTGAATATTGGCATCAAGGGGCGTATCGGCCCGACATAAAAAACGATATGATATGGTCGTTGCTTATTGGTATCGGTCGATTTTTTTTCTAAGCCAAAGAATTAAGGAAAATATCAAGAAAAAAGGAAAATGAGATGTTCAAGAATCCGTCTTTTTTTCCTCCCCCCCTTGTATTTTGGACATGCGTATAATGGTATGTCAGACCATTCTTTGGCAAGAATGTTGTCTTTTGGTTTGACCTGCTGAAAGTCAACCAAATGGGCCTTAATTGAACACACATCAAGCATGATTTGGTGAATTAGGGCCCATTACAGTGAAATACAACAAAAAAGAAGATGAAAACATTAAAAAAGAAAGCAAAGGTTTACTGTAACGCCCTGAAAATCGGGGGTCGAGCATAAATTCAACTCCCGAGTTCCAGAACATCACTTATGCAACAAAATGAATGATGATTGAATGTTGACTGTATTCGTGCATTGAACATGAGTGAGATTAAGCCAAAACAGCATATCATACTCCAGAGACAGTTAAATTTGCAAGCGGAAGACTGTGATAGATAGATAAAATATATAAACTATGATGAGTCTCCAGAGTGTGATAACATTACTAGGTTAAATAAGTACAAGTACAGTTCTAAAATATACCAAATGGGAGGAAATGTAATGTCTCCTATCCAAGTACCATAGCCCCGTCAATACAATATCAGGTCTTCATTGACCCGCCAGAGAGATACAGATAGGAGAACTCCTCCTATCATCATAGAAGTAGTCCGGCTCTGCTTCACAAGCATCGCCATCACCTGAAACTCAACAAATCTGGTTGGTGTGTACAACACCGTCCCGTAACGTGGGAGTGAGTGATCAACTCAGTGGAACAGTAAAGCATAGGTTAACATGTTATCAACTCAGTCAAGCAATAATGATAAAGCAGTACAATCAAACAATTCTAACTACTCTTATTTAATGCAAGTATGAAATGACATGATGTATACCCTTGCCAAACCACCCTCATGCGACATCATCTTACGTTCGCGAATGCATAACTCCCTCAGTGCTCCACATCTACTAGGCACATGCGGTGCGATGATGAGCATGATTACCGAGTTATTATTAGTCCATTTTAAACAGTAGTATTGGGAAACTAAGGTACCTTCCTTGTATCATTCCCAAACATGATCCATTCTAGGGTCGTCAGTCCTAGTTAATATCAGACGACGGTGTGTTTTCTAGGTCACTGCAAAGGCTGCCAGGGCTGTTACGCACAAAGGTTACACCGCTCCTCCATCACCTCTTTAACGATTCATCACTATACAGAAACAGGCCTAGTTCATACTCTATATACCGCGGCACACCCTAAGGCGCACTGTGATTTCAGAGTATGCTCGAGGTCACTACAAAGGGCTGTCAGGGCTGTTACACGGAATCGTTGCACCACTCCCCCATCACCTTATCAAGGTAGGCCGACAGCACGAATATAGTGTCCCATACCACCATAATCGGCTCACGAGTCTGGTTGCTCACTGGTCACTACGGGAAGACACGTGGCCCCAGCGTAGGCCGACAGCTCGACCACGGTGTCCCATACCACCATGCCCGGCTCATGAGTCTTAGCGGATCGAGGTACCATGGTTAAAAGGGATTTCACTGGTAAGTTTGGTACCCTAGGTTCAAGCAGTAGCGTCCAAACATGGTGAACATACATAAGACAGATCGGGTTACTTGACGAGCCTGACTAGCTCGAGCGCACAACAAGTTGGGCGATATGAAGCGCAAGAGCACTCCGTGTGGCCAACCACTATCGCCAACCGAAGTACGACTCGGGTTCGTCGAACACATCTCACGTGGCAACTGAAACTCAGCCACGAATTCGATCCTGTTACCGACTACCTGGACTATACAATAGCCCCAATCACATTCAATTGCAGATAGGTAAAGCAGTAATGGATCAAGATTCAAATCATACAATCAAAGTCTGATATTATCCGTTTAGGGCTGCCAGGGCTGTTGCACGCACTCGTTGCTCCGCTCCCTCATCACTCATGACGGATCATACAACGTAAATATAAATTTAAACATATGCATTACATAGTAAAAATCATAAAGCAGTTGAGCATGTTATGAATCACAACACAAGCATGAGTTTGTACATGTTCAATTCCTAATCACACAACTATCAAAGGAGATCATACACAGTTAAAAGAGGTTGAGAATCATATCTCAACACCCTTATACATTACAATTTGCTAACTACTACTCATTCAGACATTTCAAGAAACACTTAAACAAACATACATCAACATACATGACATATGTCGATCACATAGGCATTAGGCCAAATCCTTTCACTAGGGAGTTGCCCCAATCATAACACGCGTACACCCACGACGGATAGTCATGGCAAGTAGGAATCCAAGTTCCATATTCATTCAGTCATTTCCACAAACACTTGGGCCACACATTTTAGCATATATAGTGTATATTGGCCGTGGCGTGATTTAGGGCAAATCCTTTCGTCAGAGGGGTATCGCCAATACAACAATCATGAATCCATGACAATTAGTCATGGCGAGCACGAATGAGAATTCAATACTCATTCAGTCATTTTCACAAACACTTAGAAGACACTATTACAACATACATGGTGCATGTTACCAAAAAATGTATTAGGGCTATCCTTTAGCCAAGCGAGTATTTTACCCATGTATAATATACTATTACAACAAATAATCATGATACATACACTACCTCCAAAATTTATACGTATACAGTATTTTCTAGAATACACAATTTCAACATACATAGTGTATATAAGTAAAACATGTATTTAGGCGAATCCTTTCGCCAAATAAGTATTTTATCCATATATCGTATATCCATACAACAAATAAACATGTCAAACACATTTCCAAAAAATATACGTATACCGTACTTTCTACAAATACCTAGAGTATGTAGAATTCCATATTTTTCATCTTTAATCGAAACGGAAAACAGGCAGCACTTTGTACATGTGCAATTTCATGCAGATCATGAATCTATCATTATCTGACATTGAAAGCGTTGAAAACCATAACCTATACATCTAAAGTCCGCACCTTTTGTCGTAGAATCGCAACGGAATCGATGAGTTTGTCTAGCTTCCGTATACGGCAACTAGGCAACCTAGAGAAGGAAATAGGTTAGCTATTTCATAACCTACAACTATCAAATCCCCCAAACAGGTTAGGGTTAGGGTTTATTACCTAGAAATGACGCCGGAATCGCCGGGAAAGCGACAAGAATGAGGTGGTTAAGCACCGATAGCAGCAGGGTAGAGCGGCGGGGAGATCTTCCCACAACTCCCACACTTTCTCCTTCTTTTCCCTCTCTTAAATCTCAAATTCGTATGGCTGCCATGAGAGAGGGTTTAAGGTCCTTATATAGTCTCAAAACTCACCGAAATAGACTCCTGTTCAAGGGGTACGACTATTATAGGTATTTCGGCACTTTTCCAGCTCAAAAGAGGGTTTCTGGTGGCCCTCCTTGAGCCAAACGTCAGACTTAAGCTCTCAACACATGGATCTACGTGGGATTACGCTTTCGACTCGATCGGATTCCCAGATCGCACGTGGCGGACCATTTTCAGTTCAACGGTCGGTGGGCCACGATCCGAAATTCCAAGTACATGTAAATGTTCCTGAAATTTTTCCTGATCCGAGGGTGTAATCTGGTCTGATTCTGACGGTCTGGTTGCTTAATACTGATCCGCAAGCGAATGGTGCCAGATCACTATTCCAGATATTTATTTTGTAAAGGAAAGAGTGATTTTCACACTCCCTCGCTCCGGACTCAAGCGAATGGCCGTGGGACATCGACTGGACCTGATTTCCGAGGTGGTTGTCAAGCCCAGTGAGGCGGTCCTAGTTCCTTAACTTCGTGTTAATCGGACTTCCGATGTGCGGTCTAGACCTAATACGAAGTTTCAAGTCATTCCCGAGAGTAGCCGGGTAATGAGTTTGATTCTAAACTTTAGGGTAACTTAGAGTCAATGTTTTTGCAAGTTTTGGGTCTTGCAGATCATATTTAAAGTGATTGGTGCTAATTTCACAGGCACTCTAGTTTAACATTAGCTAAATCTCACTTAATTTCTAAAGGGTTTAGTCCTGTAAGATTTCTGTCTGAGGTGGTACCTGGGCCTTTGTAGTTTGTATATAAAGTGATCCAAGGTATACTACTTAGCTAGTTTAAGATAGTGTCTAGGGTGAAAGTACTTTGAAAATTTAAGGAGCAAGGTGGTGAAGGGTGGGATTTGTGAAGGAAATGGATTAAGGAGCGATTTTAGACTGTGGGATTGAGTTTTGACAAGTTGATAAGGTCTTAGGATCGACCCATTGCCTAAGGACGTCTAATCCCAGGTTGGCAAAAATCCGGGATGTTACATTTACCCTTCTTTCTGATTTTTTTCCATAATGGTCCGCTTCACTTCAATTTGTTAAATCCCACTTAAATCATTTGTTTTGATCCCAAAATAGGTCTAGATCTAGCCTAAAATGACTTTTTAAGCTTCCTTCATGGTTTAAATGAAAAAAAGAAGAGGAAACATAAATGAAATAAAAAAATAAAATCAAAATTGGGCATTTATGGGTGTATCGGCTTATATCGGTCCATATCAGACCTGTATCGGTGCTGATACGCCCCGTATTGGCTGATACAGCCTGATATGGCCTTTTTTAAAAATATATATATATAAAAGGTTTGGGCCAATTCAGTCCTGTATGATGTATACTATCAAGCTGATACGGACACCATATGGTTACTATGATGCCAATATTGAGAACTATGGGCAGGAAGAAAGGGGGTTGCTGTTAATATGGGTGAATATGAAAATTTCTATATATGTGTAGTGGGAATCACAAGCAACTATTTGCAATGCTGGTTGTATTGGGACATATTGAAGTCCGATATCAATCTGGACCTTCTGTTCAGTCTAACACACTATTTGTAGGTCACTGTGAAAAGAATATACAAACGGGATGATCCTGACCATGCCAACATTGACATTTTTTTTGTTATAACTTCCAAGCGACATACTGGGGGCTAGTATTGTCTAATTGAAATGATTCTTGAGAACCAGAAGCAATCAAAGGTAGGAACTACCAAATGGATGTTTCAGATTTTTATCTGGGTTCTAAGGCTCTTATAGGTCTTAGGTGGTTCCCTGGCTTTTGCATTAATGCAGCCATCTTTTAAGATCATGAATCCACCATACTCTTCCCCCCCCCCCCCCCCCCCCCCCCCCCCCCCATCTTCCCATTTTTATTTTATCATTTATGAGTACTTGTATGTGGTCTTTTGCAGCCATAATCCATTTAGGCTTATTGGAGTTGGATTATCAGTCTGGACATTTGCTACAGCTGGTTGTGGGTTTTCATTTGATTTTTGGTCTATTACCATTTTCCGCATGTAAGTGGGCGAACCTTCAAATATATGAGCATTTAAGAAGCATGTTTGATTATCTTGTTTCTTATAGTAGTGCTAATGATTTAGTTATCTTTTTTAGGCTGGTCGGTGTTGGTGAGGCTTCATTCATAAGTCTTGCTGCTCCATTTATTGACGATAATGCTCCCATTGCTAAGGTTTTGATTTTCTCAATCTCTTGAGTTCTCTAATGAATTTTGATCTTGGTGTAAGTTTCTTTATCATTGAATTCGAAAATTCTGATCTAGAGGTTGATGCCGGCATATGATAACGCCTTTTCTCCTCAACTTGCCTGTATCTTTCCATATGCCCACCCTATTCTTCCAATATACCTTTCCTTACCCACTATCCTTAACCCTGTACATTTGCGATGATGGGCCTCCATGATGCATGTGGCTCACTTAGAAATTTCACACTGACGAGCTAATATTGGACCATTTCTTTCTCGCAACATCCACACTCCTATACCCCCCCTTATTTGGATTTGTCTAAATTTCTCCAATTCTTTTTTGTTATTGCTTCATGAATTTCAAAAAAACAGAGGAAGTATATATCTAGACTAGCCACTGCAGATTTTGATGAGGTCATTTGACCGCCTAATGATAAATAATGTATCTTCTGAGGCAAATTTTGTTTCAGAATGTTCTATCATTGGATCCCTGATTGATTACTTTGAAGCTACTTTGTCATTGCTTTTAAATGCATCCGTACTATAAGTGGACTTGATCTGGTTGCTCTTGGAACTATCTATGATGCAAGATAACTTTCAAGTTTCTCCTCAACAAACTGAAGGATCCACCTGGGATTCATGGATGCTGGAATGGTGTTTCTGCTCTATGGAAGCTAAGAGGTTGATGGCAGCCATCCTGAATCTGGAAAAATCCATTTGTCATTTCCTTGGAGAAGTGGAGCCCATTATGAACAAGAAGATAAAGAAAAACTATTTATGACAACTGGAACCAGGGATTGCCTTCTTAAATCTTCTATGGGTATTTCCATTTTATAATCCCATCCTTCTCAAATACAGTAGGGCATGAAACTCCACATCTTTTATTTAGCCTATGGGAGATTAGTCTAAAGAAGAACAAAATGCCATTTGTTCTCCCTAATGCTTTTCATTGCCTTCTGTTTCATATGAAGCAATTTGAGCTACCATTTTGCTCCAGTTTGGGACAATATTTGTATGTTGTATCATATTACAGTTATCACAATACGATATTACAACTATCATGTAAATGAATATGTGACATTAACTTGTATGTTGAGTATACCTTTAATTCTGTATTTGTAACCTCAAACAACATGAAGTCATGCTGAGACATTGATTTTACTTCCTCAGTGACCCAGTCTCAATAGCCTGTAAGTGGCTTTTGTCTCAAGAATATTTTCTCATATATCAAGCATATTTCATTTTCGACGTTTGATCTAGATGCCTTTATGCATGTTTAACATGCTGTATCTGAACTGTTTGTTTGGTTAAGCATGTATTTGTTTGCCTCTCTTGTGAATCTTATATTTTATTCACTCCCATGGGCTCAGAAAACAGCATGGCTTGCAGTATTCTACATGTGTATACCAACTGGAATTGCAGTCGGCTATGTTTATGGGGGATTGGTGAGCTACCTGTCTTTGGCAGACTCCTTGTTTCCTTTTCTATTCTTTTCTTTGTCAAATCTAATCTCCTACGTTTTGTTTTCTTTCCTGCTCAAATTTGGTGTGGTCTTTTAATAAAGTCGTTATCTTTCAAAAAAAAAAGTCTTGTTCCTAGTGAGATGTATTATAGATAGATATCTCACGAGCTTCTTCTTCTCCTTCACAAGCTTCTTTTGTTTCCCTTGTTTAGAAGCTAGACTACTTTCTTCATCCTGTTGCCATTGGTCTGGCTACATTTTCTGTTCATTCAGGCAACAGGAAGTACACAATTGATTTAGGAGTACTTTTGCAGCTCCATTTATTTATGATCTCTTACACATTCTTTTGTGTAATATGAGGAAACAAGTGACAATAAGTGCAAATGAAATGTACCTATAGTAAGAGTGTTGGGGCACTATTACCAGTTCAGAGCATTTAGTTGCTGCATTCTATGACCCCCAGATATGAATATGGATATGGGAACGGGTTATGTCTCTCCCAGTTTTCCTTTCTCAAATTTCAGAATATGGATCTGGATATGGCTGTCCCATTTGTAAAATGCTATTCATATTCACTCTTATGATTCCTATTTGAAAATTTGACCCATTTTGCCTATTTTTATTAAACGAGGAATGGTTTTTAATATTTCTAAATAATGAAATTTTTAATGTTTACATTTCTAAGGCACAAAACCACATATTATGACAGGAATGAACCTTGAGTATATAGATGTATACTTGAGAATTCAAAACTAGCTTCAGTACCAACATATTTTCATACTGTTGTTGAAAATTCAGTACTAGCATCAGTACCAAGTGCCAACATATTTCCATAATGAACAACAGTCTCAAGCTAAGTATCTCATCCATCCATCACATATGGAGGTACCCAGTGTTTTAAATATCGACGATATCAGCTGATATATCCCACGATATATCTTGTATCCCACCCGTGCGATACGAAACACACGGGTATTGCCAATATATCTCACATATTCGATCCAGTGAGCATTTTCAATTTTCTATCCATGTTTTTGTTGTAAATCACGTTAAACCAGTGTCAAATGGTTACAAATCTATGATTCTTCATGTTTTCCATGAAAAATTATGGATTTAGAACTTCAATTTTGAGATTTGGGGCAGATGGGTCGAGTTGCGGAAAATTGAGAAAAAACAAAATTTCTCAATTTCTCACAAATCAGTTGCAATCTTTGTATCTAAACACAAAGTTAAACATGTGTGTAACCTAATCTAGTGATTCTTCTTTTGCTTTTGAATGTATTGCTTGTGTTTCCATACATGTCTTCTTACATTTATAAATTATATGAATAGACTTTGAATATACTTCCACCAGTTAAGTTAGAAAGCACATATATTAGGACCCCATACAAAGGAAACCCCTATTATGTGCACACTTTTTTGTAATGTTTCGATTTCTAAGTGTGCATTGATGTTTTTTTCAACAATCCCTGAAGTTTCTTTGAAACATTCGACCAATTTCCCAATGTTCCCATGTTTCCCAATAACAACGATACATTACGCGATACAACCGATATATCCCATGCGATAACCAATATTTATCCGTATCCCAAGGGTGCGATACATTACGCGATAATGATATTTAAAACATTGGAGGTACCCAGGACTGTTCTGGGTGGTGGCTTTTGGTTTGGTTGGTGGGAAAGAACAGAATTCTCACATTGGAGAATAGGTGCCTTGAAAGCCCTTTCTTAACAAGATAAGATAATCCAAGAAAAGCCTCTCCCTGAGGCCTAGGCGCCCCAATCTTTGGGCCAATGGAGGTTTAGAAGATACGTCTGGGCACAATTCCTTCAGAAAATTCTTGGACCATAAACATCCTTTAGGGAAAGGGACCCGCCACCGACTTTCTTCAAGGGGATAAAAATTACCCAGTTGAGGAGATCTAATAAATCTACAACCATAGGAATTTATCCCAAAGGTTCCATCTAAAATGGAGATTCCAGACGAGTTTACCATGTATATATCCAGTAAAGTGTTTTTGATGACAGAGTTTCACATAGCAAGAGAGTAGAGCCTTGGAAACCTCACAACTAAATGGTTTCTTGAATCCACAAATCTTCCTAGAGTCCCTTTCTATAGATAGGAGCCTTGGGTATAACTGGTGTTTTTAAGTATCGGTATTGCTACAAGTTTCACTGACCAGGGATATGGAAACAATATCGATTTGGCCAATAATTTTGCTGATAAGTGGAAATGTGGGGAAACATGGGGAAAACGGTGCAAATTTTCAGTGAAACTTCAGGAGATGCTAAAATACAGATATTTGCATATTTAGGAATTAAAAAATTGCAAAAAGAATGCATACATAATAAGTTTCCATTTAATGGGGGCCTAAAAGCATGTATTGTTGTAAGAAATCAGTCCAACAATTTCATCCATCCCATCTATCGATTCAAACATCCATCGATATTTTAGAATATCAACAACACACGATATTTCACCGAGAAATCGTCGACAACTGGAAAGGAAACGACAGACTGGTCTCGATATCACCCATGTTCCAATAACAATGATATCGTGATGTGATTGATATTATCGCTGTCAATTTGAACATTGCAAACAACCATAGACCAATTAAAAAAAATTGAAATGGATTTTTTTTTTTAATAAACTGATTTATGGAGGTATCAATACATCGGCGATATTATCAAAATATCGCCGATACACTGGTGATTCAAGTGACACTTGGAATTTACATAGTCGAAAATATCAGCGATACGTCAGTGATTCTTAGTGATACATTCTGATACCTGGAATTTATGAGACTACCAGTGCTATTAGTATTGCCGAGTTGGAGATTTAGATAATATCAGGGATATTTTGATAATATCGGGGGTACTCCGAACAATGGGTATAACAATGTGAGACTAAACCCACATAATAGAAAGAACTAACACAGGAACATTTCAATTATCCCAGTAAAGTGTTGAGTTTGTATTATCAACAAGTAATTTGTTACATATTGATTAGCCGCAAGATCCATCCTTGAAGATTCTTTCCTCCCTTAGTTATTTTTGTCATGGTATTCCATCTGCTTACTAGATATAAAAACAAGTTAAGATACTGAAGAAGCAACATACCAAAGCAGTCATATTCTCATGTTCAACATCAAGGCTTTTTTCAACTTTCAAATTTGTGTGGCATTTTCTTGTTGAATTAGAAAATTTTAACTTAATGTGTACCTGTTTATTAACCTCTACAATGCAAACATTATAAATCTTATGTTTGAAATTTTGGGAAAAAAAAGAGCCTTTAACCGAAAAAGAGTCATACCTCAATTTTCTTTTGGAGTCGGAAGAGTCATGACTTATTTAACACACCAAATTTAACTCGGTCTGGTATAAAATTTTTGGCTGTACAAATTGGGTCCTGTACACATTTTTTTATTATCATACTCTCAAGCATATTTTACTGATTTAACCTCTCTGGTCTTGTCTCTTGCACATGAAATGAATGTTCTAGTTCTGCACTACTTTAATAGATTCTCATAAAAATATCTACCATCCTCTTGGCGTAAGAGGGTGTTCATAAGTCTGATATCATGATTTGGGCTCTGTTTAGATGTTTTTTTCCCCTCTTCATTGTGATTTTGGGAGGTTCCGGGGGTGGTGTTGCACTTTACTTTGTTGTTTTCCTTTTCTTTTTTCAATAAAATTTTCCATTAAAAAAAACCATTCTCATGATGATGTGGATGTCAAACATTTTTGCTACCATAATTCAAAGAAGCAAGGGAGTTATCAGAAGTGGTCTGTTGATAAGTTCTATAACTACTATCAACTTGAGCATCATATGTGTGCTTTTGAGGCATTGAAGTATTATGAATGCGAAAATCAAATTCTGTGCTTGCAAATTCTCATTTGGTAATCAATGTACAACTTGTTTCTTTTTGCACTGTGTATGTAGGGTTATAGACTCAGAGCTGTACTTTTTCAGCAGAGATCAGTATATGGGCTTTTGACAGAAATATGGCAATGCTGTTCTCCCAATTTTGAACGCATTCGATTTCTTTTTTTTTTTGGGATTAAATAAAATAATGAGCCGTCTTCTCGTAGGTTGGAGGTCATCTAAACTGGCGTTGTGCATTCTGGGGAGAAGCAATTTTGATGCTTCCATTTGCTGTTCTTGGCTTTGTCATAAAACCTTTGCAGTTGAAAGGTGTGTCATTTTTACTTTTTACTTTTTTGATGCTTCTTTCTTCTCTGGAGTTAATTATATTTTAGAGAAAGTTCCACATGTTCATCAATAGTTTGTAAATGCAGGTTTCCCTTCTGCTGGAACAGAGAAGTTGTCGATTTCTGCTGAAGTGATTATTCCAGAAGTCGAAGGTGCTCCATTTGCTACTATTTCTGACGAGCTAACATCATATGTACTGCTTTTCTCAAACCCTTGGCAACCAAGCTTTCTACAACCCAAAACAGATCCGGCTAGTGCAGGATGCATTAGCCATTAAGTGTTTCCTTCAAGATTTCCTCCCTCTTTCATCATTCAAAATGATAATGTAAAAACCCTCTTTTTTCTTCTACCATGAAAGTGAAACAAGAAACTGAACGCAGGATGCATTAAGTGTTTCCTTCAAGATTTCCTCCCTCTTTCATCATTCAAAATGATAATGCAAAGACCCTCTTTTTTCTTCTACCATGAAAGTGAAACAAGAAACTGAACCTTTTCTATTCTCCAAACAATAATTAATCACACGTCCAAGAGAGCCTTTTATAGGCTATAAACAAACAGAACCATAATGAGAATTGAATTTACTAAATTGCTTTAACTTATGGCTACTTCATAATAAATCATAAGTAGGGGTTATTTGGTAAATTTCCTTTATTCATAAAGGCATAAAACTAAAACAAAACTGAGTAATTTCTAATCCTAGTAACGTATGATCATTTCTTCATGTTCCACTCATGTGATCGGGTGGAGCCCACTCTAGATCTCTTCTTATTCCCATGTGAGGGCCTGGTTGCATCATGCAGCTTCATGCACTTACTCCTGAACTACTCGGGGTTTGATACACGGCATCGATATCAGAGTAACATAGTTCGGGGTGATAATTGATTCTATTTTCACAGGCTATTGTTTTCACTCAGTGCTACTTCATAATAATTCATAAGTACGTGTTATTAACTTGCCTTTGTTAATAAAGGCGTAAAACTAAAACAAAACTGAAAATCATTTCTAATCCTAATTGAACATATGATCATGCCATCGTGGTCAAATCATGTGATCATATGGGGCCCATTCTAAATCTCTTTATATTCCCATGTGAGGGCCTGGTTGCTTCATGCGGCTTCATGCACTTACCCTGAACAAGGGATTCAGTTTACTGCGTCCATATCAAAGCAACATGGTTCGGGGTAATAATTGATTCTATTTTTACTTGCATTCATTTTTCTTTCTCAGTAATCAAAACTCTTTCTTTTTTCTTTTTCTTTTTCCAGATATCGGAAATTCTAAAGGTCCGGTTGACATGTTGGGTGGAAAGGCAGAGTTACATGTTGGAGGCTCTAAGAAGTTTTCCTTGTAAGGGGGTGTCCTGTTCCAGCTTTTACAATGTCTATTGTATTCTTATGTTTGCATAGATAAAATGTATTCTCTTTGAGTGTGTATATGGAATCTGGTAACACAATAGCTTGGACTGGAGTTTTTTTTTCTTATTTATTTATTGCTGGGACTGGATTAGCACATCTATGTACTCGTTGTTATTTTTCTATAATTTGCATGCGGTGTGTATAAAGTTATTGAAAAGTAAGAATTTCTTATTAGCCAATCACGCTCACATTTAATCAAAATTTAGATTTTTGGTGCAGATTAAGATATATTTTTTTCATATGCCCAGATGTATGGGTTTGAAAATACAAACACACTATTATAAAGCAATCTAGGATCAAATTGTACGAAAACATTTTCTTTATAGCAACTTGACCCAAGTCATCAACACTGTCAGCAATATAAAGTCAAAATTTTGTTAAAATGCACTCAAATGACATATGGAAGAAGTGGCTTGGTTGGTATCCTAACAAACCCCTAAAGCAAAATACCAGTAACACTAGATGAAAAATCTATTCCGCATTTATGAACAATAAGTCATTGGGTATAGGATCTGTTGCCTTAAGCATTCTGCATCTATTGCTGCATGTGCGCATGCACAGAAAGCATGTGTGCTCTGTGCGTCTTTCATACAAATTGTGTGTGTGTGTGTGTGTGTGTGTGTGTCCTCATTACAAATTATACATAATTTGTCTTTTTTACTTGATATGGCATGAATGGTCTGATATTCTGATGTAGCCTAATGTGGTAGATGGTCTAGTATTGTCTTTTCTTCTAATCTTCATTTGATAGCGCAGCAACTATGTTTCAAACCTGGGCAGTTACATCTATTGCAATGATGAATAACAAATTGAAGTTTTAAAGTCTAATACATAGCTTACCAGTTGGTTTCCCCTTTTGTTTATGGCAGCGCAAAAAGTGCAGGCGAGATTCAGAATCAGTTTGCCAGGTTTTGGAAAGATATGAAAGTACTCTTGCTTGAAAAGGTTTACGTCGTAAATGTTCTAGGTATTCTGCTACCCATTTTATCCCCGCAAAGTTCTTGTGCTTGTATGTTGATTTGAAGTTGTAAAATGATGTGCTTCTCATGCAAATGGTGCATGCTTCCATGGCGTATTTTTATGTTTCCATCGTGCGTGTATGGGATATCCACTTTTTTCTTGTTTGATTTTTAAAATTCAATATGAGCGTAGGTGTGTTCGTTAGTAGGAAAGTGACTGAAAATCTCATCTATTTTCCATATTGGGTTATTTTTATGTGTAATTAGTCAATCTCTCACCTTTGTAATGTACCTGTCTTATTCATTGATAAACGATTGTTTTTATCAGGATACATAGCATACAACTTTGTCATTGGAGCTTATTCATACTGGGGGCCGAAAGCTGGTTATGAAATTTACCACATGGTAAGTCCTATCCATTCTTTGATGTGTTCTTTTTTGCCCATTTCATCCTCGTAATGTCATTTCAATCCAAACTAATTTCAGACATGTTACCGTCACTGCTAAAGATAAATTATTGTGAACATCCTTAATATTGGTGAACTCTATGTTGATAATTGCATGATGAGAAGCATATTTTAAATATGATTTTTTCTTTTTTTAAGAAAACTGAATTTTATTAAAACAGGCCAAAAAGCAAACTCAACACAAACAAAACGCTAAATTGCCGAGATGGCGGCCTAACTACATCCCCCAAGAAAGAAAAATTACAATCCTTGAGCTTCTCATAGTTGGAAGCCCATTCTATGATTAGGAGCCTTGCCCTTTGAGGAATGCTTTCCGCCACTTGCTCTCATTTCAGAAACATCTAGCATCTCTCCTCCCCAAGGTGTTCCGTTGCGGTATCGGTGGGTGTAACTGTGCCCACCGTTACCGATACGGATACACCCCGTATTGGCCGATACGGGGCCGTAACGGCCGATACAGTGTGTGTAACGGTGCAATTTTTTTAATTTTTTTATTTGGTCAAAAAATTATGGAAAAATATCCATTAAATCAGGAATATTTTAAATATTCCAAATATGCATTCATTTATAATTTGGAACATATTTATGGTGGTGTAACGGTCCGCTCTTTGGTGAGAATGCTATATCGGGCTGTTTGATTGATTTATGAACTTGACAGCCTGAAATTAATTGCAAACCTTTTATATTTAGTTTTCTAACTATATAATATCTATATAAATTTACTATAATGAATGTAATACCAAAACATCTTATATTTTCAACTTTTCCTTTTATTTATAGTGCTAGTGCATTGCATACTTCGTGACTAACATACATTTCATTTCAATATACAGAGTTTAGGGACTTTTGTATCCTACAATTTGATATCATTTCCCCCCATAAATCTTTTAAAAAATTAAAATTAAATTGAGGTAAATAGTGTTGTCGATTTGGGGCTGATTTGGGGACCATTTGATGCCCCAAACTAACCTCAAATTAATGCAATCTATTGGCACTTATCCCACTAATGGATTGGTGGACATTTATTGGACAGTGAAAAATGAAAAATATCAAATGGTCCTATTTCAAAAAACAAGTGTCTGCAAACTAATGGTGAAAATTGTAGGAGTTATTTAATTTTGGGATTGCGACTTAGCAACAATGGTCCCAAAATTTAATTGGTTAATTTTGAGTTGATATATACATCATGTATAAATTTTTAGGGCCATGTACTGGGGTCCACTCGATTATGTATTATATATCCATGTCATCCATCTGTTTTGGCAACTCATTTAAGGGCATTCGAAAAAAATAAGGTAAATCCAGATCTCAAGTGGACCACTAGTGGGCTAGGCGGGCCACCTCGATGCATTTGTATATCCATGCCATCAATCTATTTTGCCAACTCATTTAAAGGCACAGTCCAAAATTTCAGGTATATCTAAATCTTCGGTGGACCACTGGTGAGTATCCCTTTAAAAGTGGGGCCCACCTCAAGGCTGATCCAAATCTTAGGTGAACCACAAAATAAGGATTTAATTCCCACCATTAAAAATTTCTTAAGACATTTTTTTTTTTTTGGATCAAGCTGTTATTCGTGTTCTCCCTTCATCAAGGTCAAAGTCTATGTGACCTTATCAACAGGTTCGATGGAAAATAAACATTATGGTGGGCCTTGGGAAGATTTTAACAGTGGGCATTCAATCCCAACTGTGTGGTCCAATTGAGATTTGGATCCCTTCATTTCAAGGATCGTGCCATGAAATAAACCTGAAAAATTAATTGACAGTATGGATATACTACACAAATCAAGGTGGGCCCCACGTAACAAAACAGTGCAAGTGCACCGCAGAGCATTTAAAAAAATAAAATTTGAAGTTCATAGCTACACAGTCCATTCGTTTTTCCAAGACCCAAAATGAAAATAAGAGAGAGGGAAAAGAAGAGAGGGGGAACTGAAAAGAGAGAGAGAGAGAGAGAGAGAGAGAGAGGAACATGAATAAAGAAGAAGAAGGTAGCAGCAACTATTGCCGCCGCAACAGGGTCGCAACCGCAGCAACCCAATAAGAAGAAGAAAAGAAAGAAAAAGGTTTTTTTTTTTTTCTTTGTTACGGTACCGTAACGGCCATTACAAACCCAAAAATGGAGGTGCCCCGTTTCGGGGGCCATATCGCGTAATGGTATCAACCGTTACCGTTACGTATCGGCCGTTACGGCCGATACATAACCGATTTTGAATACCTTGCTCCTCCCAAACAGACCACCAAATTGCGAGGATGGACATTCTCCATATCAATGTCCTTTCTTTTCCCAAACTAATCCCATGTCAATCTCCCAACAGCCTGCCGAAGCCAGAAGGGACCACATTACTCCAAATCGGGACAAAATATCAGACCAAATGATCCCAATGAACAAATAAATGGTCCACCGTTTCCTCATTTCCCATACAGCATAAGCAAATGTTCAGGATAATCATAGCACATCTCCGGAGATTATTGACAATCAGAACCTTTTTGCGCCCAATCAACCAACCAAATGCCACGATCTTGGGGGGAACTTGATGGTGCCAAACATGCTTGGTGCTTGACTCTTCTCTTTCCGCGGAATTCTTGGTAAGGTAGGAATAGAAAGACTGGATCGAAAATGCACTTGATTCATCAAATCTCCAAATCATGTGGTCCAAAGAGGATGACTCCGGGTGGCAAAGATGAATGTGATTGAGCAGATCCGCAAATTCATCTATCTCCTCATCTCAAAGATATCTTCTGCATAGAGGTTCCCAAACCACCCGTTTTCCTTCAAAAGAGAAACAATTGGAAACAAGAACAGAAGGGTTCGGCACGAGGTGGTAAATACTAGGAAAATGTTCTTTCAGTGTGGATTCTCCTACCTATACATTTGTCCAAAAATTAATTCTCTCCATTGCCAAGAGGAAAACCAACGCCTTCAAGAAATGCCATCTTCATGGAGATAATGCCTTTCCACAAAGCCAACAATCTGTAAAGAGAAGAGTCCCTTGTCCACCACCCGACCTCCATGCGCCCATATTTAGCTTTGATGACCTTTTTCCAAAGTGACTCTTCTTCCTTCCCGAATCTCCACAACCATTTTCCTTGCAGCGCCACGTTCATAGCTTTGAGATCTTTGACCCCTGCACCACCTTCTTCGTAGGATTTGCAAACCTCATTCCATCCCAAAAGGTGAATCTCCTTTTATCTTCCATCCCGTGCCATAGGAAATCTCACCGCAACTTCTCTAGCTTGGACATAACTAACATCGGGCACCTGACTACTAACATGAAGTAAAGAGGAAGATTCGAGAGAGCTGCCTTTGTCATTGTTATGCGACCCCCTAGAGATAGGTATTGACATTTCCATCTAGCTAGACACTCGTCGAATCTTTTGATTACGCTATCCCAATGGTAATTTAGCGGTTTTCCAATACACAGAGGAAGACAAACGAAGGTCGATGGAAGCATGCCTACCTCAGGACCAAAAGAGTCAGCCGATGACCAAAGCTTGACATCCTCCACTAGAGCTGTACACGAGTCCAACCGAGTCGAGCTTGGCACAACTCAACTCGGATCGGTCCTTGAGCCTGACTGGCCCGCTCGGCTCAATTCGGTCAGCGGCTCGGGCCAATTTGAACCAAGATCGAACCTCTGCGGCATTTTCTCAAACACATGGAGTGCACCTTCAATTTCTCACAGTACGTAAAACAACAGTAGCAGTTCACAGGTATTTCATCAAACACTCAGTAGGTAACATCAAAATCAAGATACGAGGGTATTTGTTTCATATCCATACCTTCCTCACCACTAGCCGACACTTCGTTGAGTCATTTCATCAAACACTTGGTGAGCAACATCAACCGAATCATCGAACTGGTTCGATTTGAGTTGGGGTTCGGTCCAAGTCGAGTAGAGATCGGGCAAGCTCGAACTCAGCTCGAAATTTTTTTGAGCTAAAAAAATCAGCTCGTTCTATGGTTGTCTACCTTGGCCGTCTCAGCATTGCAAAAAAGAAGAGTATCATCCACAAATTGAAGATGTGAGATTGGGAGGCTCCATTCCTTCCACCTTGAAACTGAGAAAAATTCCTTCTTCCTAGCCTCTAATCAACATCCTCAACAGGGCTAATGGATCCCCCTGGCGTAAACATCTAGTGCTTTTGAAAAATCCTTTGGGGGATCCGTTAAGCAGAACCGAGAAGTGCGCTCATTTCACGCACTCCCTGATCCACTTTCTCCATCTCTCCTTGAACCCAAGGCAATGCATCATATCCTCCAAGAAGTCCCAGTCGACGTGATCATATGCCTTCTCTAAATCCAGCTTGCATATGATACCTTTTTCTCTCGCTTTGTGCCTCGAGGACCAAGCATTCGTGTGCAATAAGAGCGCTATCAATGATTTTCTAGCCCAGAATAAAAGCACTTTGGCTAAAATCTTATAGGGGCCTCCAATTAAGCTAGTAGGCCTAAATTCCTTCAGGGATTCCGCACTAGATACCTTCGGGATGAGTGCGATAAAGAAAGCACCAAGTTCGGAAGAGAGCCGACTCAGACATGAATTCCAAAACATCCTATTTAACCGTCTTCCCAAAAGACTTGGTAGAACACCATCGGGAAACTATCCAGGCCTAGGGTTTTTTCTGCCCCTCAAAGAGTCTATGGCAGCTTTAACCTCTTCCGCAAAGAAGGGGCACTTCGGGAAAAGACAACATCTGTCGACAATCTTTTAAAGTGAAGAAAATCAAGTCTTGGTCTATTCCAAGTCTCCCTTTCAAGGAAATCACCGTAGAACCAGCAAACCTCTTCAGCTCTTCCAATATGATAACATGGTTGCTTAAGAATTATAATTTTCTTTTAGATTGTTTACTCAGTTTGTGCCTGGACTTGTAGTTAAAATTCCAATTTTGGGGTTAGAAATCTGAATGATTCATATCGCCATCTTCAAGCTATATTATTGGGGAGCTTATCTCCATCTTTGCTCATTTCTTAGGTGTTTTTAGCACCATCTCAGGAAATGATTTGGGCAAATGTAATTTGTTATATATCAGTGAAGTTGCATTTCTCAAACCTTATCTGTACCATTCATTTTGCAGATACTTTAGCACTATCTCCCAATATGATTCCAGCACATCTATCCTGTTAGATCTGTAAAGTTGCATTTTTCATTTTGTATCTACCCTCAATTTGTTAGCTTCATCTGCTACTTCTGTCACTGCCATGCACTCCACCTTTGTTGTAGACATTTTTACCATGGACTGCAATGTAGATTTCCAGCTAAAAAGTCCATTAGTGAGCATGAAAACAACCTGCAGTATTCATCCTTTTATTTAAGTCTGCAGCAAAATCAGTATCCACATACACCCTGTGATTTCCAATAATTGTTCATTCTGAACATAATACCAACATTCGTTGTGCCCTTCAAGTAAGTATCCATTTCAGTGCATGCCAATGCTCCTTTATCAGGTTTACCATGTACACACTACACACTCATCACCACACTGACAACATGTGATTCATTTGACCTATCGCAGACCATAACATACAATCTTCTACTTATTACACTCATATAGGGAAGACGTGTATTCCTTTCTTCATTTGTAGTAGGAGATAAAGCTGTGGGAAGTTTTGAAATGATCTGCTGCTTTATGCTTCTTCATCTTCTTCTTCTTCTTGTTTCTATCAAGTTGCGTAGAACCTTCTTGATGAGCTAACCACAACATGCCCCTTCCCTGTCTTTGTGAATTTTTATTCCTAAAATTTTCCTTACAGCATCTGGGTCCTTTTAATGAATTGCCTAGGTCTTTCATCTTGTATTTGCTACTTGGTCAAATCTTCGACTTGTTGATTTCAGACATACTTTTTGTATCAATCAGCATGTCATCCACACACAATACTAGAATAATGTACGAATCACCATCAAGCAACTTGAAGTAGACATACCAGTGATATTTACTTATATATATATATATATATATATATATATATATATATATATATATATATATATATATATATATATATATATGATAAATATTAAATAGTAAGAAAAAAGCAAACTATATAAATGTCACATTCTTCAAAATAAAAATCCCAAAGAATGCAAATCCACCCCTTCACACACCTCAGTGGGGCCCCACGTGGGCCACACCATAGAAAATAATGCACATCCACCCCTTCACGCACCTCAGTGGGCCCCACGTGGGCCACCCCATAAAAAACAATACACATCCACCCCTTCACACGACTCAGTGGGCCCCACGTGGGCCACATCATAGAAAACAATGCACATCCACCCCTTCACGCACCTTAGTGGGCCTCACGTGGGCCACACCATAGAAAATAATGCACATCCACCCCTTCACGCACCTCAGTGGGCCCCAAGTGGGCTATTCCACATAAAAAGAAATGAAAAAAAGTATAAAGAACAAAAAAACGACAGTAACCGGCATTTTAAAAGGGAAAAAATGAGAAAAATTTCATTGTACATCGATTTTTTATTTTTTATTTTTAAAGGAATGAGCGTACCTATTTTTGTCTCAAGATGAGATTGAATCAATGAAAACTGCAAAAGTTGAAGCTCCACAGCCGATCGCAACCGGAATAGGGGAAATCCGATTTCTCCGTCATTTCTTCTCCATTGTTGATGAAACTGCACCAAATGGAGCTCCTTATAGTCTCCAACAATCGGCCAAAGAAGCCCCTTCGAAGGGCTTTTCGATCGCAAGATTGAAGAGTGGGGAGAGGGGGCAGCGTCAGTTTGCTCGGTTTGCGTCTAGAAGCCCTTTCGAATAGGGTTTTTTTTTTAAAAAAACTTAAGTGCTTGCTTGTGGTGTGAGTTCACCACTGTTTAATACAGTGGAAAAAAGAACAAGTAGCGCGCACTACTTGCGCTACACGCTACGCGTCCGTAGCGTACGCTACGACCCCTATAGCGTGCGCTATAGGGGATATACGCTATTTGCTGCGCTACATAGCGATTTTGCTACGCTACGCTACGTAGTGTACACTACCGCTACGCTACGCACGCTACTCACAACACTGATATAGTTACATGAACCTTCCACCCAAGTGGCGATCTCACTTTGGAATGCACTTGACACTCATGTTCTTGCTCCCTCCTCGTAGCTGTTTATACTTGCAAACATTTTGAAATCGACGCCTCCCAGCTCCACACTCAAATTTGTTGTGGCTTCACTTCATGCTCATGCATACTGAAGGCCATAGAAAAAGTACTTCTATCTGCAAACTTGACATTCTTTACTTTTCATCTCAAAACTTTTTGGCTGATGCAGAAGGAACTTCTCCTTTTAACTCAATGTGACATAACCAATACAAATGAGCATTAATCGATGTGTATTTTAGTAGAAGTGAGAAGATAATATAAGTTCATGCCTTCCTTCTATGCTAACCTTCGGCTACCAATTGTACCTTGTGTTTTCCCAGTGTCCAACAAACCAATTTTCTCTCATTAGACCCATTTGTAAATTGTAGCCAATTGCTCACTTTTCCATGGGCAACTTCACTGGGTCCCATGTTTACATTTACCTTTTTTATTTCTTTCTTCCATTTGCTGTTTCTTAATATTAAGGCAACTCCACGAATCATCGTCATCAGGGTCAGGGTCAGTTACATGAATCCTGTTCCACCATTCCATTCTATCAAGGGCCATACCTTCGGTGAGAATGGTTTAAAGTCCCTTTTCTATTAAGACAACTCCACCAAACTTTAACTTATATTCAGGCCTGGACTAGGGGCTGAACCCGTTGTGAGCCAATGTAATAGCTATGATATACTTTCTTTTTTTTTTTTTTTTTTTTGGAAGGCTCTGATATACTTATATTGGTCAAAATTTTTTTTTAAAGCATATTACGAACATCAGGGGATATAATCATCATTGTGGTCATTATGGAATACTATTTTTGGAATATATATGCGTGCATACATGTGTGGCTTAGCCTTAATGCTATGCAGCTCGTGAAAATAGCTCATGTCATATGTAGCCTACACTACATGCTACATAACTCACATTACAAGTTATTTTTCACTACAACATTGAAATCAATTAATGTTTTCAATAATTCGTTACATTTTTCTATTTTCAATATAAAAAAATGGTTAATCTTTTCAATGCTTTGAGTAAAATAATATAAATAACAATATTAAATAAGTTTCGTTGCTCCTTCTTTACCTTTATACTTAATCATTGCCCTTTCCTAATACTTTAGGTTGCTTTTGGTTGCACCAAATATCATGAAATTTTGTTAAATTTCATTATTAATCAGTCTAATTTGGTGTAGAATATCATGAAATTCATGCAACCAAGCGCAACCTTGATTAAAAATCTAGAAGTGGCATGTAGCTTACACCTCATGCTTTAGAGGGGTGAACGCTACCCTACACGCTATTCGCTGTTTAAAACACTGGTATGCACTACCATTATAATATTTTAAAGATATTTAATTTACTGCTAAATGTAATTATCTTAATTAAGCTTAATTAATTAAATTCACGATTGGCAAAACAGTGGCTCTAACTAATCAAAACAGTAGTGTATGCCTCATGCTTCAGAGGGGTGAACGCTACCCTACATGCTATTTGCTATTTAAAACACTGGTATACACTACCATTATAATATTTTAAAGATATTTAATTTACTACTAAATGTAATTATCTTAATTAAGCTTAATTAATTAAATTCACGATCGGCAAAAAAGCAGCTCTAACTAATCAGAATAATGGTTGTTATGACACAATGTGTTGACTTGTTATCGACCATAACAACCATTGTATTGCAGACCATTATTCTAACCCCTCAATGTAACGAGGATTGCCCCAATACTGTTATAACACCATCACTACTGTAGATTGAGCAAGCAGACCACTCATTCAAGCTCCTCATTTAAGTTTCTGCAACAAGTATGAAGAAGTACTACTGTACACCGTTAGGGCCTATTTGGTATTCACTCTTGAAAAGGGGGGAAAAAAATAAAAATTGATGCATATTTCGATAAAATGCAATTATGAAAACTTAGTTCCAAAATTTGATTTTATTTAGAAAGGTTGTTTGGTTGACACCATATATTTTATCCATTTTCATGGCCATCGATTAGATGGCTAGGATCATTCGTTCAAAAAAGCAAAGATTTGGACGTGCATGATGGACTATTGAGATCACTAACCAGACCTATTATGATCAATATGGAACGTCCATTTTCAGTCCATGATTGGATACTTAGTATCATAAAGCGTTGTAGGAAATTCACATCTGTCTTGAATCCAAATGATACCACCATAAATCTGAGAGTATTCAACATTCATGGTCCGGAATCCAGATTAGCCATAAGTATGACATCATTGGCAATTTGGATTCAATAAAGGACTGCCCATCACCTTTTGTTGCACCAAGCATGATGTGTTGACTTGTGATCGACCAGCATGATGTGTTGACTTGTGATCGACCATAACAACCATTGCATTCCAGACCATTATTCTAACCCCTCAATGTAATGAGGATTGCCCCAATACTGTTATAACACCATCACTACTGTAGATTGAGTAAACAGACCACTCACTCAAGCTTCTCATTTAAGTTTCTGCGACAAGGAAAGTATGAAGAAGTATTACAGTACACCCGTAGGGCCTATTTGGTATTCACTCTTGAAAAGGGAAACAAAATTGATGCATATTTCTATGAAATGCAAATTACGAAAACTTAGTTCCAAAATTTGATTTTATTTAGAAAGGTTGTTTGGTTGACGCCATCTATTTTATCCAATTTCATAGCCACTGATTAGATGGCTAGGATAATTCGTTCAAAAAAGCAAGGATTTGGACCTGCATGATGGACTATTCAGATCACTAATCAGACCTATTAAGATCAATATGGAACGTCCAATATCATTCCATGATTGGATAGTTAGTATCATAAAGTCTTATAGGAAATTCACATCTGTCTTGAATCCAAATGATCCCACCATAGATCTTGAGAGTATTCAACATTCATGGTCCAGAACCCAGATTACCTGAAAGTACAACATCATTGACAATTTGGATTCAATAAACGACCGTCCATCACCTTCTGTTGCACCAAGCACGATCTAGGCCATTAATATGTAAAAGGTATTATCTACAGTCTACAAGAATCTTGATGGCCACTGATCGTTTAAGAATAATGGTTGTGATGTATGTCAACACTAATGCACGGGATAAAGACGATGTTTTTAATCACTGAAATTTTAGTTTAGGAATAATGGTTGAGATGTGTGTCAACACTAATGCATGGATAATGAAGATGTTTTTAATCACTGAAATTTTAGTTGTGGGAACAATTTCTGATGGGATCACAAATGAGTGGTCTGGATCATCTCCTAGTAGGGCAGAACAAGAACCTCATAGAAAGCCTTGAAAAGTATATGGTGTAGGATTTTGGAAGACCAGCTGCAATAATGAATTTCTGAGAACTCTTGGCTGATTCTCTCGTGTAAAAAACTTGACTTGGGGCCTGCCGTGATGTCTGTGACATCCACTTCATTCATCAATTATACCAGCTCATGTTAGGATATGATCCCAAAAGTCAGGCAGATCCAAAACTCAAGTGGGCCACACCACAGGAAACAGTGGGGATGGAAACACCCACCATTGAAACCTTTTGCACCCACCATGATGTTTATTTGCCATCCAACCCATTCATAAGGTGATTCCCACCAGGATGAAGGGAAAACACAAATATCAGCCTTATCCAAAACTTTTGTGGGCTTAGGAAGGTTTCGATAGCGGGCTTTAATTCCCACTGTTTCTTGTGGTGTAGCCCACTTGAGTTTTGGATCTGATTCATTGTTGGGCTCACATCCTCAAATGAGCTTGAGAAGCTGATGAATGGAGTGGATGTGCACAGAAATCACAGTGGGCACCATGGAGCTTTGGGCACATAGATCTGCGTGAAAGAGGTGATACAGGAAAAGGAAACGTGCCCACGAAGAGGCAGGGCCTAAAAATGGATTTTTTTGAGATCCTGGCTGTTTTTATCTCATCCAATTTTAATGCTGATTCTATGTTTAAATAAATACATTAAATACAAAAAGTGGCTACCAAACATAAGGTTTCTCGAAAAATCATTCAGGAGATTGGCAGAAATGCAGGAGCACATTTTTAGGCATCTACCAAACAGGCCCTTAGATTTTTTGTGTAGGTCAGTGCACCCTCATATCTGGTAACAAGCTATAAAAACTGTTTAATTCTATCCAAGTTTCTGGATATATGTAACGTTTAAAATCCAGCTAGCAATTAGTATATATGTTTTGGTTCATTTTCAGCATCTGTACCTAAACTCCTTTTGTTAAGATAATAATACATGTATAAACCCTTCGTATTTATTTTGTCAAGATGTACATGAAGTATTCTCATTATCAATGTCAAAAGCCATTTCTTGTTGCTTTACTTTTTAACCATAGGTTCTCTTGGCAGAGTAATGCAGATTTGTTATTTGGAGGGGTTACAATTGTGTGCGGAATCTTTGGGACATTATCTGGAGGCTACATTCTTGATTTCATGAACCCCACAATCTCCAATGCTTTTAAGGTAAATGTGGTTTCATAAAGACGATATCTTTTTGCAATTCACTGATGTTTGACATTTTCATATATACATTGCTGCAAGTAATTGAATTCATTTTGAGTAGATGTGGATGCAAATATCAATTTAAATATCCAGTCTATTATCTTTGATGATCACACATGCATACTGAAACAATGTTGAAGGATGGTTCACAATATCTCAGATTTGGTAGATAAAATGTAGGAGGAAGATTTTTTTTTTTTTTTTTTTGGGGGGGGGGGGGGGGGGGGGGGGGGGGACAAATGTAATCATGATTTCCAGGCCACAATAGATGCAGCAGAAATGGTATGGAGGATTCCTTGCTCTCTTGCAATCCAAACAGAGGAAAATAGTGATTTTGTAATAACGTTAATCATGATTTCTCTTCCAAGATAAATGCCAGAGATGCTTCCTCTCCGTTTACAATGAATGTAGTGGAAATGGAATTGAGGATTACTCACCTTCTTCTATATATATATATATATATATATATATATATATATATATATATATATAGAGAGAGAGAGAGAGAGAGAGAGAGAGAGAGAGAGAGAGAGAGAGAGAGAGAGAGAGAGAGGAATGCTCAACTACGCATCAGTTCTCACGGGTTCTCATGAGAACTCGTTTCTGGTGATATGAGCCCAAAATCTGAACCATCCACCTGATGTAGCACCCCATGAAACCTTTATAGCTCAACTTTTACCCTGATCCAAAACTTTGTTGGGCCATGGAGAAAGAGAGAGGCATATCAAGAGAGGAAACTATTTCCTTTTCTATGGCCCACTAGAGTTTTGGATCAGAGTAAAAGTTGGACCTTGAGGGTTTCATGGGGTGCTACATCAGGTGAACGATTCAGATTTTGGGCTCATATCACCAAAACTGAGTTCTCAAAAAGTTCTCACGAGAACCCGTGAGAACTAGTGCGCATTGGAGCATTCCTCTCTCTCTCTCTCTCTCTCTCTCTCTCTCTCTATATATATATATATATATATATATATATATATATATATGCAGTGTTTCCATTGTCGACGAAAAATCGATAATTTCGCCGATATTATCGGTGTCGCTGGACCGGCGATACCGAAACACCAAAAATTCGTTTCTCTTCCTAACGTCGACAAAATATCGGCAATATTTTCGATTTTGTTGGGAAAAAAATAATTATCAGCGACAACTCTCCCTATTATTAAAAAAAAAAAACAAAATAGATATAGAAAAAAAAATCTCTTACCATTTTTTTCTCAAAATCTGCCCCCGGGAGTGGCTTTTGGATGGATTTGGTGGGCCAATCATGGTCGATAGCGCCGGATTTTCAGAGGTAAGAATTTTTTTTTTTTTTTTTCTTTGAAAAGAATAGGTTTGAAATAAACCCAATTTCGGCGAGGTTAAAGGGGATTTGGGTTGGGATTTGAAAAAGAGAGAAATTTGGGGAAAGATATTCGGGATTTTTTTTTACGCGGAAAAAACGATTGAAGGTTTTTCGGAGAAGATGAGACGAAAGGGAAGTGGACTGGTGTATACACCAGCGTGGGTACGTGTCATGCGATGATGAGCGCTGAAGCTCCTCGAGCTCTGAGTTGTACGAACGGTTCAAAGGAGATGAAAGTTAAATGGGCTCCGAATTGATGTATTTATTACATCCATACCGTTCATCCATTTTTAAAAATCATTTTAGAGCATGAGTCAAAAATAAATCATAGCCAAAGCTCAAATGGACCACACCAGAAATAGTAGTAGGTAATGATTTTCACCGTTAAAACATTCGTAGGGCCCACCATAAAGTTTATTTTCAATCCAATCTGTTCATAAGGTCAAAAATACCTAGATTAAGAGGAAAAACACATATAATATTGATCCAAAACTTATGTGACCCCTAAAAGGGTTTTAATGGTATACGTTCAATCCCCCACTGCTTTTTGCGGTGTGGTCCACTTGATCTTTATATCTGTCTTATTTTTCAGCTCAAGCCTTAAAACAAGCTCATAAAATGAATGGACGGTTTGGATATAACACATAGCCCATGGGACCCACATAACTTGCTAACGTCAATACACCCAGCTACTTGGTACACCAGCCAAGACGAAAGCTCCCTTTTGAGAGAGTGAACTTGGTGCAATTACGGCTTTACAAACAGTGGTGCGTCTCTCACGGCGGGGCCCACATTGATGTATTTATTTTTATCCACGGCGCCCATAGGTTTTTCCAGATCATTATAAGACACTAGCCCAAAAAATGAAGCAGATCGAAATCTAAGCTGGGCCATATTTTAAGAAAGAGTGGTGGTTGAACCTCCACTATTAAAAACTTCTTTGAGCCTACATTAATGTTTTTATGTTTTTATAATGTTTATTTGTCATCCAACTCTTTGATAAGGTCACGTAAACCTTTATATGGAAAAGAACAAATATCAGGTTGGTCCAAAACTTTTGTAACCCATGAGAAGGTTTTAATGGTCAATCACCACTGTTTCTTATGTAAAGGTCCACCAAAGATTTGAATCTGCTTCATTTTTTAGATTATATGAACAGGATGGATATACAATAAATATATCAAGGTGGGCCCCACCATAAGTGTTGTACTGTCTTACTGAAGGCTAAGGTTGCACATAATCCACTCTACTCCCCTACACCACTAAGTGGGTGGGAGTCAGTAGGCCGGGGCTATTTTTTATTTATTTATTTATTATTATTATTATTTTCAATTCATCCCAGCAGGAATGGGACCATGAACTGTTTGAATGTATATAAACATCATGGTGGACCAGGGAGGTTTATTTGTCATCCAAGTTGAAACCTTCCTAGGAGCTATGGCCCACAGTGGTATTTATTTGTCATCCAAGTTGTTCATAAGATCACACAGAGATGGATGAAGTTAAAATACAAAAATGACATGGATCCAAAACTTTTGTGGCCCCTAATGATTTTTCAACGGTAGGCATGTTCAATTCACATTGTTTCCTATGGTGTGGTCCATTTGAGCATTGGATATGCTTCATCTGTGGGATCAAGCCTTAAAATTATCCTGTAAAATGGATGGATGGGGTGGATAAAATACATAAATCACAATGGGCCCCACATAGTTGACTCAGTACGATAAGCATACTGATTTATACGGTGCACATGTGTCACTTGTTTGTATCTATGGATTGATGGGTCGATGTTCTGTGGGGTCATCATAATGATAAATATTTTATCAATGTCGTCCATTTATTTTGATAGATAATTTTAAGGCATGAGTCCAAAATGAGACAGATTTGCATCTCAGGTGGACCACACTAAGGGAAACAGTGGTGATTAAATGCCCACCATTAAAAACAGTGGTATGGCCCACCACCAGATTTTTGGATCTGCCTAACTTTTAGAACATTGTCCTATTGTGGCCTTTCAAAACAGATGGTAGGAGTGGATTTGTGACGTACATCTCTATCATGCAAAAACCACACTGATTGGATAATCCAATCCATCCTTGATTTGGCATCTTTGAGTTCATTCACTTTTACATGTCTTAATTACTGTATGCCAGCTGCATTTGTAATATATAAACTCATTTTGGTTGTTATTAAAGTGATTTTTTTATGGCATCGCATGCTTTTTTTGTCCCATTAAATGAAAACTTATTATGTAATGTATTTTTTTTGCAATTTTTTTTATTCCTGAATATGTAAATATGTGTATTCATGTATGTCCTGAAGTTTCACTGAAAAATTCCACCATTTTCTCCATGTTTCCCCCTTTTTTCCTGCATTTCCGGTTATCGGCGATATTATTGGCGATAACGATATTATATCTTTATCTCTGGCCAGTGAAACTTGTAGCGATACCGACAACTCGAACACTGTATATATGTGATTTATTAATAAATGGCAAAGCCAAAAGAATTCAAAAATAAAAAGGAGAAAACAAAAGGCAACACTGCCGCAACAAACTACGACTTAGGGGGACGCAGCCGCCCATTCTAACACAGGATTTGACTCTAAGGAAAAACCCCTCTGGCAAGCCGCAAATATTCTGAAAGCATCTACTATTATTCCTTTCCTTCCAAATGGCCACAACCCAACAAGAAGAAGCATTCTCCATTCCCCCAACTGCCTTAACCACCACCATGCCACTGCCAAAATGAATCTTCCATCGACCTTGGAAAGACCCAATAGACACCAACCAATTGGAGAATTCCAGTCCAGACTTTCCAAGAAAATGGGCAAAGCAGACAAAAGAGGGCAAACCGATTCATCCTCTTGCAAACACAAGGGACGCACATTAACAATGGTTAGGTCCCTCTTCCTCAAGTTGTCGATCATCAACACCCTATTGCACTTCACAAGCCACACAAAAGCCACAACCTTAGAAGGATTTCCATATGTGATAGGACCAAAGGAAACGAGTATGCACTAGCTCACGTCATTAGAGACCCCACGGTGATTGCTTGAAAGAACTGAATAGAGCGATTTCACCAAGAACTTGCCGAACTTATCTTCATGTCACCTCACTGAATCAACGCCCTCCATGAAAGAGAACCCCACTAACTGATTTAGAAGCCCCAATAATTCGTGATATTCCGCACCATTTTTTTTCGCAATCCAAACAGTGGAAAACAATAATTTTCTGCAAAATGAATTCTTTTCTCACAGATTCCTCCCATCCATGCAGACCTAAAATGTACAAGGGAGCAGTAACTAATGTGAGGACCACTAGCGGAGAGACAAGTAGGTTTTGCATTAATGTGCGATGGAGCATTAACTAATACGAGGATCACTAGTGGAGAGGTAACTTACACATTTAGAAGAAGAGTTCCAATGGTGTGTGTTGTTTGCATGTGACAGTTTTGATTGATGAGATAAGGGAGGGGTAAATGTCGAGCTAGAACTATGGAGTGATGCTTTAGAATCTAAAGGTTTTAAAATTAGCTAGACAAAATAGAATAATGTGAAATGCAATTTTTGTAACAAAAGGAGTGGAAACAAGAAATTATTTAAGATTGATGGTCAAAAAGTACCCCAAAATGAACACTTCCATTATCTTGGGTCGATTATTAACAAGAATGGAGAGCGTGACAAGGATGTTGCTCATAGAATTAGAGCTGTGTGAATGAAACGGAGATGTGCCTCTGAAGTTTTATATGATTGCCACATTATCTTGGGTCGATTATTAACAAGAATGGAGAGACTGACAAGGATGTTGCTCATAGAATTAGAGCTGTGTGAATGAAGTGGAGATGTGCCTCTGAAGTCTTATATGATTGCCACATACCAATCAATATAAAGAGGAGATTTATAGAACTACGATAAGACCGGCCATGCTTTATGGGACAGAATTTTGGGCAGTCAAGGAAAAACACGTTCATAGAATGAGTATAGCTGAAATAAGGATGCTGAGATGTCCCAATTCTTTATTAGAATTTACGCAAAATTATGTTGACTTTATAAATCTAGGCCATTTTGAGTTTCGATGTTAGGTCCCTTTTCTCTTTTTATTTCTCGCAGAAGTCCTAGGAACAAGTTATGGAGTAGGTATATCTTAGGATGATCTTGTCAGGAAAATCATTTTTAGAGAAACCCACTGTAAAGTGGGAATTCGGTCGATTTCCTAATTTCCCATGCAGGAACTTTGCAGTTCCATCTTCCAACCCCCTTGTAACAGTTAACTGCCCTGTCAATTAAGCTCGTATGTTTAATTCTTAGTGTCATTGAAGTGATCAACAATCGTGTTTTGTGTTCTTTCAACAGCTTCTTTCTGGAGCAACTTTTCTGGGGGCGATATTCTGCTTCTGCGCCTTTATTTCAAAGAACTTGTATGTTTTCTTGGTGCTCTTTGCAATTGGTGAGCTGATGGTGTTTGCCACACAGGTACTGCCTAATTTTCCAACATTTCCTTCTTTTTTGGGAAAGATCGAAGTAATTTAATTTCATTTTCTAGTTCAATATTTTTTGCATTTTCCTGTGGACATTTCGTGTTCGTCCTGGCACATTCGTTTTTTCTGTTCATTTATTGTGTAAATCTACAAACAGCTGGCCATCACTTCTGGTGCAATCACATTATCAATCTTTTCTAGCTGCAACTCTTATTGGTCAGCTCTTCATATCCACTAGTTTGCGTGGAGAAATTTAGATTAATTGTGCACTGCCTTAGAAATAATAACTTATTGTTAGAAATTAGCCAATTTACTTTGTTGTATAATTTCAATAACATAGGAACATGGAATTCTTATTTTAATATTAATCCAGAGGATGATATTCAATGGGTATTCACTCAGTTTGCTTTTGCAGGCTCCTGTAAATTATGTATGTCTCCACTGTGTCAAGCCAAGCTTGAGAGCGCTATCAATGGCTATGTCTACTGTTTCCATCCACATCTTTGGGGATGTGCCATCTTCACCACTAGTTGGGGTTCTCCAGGTTTGTCTTTTAATTTACGACGCAGAAAATGATGTTTAAACCCTGTTTCATATGCCCACCTTTTTTACTTTTGGTATTACGAAAAAAAAAAAAAACACTTTCCTGAAAATCATGTATTTTTCTGATCCCATTTAGCGCATCAAATTGCAAACGTAATGTCTGTCATTTCATAATTACTGTTGGTTTGTACTTATCTGGCAAAGAAAAAGAAAAAAAGAAAGTGTTGCAACTGTCAATGTTGGTGATAGAAACAGTTCAATGGAAAATATCTGACACGACCACATGTTCTCTCTTTAAATGGTTCATTACCATCATCTAAGCTTTATCCCTACTAATTGGAGTTGGCTACATGAATCCTTTTCCGCCATTCCACTCTATCTATCAAGGGTCATAACTTAAGTTAGACCATAGATCATCGAGTCTTTTCTTACTACCTCCACCCACGTCCTTTTGGACCTTCCCCTTGCCCTTTTAGAGCCTTCAACTTATACCAACTCACTCTTCTAACCGGTGCAGTTCTTGGTCCCTGTTGCATATGACCAAACCATATAAACTTTACTTTCCCTCATCTTGTTGCCTATTGGTACTACTCCTAAATTCCCCTTAATGCATTCATTTCTAATCTCTCTGTCCTTGTCATGCCACTCATCCATCTCAACATCATCATTTCAGCTACACTCACTGTCCCATAAAGCATGACTGGTATTAATAGCCATCTTATAAAATTTCCCCGTGTAAATGATTGAGCTGAGCTGATGGTGTAGAGCTTTGCTGAGTGCACACGCGTGTACAATAAAGCTCATGTACACGCCACACAGGTACCAGCATGGCACATAGATGTGATTTCCAATTCACCCATTAGGTTGGTCCAACCTTTTACATGTTTTCCCAAAAATAAATCTGGTCCATTCAGCATGTGGGCCCCAATATTGGAAACGGGTGGATGTGTTAGACTTAGAAAACTTCAGCCAAGTTTTTCAGAGTGATTCTTTTTTTCTTTTTTTTTTTTGCTAATTGTGGCCCACCTGACAAGTAGATCAACCTGATGCTTGGGCCGGGGCATCATCATAGTAGTGCCATTCAAAGCCATTCATTTTTTTTTATTTTTTATTTTTTGCTAATTGTGGCCCCACCTGACAAGTAGATCAACCTGATGCTTGGGCTGGGGCATCATCATAGTAGTGCCGTTCTGATGGATGGATTGGATCCCGGACCTATTGTGCCATGCTAGCAAATGCGTGGTGTGTACATGAGCTTTATTGCAAACGTGTGTACATGACCTATGGGCCTTTTCTAACCATAAGATAACTTTGATTGCCAAAGGGCAGAGAACATGCCTGGGTTGAATATTGAACAACATATCAGAAAATTAACGGACCTGATCTGGGTCAAATGATTGGATTACGTTCCTATGCAAATTCTGATTCTTCTTGTTTGCATTTATACGATTTCAAAACTATATGAATGAATTATTTTTTACTCATTTCAGTTTGTTTTTTTTTTTTTTTCTTGTTACCTGAAATCACATATCCAGGACTTAGTCAGAATATGAGGTTTTACATTCAGAATCCATCCTGTGAAATGTTGAACTTCTTCCTTGTACACAAATCTAGTTCAACTTGCAGACACTTCAATTGTAAGGATCCCACGCCATTGCATGCCTTGGAATCTGGTTCATGCTGTGACACCCCTACCTTATCGTTTAAAAAAACCCTTTAGGAAAGACGTTTTGCCAGTGTCTGCTAGATCGGTGCAGTGCATGTACGTGCTTCTGCAGCCATCCATGGGTTTAAACTAGAGATTTCTTTCTAATCCAGTTAGTTTTAGCTTCTATTCTCACTTTATACGTCTTCCTGATGGTCTGTTATATAGATATAGGTTGCTTTTCTTGTTTTGGGTGATATAGTACCTAGTAGATACGTAGTGTTGATGACATATATGATAATTGCAGGACTACCTTAACAACTGGAGGAAGAGTGCTCTTATACTCACATCTGTTTTCTTCCTAGCAGCTTTAATATGGTTTGGAGGTAAGTTTTAATCTGTTACTTCTTTCCATGGATTTCCGACAGTAGAAGAGTTTTCAATTATATCATCTTTTTATTAATTTATTTGGAAGTAGAGAAATTTGTGTCCAGGGAGTCTGAGATTACCTATAAAACTAGTCTCTTAGTCATCTCAACTGGTTTTAGTTCGGAGGAATTATAGGATTTTTCATGTCAGCAAACCTACAGTTTACATGGGGCCTATGGTTCGCAATCCAGATTGTCTTTCTGATACGCCCAGCGTTTGTGCATGCCCCTAAAATCTCATGATTGGAAGATCCCAACCCTTCAATTTCTGGAAGTCTCTCTTGAATGTGGACCATTCCTTTTTCTTTCCTTAACTGTATTTTTCAGCTGCTAATTGAATGGTTATGATCTTCCATTAAAGGAGGTTTTTGGGTCATCCTCCATCCATGATGAGGACCATCAGATCAACAGTATAGATCACCAAGTCATGCAGCCCATAATTAGAGAACCTCTCGTGTCAGAGAACTGATTTGTTTGCTGATCTTCTGGATCATATTAGTCTCCATAGTTACCGATCTAGTAATCGTCTATTTAGTGTCCCTCCAAGTTACAGTTTCTACCGTCTATCCAAGAAGATGGGGAGCATCAGAGTATTGTTGCCTTTTGAGGCAGATGTGGTGTGCTCTGCCCTCATCTCTTCCTCTGGTTAACTTTACAAATGGCTTCACACTCTATCCAAATGGATATTTGGGGCGTAAGCATATGCCTAGTAGGGACAGTTTCTGGAACAGATGACCACCTCAAATTCCTTCTCATATGAAACAAGGGTCACAGGTCCAATGGTTATTTGGGTGACCTCCAAACAGATCCCTTGCTGATTTTCTATCTCTGTATTCCGTTCTCATCCGCCCCCTGAGTATGAAAAGAGTAGTGATTTTCAGAGGCCCATGCAGGGGATTTAAGTCTGTGACATGAGCGATGCATTGATTATTTTAAGTTCCTGGGTTGGCAGGGATCTTCCTTCACAGTGTGGATAGGTACAACGAAGACAGCCAACATGATATTGCCCCAGTTGAAAGGGGGAATCAGATGCCACTGCTTGATGGAAGCAGAACAGAATCGGCAGAGTCTGCATAGAGTGTATATATTCTCCTACTTAGGTAGCTTACTATTGGATTGTAATCGACACAATCCAAGATTTCCCATTTGCTTCATGTTTTTTGCCGCTGTAAATTCCATTTGAAATGTAATCAAAGTTGCATTTGCATTTGTCATTTGAACCGGCTCTAGGTAGCAGCTCTCCTTTTATCTGATATTCAAGGGGAAACAAGCAAAGCAGATGATTTTATTTGCAGATTGTATAGATATGAACTGCATCTGATTCAAGCTGATTAATGATTACCTGAATGTTGACTGTGGCGTGTCTGTGCCCATGTGCTCACCAGTGTGTTGAACTCGTGATTGCTCTGCAGATATCTGCAACTATGGCCTTTTTTCTTTTCTTTATTATTATTATTTTTTCCTCTCCACCCACCCCCCTCGGTGGTTTGGACTGGAATCTTCTACAGCACCTATCTTATGCAACCAAAAAAAAAACACCTAACTGCCATGCCCTGGGGCCAAAAATTAGCCAGAGCCACAACTTAGGTGGGCCACACCACAGGGAACAATGGGGATAGGATGCCAACCATAGATTTCTGTTTATGGCTGCCGTGCTGTCTTTCATCAAACCCATTAATCAGGTGTGACTCAGTAGAATGAATTTGTACATCATAGAGAAGCAATTCTGTGTTACTATCATTGATGTGGTGAACCCGAATTTACTATCGGGCTTGTCTTTTGTATGTATGGTGAACGTATTGCTTCTCAGTAAGCAATTTAATGGCTTTTGCCAATTAGGGTTTCATTGGTGTGATGAGTTGCCTGCACTTGAGGTGGAAGACTCTCTTGTCATTTTCTCTGATACATGTGTGGACACTTGTCACCGAGCCAACATGTGATAACTGCCGAGATAACTGAGTCGAGTGGGAAATTGAATGAAAACAGTGTGCCACTGTCTGCAGTGGAATTTGGTGAGTTGTGGAGACACTATGAGCCCAGCTTTCTTGTTGATCCAACCATTTATTTGGCTGAGAGGAGGCGGCAACTTATTTCACCCTTTTGTGCTTTTTCTGGCCACTCACAAGTGATGAACCAAACATCTAGGCAGTTCAACCCATGGGTCCTCAATTGCAGTCTGGATCAAACAGCATGTGCATTGATTGGATGATGGAGGCAGTTGAAAGTCCCGGACGGTGCGACTGTTTGCCTAATCTTTCCAATTTTACTTATCAAAGGATTGAAATATTCAAAGGAAAAGAGTTGAACTACCAAAGTGTTAAAATATTCCAATATGAGATTTTATTTTTTATTTATTTTTATTTTTATTTTTGGTTTTATGGCTATTCTCCATACAGAGTTGAGGAGATAATTAAAAGGGGACCTCAGTGTTGCCCTCAAGTCAATCAAACGGAGCACTCGTGTGACCGAAGGCCTAAATGGGTTGTACACGTGCGTGTATGATTGTGCAGGCCTCCCCGAAGGCCTAAATGGGTTCTACATGTGCGTGTATGATTGTGTAGGCATGCTAGAGTCTACCTGACTCGAGGTTTTCTTTACTTGACTGAATTGGTGGTACCCCATGCCAAGATGGACAGATTGGAGACTGGATCGGGATTTATGGTCCTCTTGACCATCAATTAATGCACAATTTGTGCAAGGGTAGGGGTTAGCCCTCATGAATGAGTTCATTTTTGTCCTATGACTAGAGGTGTACACGAGTCGATCCGAGTTGAGCTTTGCCCAGCTCGGCTCGACTCGGCCAGCAAGATACCCCAGCTTGAACTCGGCTTGGCTCGGTCCTCAAGTCTGACTGGCTAGTTTGGCTCGGGCTAGTTTAAGCAGAGTTCGAGCCAAGATCAAGCCGAGTTCGCATGTGGAGCATTTTCACAAACACATGGACTGCACCTTCAAAATCTCATTGTATGTAAAACAACAGCAGTAGTTTTATAGGTATTTCATTAAACACCTTGTAAGCAACATAAAAAAGTAAGAAAAAAAGAGTATTTGTTTCATATACATACCTTCCTTGCCACTAGCCACACTTTGTTGAGTCATTTCATCAAACACTTGGTGAGCAACATCAATATCAAAGTAATCGAGTCACCGAACTGGTTCGATTTGAATTTGATTTGAGTTGGGTTCGATCCAAGTCGAGTTGAGCTCGGGCAAGCTTGAACTCGGTTCGAAAATTTTTTTATCTCAAAAAATCAGCTCGACTCGACTCGACTAGAACTCAATTTCAAATCGAGTTGAATCGAGCTTTTTTTAGTCAAGTTGAGCGAGCTAACCGAGCTAACTCGGTTTGTGTACAGCCCTACTTATGACTGTGGATGTAGGATTGACCGACTTAAGGACTTTTTATTACACCAGCGTTTTAGTGTGGTATTTCTCATTCAGAATGAAAGATTTGCACAAAATGGGAATATAAGCAAGACTAAACATTATCGATTTTATTAAATGCGAAAAACAAAATAAGTACCTGATGTGTCTATCAAAACAAACAATCTAGGTAGGTGATCAGCAAGATATGACCAAGGTATGAACAAATGAATTGGAACTTAGATGAATTGGTGATATAACAACTTACGGTCGCAAATATTTAGCCTACTCCTAAGATAAATGTATCCCATGGAGAGCTACTGGGCAATACAAACTAAACTATGAAAAGTAAGATGGTCATGAAAGGTAAGTATAAAAGTAGATAGATGTGTTTAGCGCGAGGCCTTAAGTTTTTCTTCGTATGCTCCTTTTATAGCTTTCTCAGGTAGTGAGAGCTCCTCGCTAGGCTTTTAGATCTTTCATGCAGGCTTTTTGGATACGTAAACTCTTCCTTAACAAATTGAGACTTAACTTGGAAATCCTTCATGCGGGCTTTTTGGATATGTAAATACTTAACAAATTGAGACTTTACTTGGAAATCCTTCCTGTGAGCTTTTCAAATATGTAAACTCTTCCTTAACTAACCAAGACTTGCCTTGGAAAGAAAAGATTTCGTACTCACTATCTTCTCGGATTCTTATGTAGCTGATTCTTCGCGGAGATGTTCGTGGCCCATTAAAGATTAGGCCTAGGACCGTTAAAGTTCCTCCGATGAAGACAACCAAGCTAAGGTCCAGGGAACTCAAGGACTAATCTCCATCAAACATGATCACTTATTACTTTCTGGTGGCCCACCTTGTCCACTTCAAAGTGTTGGATGGTTTAGATCAAATTACCTCCTACATTTAACCATCCCTAAAGTGATGGTTTGGAGTACCGGAGGGATTTAACCACCGATACTGATCTGTCATTGGGACATACCAAATCTCTCATTCTCTTGATTCCGATTATTGTATAGAACAGTACTTGATATAAGTTCAGCTGTCCTATCACGATCCAGGCCTGGGATCGACATATGAGGGGGATCGCATCTGGGTTGGCTCAAATGTCGATTCGACCCCTTGGTCTTCGAAATTTTCTAGATCGTTGTTAGTTCTCCGAACGTCTATGGAGAGATCTCCTATTTTGGAAGGACTATGTGAGACTGCCCAGTTATGAGATAGTATACATTCACTCGGTAAACCAGACACGTTGCCTCATTTAATGGGCACGCTTAATCACGACCATGTAGCATGCAATGATTCACCCCCCCTTTAAAAAGGGCCCATAAAAGTCCATACCGTCACATTAATTGTAGAATACATAACGTCGAGGGAAGATCAGAAACATTCGGGTGCGAGTGCAAATTCTGGGATGCGGATTTCCTGCAAAAGACTTTCGCAGGAAGTTCCTGCGCAAGATTCTAAGTAAATCCTACTTAGTTGTTTGTGTGAAATCTAACCCCTTTATCTGTTTTTTAAGCTCATTTTATGACGTGGGACCAAAATTGAGGAGGATCAAAAACTCAAATGGGCCACACGAGAAGAAACAGTGGAGATTTAGTGACCACTGTTGAAATATTTATATGTCCATGAAGGTAGGTGATCAGCAAGATATGACTAGGGTATGAACAAATGAATTGGAACTTAGATGAACTGGGTGATATAACAACGTACGGTCACAAATATTTAGCCTACTCCTAAGATAAATGTATCCCATGAGGAGCTACTGGGCAATAGCAAACTAAACTATGAAAAGTAAGACGGTCATAAAAGGTAAGTATAAAAGTAGATAGATATGTTTGGCGCGAGGCCTTAAGTTTTTCTTCTTATGCTACTTTTCTAGCTTTCTCAGGTAGTGAGAGCTCCTCGCTAGGCTTTTAGATCTTTCATGCAGGCTTTTTGGATACGTAAACTCTTCCTTAACAAATTGAGACTTAACTTGGAAATCCTTCATGCGGGCTTTTTGGATATGTAAATACTTAAAAAATTGAGACTTTACTTGGAAATCATTCCTGTGAGCTTTTCAAATATGTAAACTCTTCCTTAACAAACCAAGACTTGCCTGAGAAAGAAAAGATTTCGTACTCGCTATCTTCTCGGATATTCTTATGTAGCTGATTCTTCGCGGAGATATTCGTGGCCCATTAAAGATTAGGCTTAAGACCACTAAAGTTCCTCCAATGAAGACAACCAAGCTAAGGTCCGGGGAACTCAAGGACTAATCTCCATCAAACATGATCACTTATTACTTTCTGGTGGCCCACCTTGTCCACTTCAAAGTGTTGGATGGTTTAGATCAAATTACCTCCTACATTTAACCATCCCTAAAGTGATGGTTTGGAGTACCGGAGGGATTTAACCACCTATACTGATCTGTCATTGGGACATACCAAATCTCTCATTCTTTATTGTATAGAACAGTACCTGATATAAGTTCAGTTGTCTTATCACGATCCGGGCCTGGGATCGACATCTGAGGGGGATCGCATCTGGGTTGGCTCAGATGTCGATTCAACCCCTTGGTCTTCGAAATTTTCTAGATCGCTGTTAGTTCTCCGAACGTCTATGGAGAAATCTCCTATTTTGGAAGGACTATATGAGACTGCCTAGTTATGAGATAGTATACATTCACTCAGTAAACCAGGCACATTGCCTCATTTAATGGGCACGCTTAATCATGACCATGTAGCATGCAATGATTCATTTTCACTTTATCTAAGTGAAAATGAACTTATAAACGGTTTAGATGGCATATGAACAGCAAGGTAGAGCCTAAGAAGGTTTCAACGGTAGGCATTCCTTTCCCCACTGTTTCATCTCCTATGGCCCACTTGAGTTTTGGATCCTACCCATTTTTGGTAGAATGTCTTAAAATGAGGTCGAAAAATGGATGGACGGCTTTGATTTCTCACGAACATCGCAACGGGCCCCACCTAGAATCCTTGCGCAGGAACTTCCTGCGAAAGCCTTTCGCAGGAAATCCGCGTCCCAAATTCTGCATATGCCAAACATGTGTCTCCACGTGGCATCCTCCTATTGGCCCACATCAGGGTGCTGGAAGTGGGTGTAAACACCCACATCAGAATCTTCACCAACTAATGGTGTTTTCGGTGGCACTGTCCCCAGCTACTAGGTTATTTTCACATGATTGCTTGGCAAATATTGTGTAAGGACATCAGAGGGTCCAAAGTTGTCTTCCCGGACAGGACAGCCGAATTATTGGCCATTAGATTATGAACGGATGTCTTTTGCTAGGGGATGTCCTTGCAGGTATTGGCCATTAAACTCAGGGTTGGGCATCTTTGCTAATCTGAGCAGATAGCATTTTGATGGTTGGAGGGGATTTCCTCCCCTGCAATCGCCAAAGCGGATGTCAAGGAAAATGCACCCCACCGTTGATTACTCTGTTTTGACCACCTTAAACTTGGGCATCGTGCAATCTTTTTCCAGTTGCCCGGAGCCGGGAATTGGATTGTGGAATTTCTCCCAGATACCAAAGATCTCTGTATGGAGGCTCTTCTCCATGCCTTCGATGGATGTTTTCTTGGCATCCTGTCTTTGCGTTTTAATATAATCTATAGCCATGATACATTATATATATATATATATATATATATATATATATATATATATATATATATATATAATATATATATATATATATAACAGCAAATGCTCAATGAGCAGCTGCCAAACAGACATCAAACCTGCTGGGCGTCGGCTAATGCATGGCCGCCTGGCAGAGTTTGTTGTACTTGAAATCTTCTCATTTTCCTACGGTAAGAAATGATGAGCTAATTTGCTGCAGATCCTTTCATAGATGTCGATAACATGACCCATCCAATCATATCACAATACTAAAGTTTAAAATTAATAGCCAAAGCAAATAGGTCCTCATAGCTCGAGCAACTTTCGTCTGAAATTCGACCATGAAACTAGAAAAAACAGAAAAAAGAAAAAAGAAAAAAGAAAAAAAGAAAAAAAAAAAAAAGGAACAATCAACTCAATTGGTCGATAGATAAATTACCAATGCCTCCTGAAAATCTACAGCCTGTTGTGAAGAGCACAGTTTACAGTTCAAACTCTAAAAATCACATCTACACCAGTGACAGCTCTCCAGAAGGAATTGACCTCTTTACCAGCTTAGCCCAAGCTTCATTTGTCTCTGCAATGACCTTCAGCGCATAGTCCTGCACATCAAGGGAAGACTCTTAGGATAGGAAGGTTGATAAAACATTATTAATGCTGGTATCAACTGATAAAAAGTTTGAGGCTGGAAATACAAAGCCACAACTAACATAGAGATAGCTATCAAATACCAGCCCATGGGTGCCATGATAAATTCATGTGCAAGTGGGCTTATACTGCTATACACCTATATGCTTTTTTTTACAACACACACACACACACACACACACACACACACACACACACACACACACACCCTATATGCTTGCTGGCAGGCAACATTTCATATTTGCATAGGTTTTATAAATCAAATGATTTTATTCCTGAAATTTCAAAGATCAGGTGTAAAATCCAGATTGTGCTCCTTAAAAACTAGGACCATCAACTTCATTATCATCAGTATAATGTAGCCTTGTCTCAGCTATTTGAGATCGACTTTACGAATCCTCTTCAGCCGATCATCCTATTTACGACAAGATTATCGAGATAACTAAAAATAATCATGAATATCAGTGATTCAGTAGTCCTCACACAACTTTTATCGGCAATGGCCAATTGCATGTGCCTTCTCGTGGACAAGTTCACACCGTGACAATGGCAGACGTGTACAAGATCTGAACTAGTCATCTGGTGGGCAGTGGCTCCCATCATATGAGAAAATTAGACCAGCTGGATGATCTTACATGCTCGATTTCAGGAAAACAAAATCAGCATCACAGATTTTTGGGTCCTGCTCAATTCAAGAAGTTAGGATCATCTGACCAGCCTTATTTTTCAGCCATGACTATGTATGGTGGTTGATTTGATGCACGGTCTGGATCTTGCATATCTGCCATATGTCACAATGGGAATTCATACAGGGTGCATTATTAGCATTTGCCTAATCCCAACACACCTTAAGCTTTGCAGTCTCCAAGTGATAGTCATTGAGATAACACTAGACTAGACAATGGATAAATCAGCTTGAGAGTTGCAAACTCCATTGCAGCTAGAGAGGAAGATGTGAAATGTGTACAAATTAGGCCTAGCAATGGGCTGGGACAATGCCTGGATCTTGAACTGGTCACGTTGGGCCTACGGGCCATCCCTCTTCAAATTTTTTATTTTTCTGGGCCCAGGGCTGGCCCATTGCCAGCCTTAGTGTGAATCAGACAAACAATGACTTCCCAAAGATTGAAAAGGTCGAACCAAAAGTAGATATACCTTGCTGGCCGCCTTGTTGCCAAGACCAAATTTATTAGCAGGCTTTCCATCTGGAATCTTGTAATCTCTAAACCAGTCCCGAATTGCAGTGAGAGTTCCCTGCATCAAAGCAAACTGATAGATGAAACCAAGGGCCAGAGGATAATACCAAGTTGTGAATGAAAATGACCATTGAATGTATCTCATCTACTTTGAAAAAAGTTTTTCATGGTTCAAATCACATCATAAGAAATAAGCAGCAGTCTCCAGACATGTATCAGCAAACTCCAAAATGAGACATGTCAGCGTGTATTAGATGATACATTCCATGTGAGTACTGATTTAGTGCATCACTAGAGATGACAAATGACAATACAAAGCTGAATCCTCATTTCATCATATGATGGTGGCATCAATACAATTTCTACATAGCAGGAAAGCTGAAAAAATCATATGAGAAGAAAATGAAGTCAACATTCATTGAAATAAAATATCTATCCATATAATCAAAGTGAAGGAGTCTTATGCATTAGCGCACAATGATCAAACATTTGCAAATATGATATATGGATTATGCCACTTCAATCTCCGTCCTCAAAAATTAAAAAGCACTAATGATGCAGGACCATCTGACCATCCAACAGGAGACCCAGAGTGGTCTCACTGCTATCAAATTGCTTATTGCAGGACAATCTGACCGTCCAAGACAGCATGGCCTGGTAAAAGATAGCATGTCCTAGGCAGCTTGTGCCAACATAACTTTGCTTGCATCCAAACGGCCCCTCAGGAGCAAGATGTTCCAATCATCTAGGGGTGAGATTCCTCTAGATGCCTTTTTTTTGTGGTAAAAATCTTAAAGCATCCATCCCTTTCATACATTTCCATTTCTTTTCTTGTGTTCCATACTAAATTGCATCCTGCTTATGGTATTGCTGAGATACTAAGCTGTTTAAAGTGTGCATTTGCTGCTGCAAGTGTTGGCAACTTGAATATGTGGACACACGTGCGTTGGGAAAAGGCTTATTAGATGATGATGATGCATGTATCTTAATTGTTCTAAACCTGAGATAGATCTAGTCTGCAAATTCCAGATTTGTTTCCACATAAACAACAATGACTTTCAAAACAATGTGCCTCTTAACCTAATCAGCACCATGCTCCTTAACTAATGAAATAATATGAAGCAGACTGACATATTCCACCAACTGCGTAAGCACATCTGGAAGATCTGTAGAGCCTGCCCGTTAGATGTACCTAGTATGAGAATGGGATAAAACACCCCATTCTCATAAGACGAGGACATCTGCATTTCGGAGAAGCAGAGCCCATGTATTCCACAAAATTGACATGATAAGATGGGCTAAACACCCCAATCCTCAAAATCTGCTCCATAAGAATGCAATGATAAAGCGCTGGGTAAAATCTCAATCATTTCTCATCTACCGGTAGACAAGCTCCCGTCCACATTTGGCAGACATCCCATGTGAGCCCTCGTAATGCTCACAGACATCTAGAAATGATTACAAATCTAATATTGTCTCCAAAATGCAGAAAGGACACAACATTATAAGTAATCCAACATCTGTAAAATACCTACTATCAGAGAAGAGAAAATAATGATAATATTTCATACCGGAAAATGTTTCTCAACATCGGCAACATCGTTCACGAGTGAAGCTCTCGGATCGTCCAACGATATTGCAACTATTTTCCAATCAAGCTCCCCCTCATCAATCATAGCCAAAGCTGCTAGGGGCTTGACCTTGAGAATTTGGCCAATTTTTCCCTGACTTTCACCAATTTCAACAACATCGACTGCAAAAATAAAAGGAAAAACTCAAGACTATCCTGTCGCTGATTGAAAAATGCATTTCCACAATCGATGTAAAAACATTGTCAAGGCGCAAAAGAGGATAGTAAAGCAAGTGTGAACACACCCGGATCATTATCACCAAATGCTCCTTCAACTTCTGTGTTTGCAAGAGATGGGTCTTCCCATGTCTGAGGGAGCAATCCATAATTCCAATTTATGTTGTAGCTGAGGATAGTGCAGTACCAGGAAGTTAATTGCTAAGAAATAACGGTACAAACTAGTTACGACAATAAGGATGCATTTGGTTGAAATACTGAATTGGATTGCAATTTGATAAAGTGAAAGAACCAAACTGTAAAATTGTAGTTTCCTTTCTTGGCACTCATATCGAGGGTTTGGGATCCAAATTTCAATTATGTTAATGTGACCATCAAGTTAGATTAAAAAGGAACATACTGGCAATTTGAGAGCTACTTCCTCCTAATGAATACTAGGAAACATCATTAGTTTCCGTATTTCCTCTTGATCAAATTGATGGCTTGCAATTTAATTCACTTGCAAATACAAAAGAAGCTTGAGTTGGATGCTCAAGAAACAATATGCTGCATGTTGTGTGCTTCCATGTGCTAAATCTGGCGAACATAACTGCATAAGCTTTCCATGAGTCTAGCTGGCACAGTGCATGTGCAAGATCATATCCATTCATCATGCTGGGACCATAGCCAATATGCCATGGCCCAAAAATCAGTCTGCGGTGCCAATGGTTCCTCATGACAGACAAGCTGTCCGCAAGAAGAGAACGCTTGCTTCCTACTACCTGTTTGTTTCACAGGCAGGTCTGTCTGTCTATCTAATGTGATGGGGATCGCCAGCGTTGGTGTCATCACTTGGACTGCCTAAGGTGAGGGAAGATGGACCACCTAGTAAAGATTGTACTAGACATCAGTTCTATGCCATCTTAACCCCAGCCCCTACTAACAGTACTGCAGAAGCAGCAGCAAGAAATCATCAGGAAGGTCACACATGTATAACAAAAATGGGCGATTGGATCACAGATGATCAATGGTCTATATTCAACATACAACTGTGGCACACTTGATGAGTGAACGCTCTTGATTTTTGGACCAGGATTGGTTCATTATGCCACCATCCAAAGGGTGGCTGTCTCTGGCACACAGGTACCAACTCGGCATGTGTTGTGCATCACCTCTTCGAGCTCTTGTCACGCAATCAGCCTTTCTCCAAGTTAAAGGCCGGAAAGCAAGGGAGCTAGAAGTCTGATTGGTTACCATTTAATTCTTCTAAAACAGTTTCTTTCCTTCCAATCTTCTTAAGCCAATTACATAGCAAGCTAGCTCAACCAATTCGAGTACATTAACAACCAAGAGAGAGAAATGAAGAAAAACAGAAAAAATTCTTACGGATAGTATCGAAGTTTTCCCTTCTTTGTATCCTGCTTTATGGGGGTGAATGCCTCTTCTGTAGCAACCTCCATCTTTGCACTAGTTTCTTTCGGTATTTCAACAATATAATTAAAGACTCCATCGCCTAGGTTCAGGGGAATGTCATGCCAAGGTGAAACCTGGAGATTTTTCAAAGAGTTGAGAAAATTCAGAAGATCAAAGGTTACAAATCCTGCAGACCTGTTGCTTCTACAGAAAACTCAAGTAGATCAAAGTACACTCTACCTTATCAATCAAGGTTGTCAAGGAACCCAAGTACACTCCACCTTATCAATCAAGGTTGTCAGGGAACTCAAGGTGCTGTCTAGGAGATAAAAATTTTGATACTCTGGCCATGTGTGATAGTTCATAAAATTTGATACTCTGGCCAAGTGTGATGGTTCATACACATGGCAAGGGTACAAAAATAATCCAACATGACTCAGTTTCCCCCAAGTCGTATGGTCTTAGTCAAGAGCGGGAAGATTCACCAGACGGAAACAAGGACCAAAATAGAATGAGTAGGCTGATCACACTCTGAGATCACTATTAAAACCATGCTTCTAAATCGTGCGCCCTGCTTCAGATGAGTCATAAGATAGAAACTACCCTGGTTTGGCGGTTGGACATACGGTGGACGGTTAAAAGGAAAAGAGCTATTGGTTAACAGTCCAAGTTCAACAAATGAATGTACATTAATCGGAGACTAGGACCTTTCCATTATTCTGCTCAATATGGGGCTATGACCTATCCATAGTCATATCCACAATTTGGATAGTTTAATTTGTATCCCATATATGCCACATGTACAACTTATGATTTCATGTGTATGAACCACCACACTTTGCGAGACTACTAAATAGCTTCGAACATCTAAAAACCAAGATTCGACCCAGCACTTGCCCAAAGGCCCAGTTAAGTCAACATCACCAAGAAAACAAGTTTTCCTTATTAGATTCGGATGAGTGCACTTGTCAAAAACCAATTGAATAGGGGAGTTTTAAAGGTGCTAAACATGACTAACAAAATGCGGCAATTAGATCAGGGATGAATTGCTGAAATAAATTGCAATAGCTAGTCCAATTAGGGTGTATTTGGTTGCACCAAATATCATTATATTTCATGACATTAATTGGTGCGAAATGTCATGATATTCAGCATGCAACCAAAGCCCTTACGGCCTGTTGGGATTGCGAATTACATTAATAATTTGCTGTAAAAGTGCAATGATTACAAATTACAATACTTGTCTCCTGAAAATAGGTAATTTGACTGACAATTCCCGTATTTGAATAGGCGTGGTGATTTCATAATGATGATACTTTTACATTACTTCAATGTCAATCATAGATAAAAATACACTTGTGCGTGTGTTTGGATAGAAGATTTTCACTGCAATATAATATAAATTTGTAATGATTACAAAATCCTTTACCTGTCTCCTATTATATTTGCATTTGACCACCAATTTACATGTTTAAGCAAACGTTGTAGAATCATAACTATGACACTTTTACATTACATTATTGACGTAATTCGCAATCCGGCCCTTAAGTGGAAGTTACCAAACTGTAATTACATCAATGTTCACACCAAGGAATTAGCCCTCCAACTTCAGAATGCAAACACAGTCCTTTCAAATCCAACTCACAGTGTGTCGTAAAGGCCGTTAAGTAAAGGTAACGGTGGCAACCGTTACACGTTATGAGAAAAATGTCATGTAAAGGCCATTACAGCCCTTGTAACGGCTGTAACGGCCCCTTAATGGCCAATACATGTTTTTCAGATTTTTCTTCAATAAAGAAAAAGAAGCCATAACAGCCCGTAATGGCCCCCTTAACTGCTATTACACCCCGTACCGTAAAGGTAATGGTCGTGGCCATTACGGCCACCATTACCATTACAGAATACCTTGGTCCAACTTTTTTTTTTGAAAGATGACGATTATATTAAAGAAGAAAAAAAGATTACAGATACAAGAAAGGTCCGCTGAGATAGTAGACAGACTTAAACACCTAGGAAAATGAAATTGCGGTCCTTCGGGGCTTCAACGTGAGTGGCCCATTCGATCAAACTTCTCTTAGCCTTCGACGAGACAAACCCTGAGGAGTTAGCAGTGTCCCTGAAACATCTATTATTCCTTTCTTCCCAGATTGACCACCAGACCGAAAGAATAACCAACCGCAAGAATAACCAACCTCCAGATCTTCGTTCTAGCCTTACCAATGTGCACACCCTGCCACGCTTGAAGGAGGAGGTTAGCCTCCTCAGGGAAGCACCAGCTAATGTTGAACCGGAGAAGAAAACCAAACCAAATTGACGAAATGAAGGGGCAGTACACTAATAGATGGTCGACAGATTCTTCTTCCCGCATACAACATAAACAAATATTTGGAAGAATCATCCATTTTCTCCTCAGATTATCTACAGTTAAGATTTTCTTTTTGCCAGCAAGCCAGCCAAAAGCCACAATCTTAGGGGGAGCAGCATACTTCCAGAGAAAGGAGGCCTGACTAACATGAGGGGTAGACATGTTGGATTGGAATCTGTTGTAAAGGGATCTTACAGAAAATCTGCCAGATTTTTCCAGTCTCCAAATCATACTGTCTCAGGAAGATTGAATAGGATGAGTGGCGTAGATGCATTCCAGAAGGTGGGCAAATTCTGAAATCTCCCAGTCTTGCAAATATCTTCTACAAATCACGTTCCACACAATCTTGCAGTCGATCACCACGTAACAGCCAGCCAAAAAATTCCTTATCAAGAGCGACAAGGAAGATATTCGGAAATCTAGATTTAAGAGGCATGTCTCCAACCCAAATGTCTTCCCAAAAACAAATATTTGCCCCGTTGCCGAGCGCGAAAACGATGTCATTGAGCACCTCGTTTTTCATTTTTAGGATATCCTTCCAGATAGCCGACGCCCTATAGGAAGACGTCTCTTTGGTCTACCAGACACCGGTTGATCTCCCATATTTATGCTTGATAATAGAGTTCCAAAAACTCCCATCTTTTGCCCCTAGTCTCCAAATCCACTTACCCAGTAAAGCTCGATTCATAGCCTTGAGATCTCTTATCCCTGCCCCACCATCAGAGATACGACGACACACATCCTTCCAGTTAAGAAGATGTAATTTCTTCTTGTTCTCCTTACCGTGCCAAAGAAAATCCCGCCTTAGCTTTTCGAGAGTTGCCAACACCGCACTCGGGCATTTGAGAAGAGACAGAGAATATATCGGGAGGTTGGAGAGAGATGCTTTGATTAGAGTGAGGCGCCCACCTAAGGATAAATATCGACACTTCCATCTAACAAGATATTTCTCAAATCTGGAAATGACTTTCTCCCACATCCTTTTAGGCGGCCGACCTATGCACAAAGGGAGACCAACAAATGAGGACGGGAGGGGAGCCGAAGTACAACCAAAAACTCTCGCAAGAGTGTCGATCTCCTCACTCTCCATGTTTATTCCAAACAACTTGGATTTCGTCAGATTAACTCTCAGCCCTGAAACTGCCTCAAAACATCGGATTGTGGGACAAAGATTTTCCACTTTGTCTGCACTGGCATCAGAAAAGATCAAGGAATCGTCCACATATTGAATATGAGATATCGGACTGGTCATCCCTTTGATTTTGATCACGCTTAATGTCTTCCACTTGGCCTTTATGCAACATTCTAGATAAGGCCTCCCCTACTATAAGAAACATAAATGGGGAAAGGGGATCACCATGTCTTAGGCCTCTCGAACTCTTGAAGAAGCCTTTTGGAGATCCATTGATGAGAATAGAAAAATGAGCAGACCCGATGCATTCCCCCATCCAAGCTCTCCACTTCTCCCCAAACCCCATCCGGTTCAGCATCTACTACAGGAAACCCCAGTCTACGTGGTCGTAGGCCTTTTCTATGTCCAACTTGCAAATAATATTCTTCTTTCTGGATCTAAAAGAAGAGTCCAGACATTCATTAGCAATGAGGGCCGCATCCACAATCTATCTATCTGCAATGCAAGCGCATTGATTACCTGAAATAATCTTCCTGATCACTTTTCTTAAGCGAGATGCTAGAACTTTAGCAAGAATTTTATAGGGGCCTCCCAATAAGCTGATCAGCCTGAAATCTTTAAGAGAAGCCGCCCCTGGCATTTTAGGAATAAGGGCTATAAAGGATGCTCCAAGGCCTTTAGAAATCCTGCTTCTACCGTGAAATTCATAGAAGAACTCCATGACGTCTTTTCGAATCACTTCCCAGAATTGTTGGAAGAATATGTTGGGGAAACCATCCGGGCCAGGGGCCTTATCACCGCTGAGAGAATCAATCGCCTGTTTTACTTATTCCGTTGAAAAGGGGGATTTCAAGCAAATCAGCCTCTGCAGCTGAAATACCATCAAAATGGAGAGTATCCAAAGAAGGTCTGCGCCATTCCTCTCCCTTAAGCAGAGCAGAATAGTAAGCTATTGTCTCGTCAGCAATCCTATCTTTGTCTTCTATCCGAACTCCATTCACCACTAAACTGCTGATCTTATTATCCCTGGCATGCATACTAGCAATACTATGAAAAAACCTAGCATTTCTATCTCCTTCTTTTATCCAATTAGCCCGGGCTTTTTGTTTCCAGGATATTTCTTTTTCAAGAGCCCTACCAGCGAGTGCTTGGATTAACTGAATTCTTCTAGTCGGGATTTTTGTGGACAACGGCACCACTTCTGCTTGGACATCAATATTGCGCAGTTCAGCTAATAAGGAATCTGCTTCCTGTTCCCTGATTCGAAATTCTTTTTGGTTTTTTAGCCAGGAGCAGTCGAATCGAAAAGGTTTAGGGCCCCAGTTCTGCTCCTCAACGTCAAGGATTATAGGACACTGATCCGATGTGGTTCTTGGGAGGGCAGATTGAGAGGTAGAAGGGAAAAGTTCCAGCCAATCGGGGGAGACAAGGAACCTGCCGAGTCTGGAAAGGATGGGGTTTGCTCCCCCATTGGACCAAGTGAATTTGGACCCAAACAAAGGGAGATCCACTAACTCCTGTTCATCAATCCACCGGAAAAAAGACGCCATCGCTGGGGTTACGGAGTTCCCATGGGACTTTTCTTCAGGATACCTAATGATATTGAAATCCCCCATAATGTAGCAAGGCCCTGCAAACTTTTGAGTAGAGGCCGAAACTTCTTCCTAGAATTGGTTTCTGCAAGCGTCTTGGTTCGGACCATACGCTGAGGAGAAAAGGCAGGTAAACCCCGTCGAAATGTGTTGCAACGTAACAGAGACCGAGAAAGAGTCAACCCAGCTGCTAAGGAGCGACCGCTAGGACGATTTCCAAGCAACTAAGATACTTCCAGCGCTGCCGATGGAATCCAGGGCTACCCATTTGGCGTCTCTGGCCTTCCAGAGGGAACCCATTAGCTTGTCATCGAAACCGTTGATCTTCGTTTCCTGGAAGTAGATGACATATGAATTATTCCTATCACAGGTGTCTTTTATTAACCTTCTTTGTTGTTTGGACCCCACACCCCTAATGTTCCAAGAAATGAACTTCATTGGGGGACCGAACTTCCCCGAAATACCTGATTCGTAGCCCTTCTGGTGGATTCATCTATATTGACTGGGCAATCCGCAAGGCGTTGTAATTCTCTGTTGTTGCACTATCTTGAGCGGCGGCTTCTTGGCAATTTTGAAGTTGAGAGGGGTCTACCGCGAGACTGTACACGGTGAAACAGGGCTATGAAGTCTTCCGGGCAATCTCCAAAAGATAGGCCTAAGGATCTGCCAACATGGCCATTGCATCTCTGATCCACTTCTTTCTCTGAATAGTGTCTAGCAGATTGACTCTGTGAGGGTCATCCGCAATCAGCTTGATGGCAGCTTCTACCGGGGCTGGGGCAGAGCCGATGCGGATCTGCAAAGGTTCCGCTTCAATAACCTCTATTCCAGTTGCTCCTGAAATAGCGTCAGGAGGCTCTGCTCTGTCCAATCGCATAGAGAGGATTGCAGAGAAGAGGGCACGTTCGTTGGGGAAGACGGGTTATCCGACTGACATGAGCCTTGGTCGAATTCAGTACTTTCGGCTTCCGGGAACTTCCTGAGAGATGGCTCAAACAGCGGAGAGATGGGCTTTGGCATCGTCTGTTGGCTGGTCGTCCGCTAGGAGGCTGGAGCCAGAGAAGGATTATGCTACGATCGGCATGGCATGACTGGCAGTTGATACTTGCCTGAGAGAGCTGGGAGGGAAACACAAGGGTCAGTCGAATCGTTAAAAAGAGAAACTAACCTTCGATCAGCAATCGGGTTTGTTTCCAACGATAAGTTGAGGTTGCAAGGGGCGGGATCCGATAAGCAAAGATCAACCCGAGACTCGATATCAGCAGAGCCCGAAAGGGCAGGATCCGATAAGCGAAGATCTACTCGAGACCCGATTTCAGCAGAGTCCAGATCGGGTCTGAGAGCATGATCGGGTCCAGATTGTTGCCTACCCACACGAAAATCAACACGCGTCCCTGACATCTGACTTCCGATATGATTTCGGTCTGCGTCTCTGAGATTGGGAGGCTCGAGGCTGATACGTGGCAAAACTTCCACCGTCTAATTGCATGGCTGATTGCCACGTGTATTGCCTCCAACTACCGAGGATCGATGAGGCAGTGCTTCCGCGCCACGCGTCTAGCAAAAAAACCGCTCACTGATAGTGGCATTAATTGCGGTAGGTGAAAATGCAGGGACTAATTCCAGTATTCCCTAGGAGCACTAAAGACGTGGACCCGCATGTTCTTCTCCAGCAGCCGTGGTCAGGATAGAGATGGAGAAGCTCGTACGCCAGAAATCGCCCCATCTTGGATTCGAAATATGCTTCTCTTCCTTCTGCAAAGGTAGGGAAATCTCTCTATTAGCGGCATAAACGTGGATGTGAGTTGGAAGGGAGTCTCCTTTCTTTCTGCGAACTAAGACTCTAGCAACCGCCATCTCTTCATCCAGCTTGGTCTTGAGATCCAATTCAATGAGGGCGCCTAAGAGTTTTGCTGCGGAGATGAAGAACTCGTACCATAATTCAAGGGGAATGCCACATATGAGGATCCAGACCTCCTCCTATCCAAAAATGGAGAACTCGTCCCAGCTCTGCACTCTAGCAACTGGTCCGTCTGCATATAATGCCCCTGCCATGATAAGGACATCCAGATTTAGCCCCGGACAGAGCTTAACCCACAGCTCATTATAACCTATGGGTTTGATCGAATATTGTGAGGGTCGGATTCTACAACAACTATCTATCCAATTCCTAACTTGAGGAATGGAAGCCCCTTCCCTGGTACAGATCACAATGGAGTCCTACAAGAGTTTCTTCGATTGTTCTACACGCTCTTGATTGATTCGCAAGGTAAATGTTTCATTGGAGTCCTTCGGTTTTACTTGCTTTTTCCCAGCATCATCGTTACCAGTCCTCTTATTAGCATTTTGCGCCTGAGTCGATTTCAAAGATGCTTCTGAGTTGATTAAGGCGTCCATGTATGAGGATCCCTTTACCGGCATGGGGTTACTTTGGCAATTAACTGACAGAGGCTTCTTGTGAATTTTGGGAGAGGGGCGATTTGCTTTCCTACCTATCCGATCTGGGCCGAATCTCACTCTTTGAACCAGAAGCGGAACCCCTCCAAATCGTTCTCCGTGAAGCATAAAGACAGCTTTGGAGAGTTCTTCTTCGGAGCTCATCCTGACTAGAGTGAATCCTTTGTACTGTCCTGAAGCAACGTCCCTAGGCATGACAACATCCATGACCGCTCCAGCCCTACCAAACAATCTTGCAATATTGATAGGAAGTCATTCGATCCGGTATCCTTTCACGAATAAGGTTGGGTAGCTAGAGAGCTTTCTATCTTTTTTATCTGAACCTTGGGGACGTCCTTTTCTTTGTTCAACTTCTGTCCATTCACTCGTTGTCGGTGCTCGATTTTGCTCATCAGTCTCTGTTGTTTCCTCCGCGCCCTTGTTCTTGGATTGACTGTCGTTGGCTTCTTCTTCCCTCGCTTCTGTATTCTGTCGTTGTAGAACTCGTCGGGATCGTCGGGTCGTCTTTCATCGGGATCGTCTTCCTCGCTTCTCATTTTCGTCGCGGATGACCACTGTTGTAAAAAAAAAAAAAAAAAATTTACCTTGGTCCAACATGAAAGTAGCAATTGCAATTTGGGGCATAGCTCCTCAAAATCAGGGATGTCAATGGTCAAGATTTTGGACCAGAGTGCGAGCCCAAACCAATATACATGATCCTGTGTCCAATCCTGATAAAACCAATGCGAAGGCGTGATTATGGTTTTCTTTTTCATTATAATTTATATTCGTGTCTAGATATTTGGTACTCTAACCATGCCTGCCCCAAGCCCAAGTTTCATAATTGAGCTCAAATTTTCAAGCTCAAGCCTATGCGCCAACTAGCAAGGCCAAGACCATCTCTAGTTGGACCAAGCCTAAATGCCTGACAGGCTAGCCGTGCCAGATTACAGCCTAGGGAGACAATCACACTTTCGTTATTCCTCTCTTTAATGAGTAGCTTCTCACTTGCCCAAAGGCCTAGTTAAGTCAACATAACCAAGAAAACAAGATTTCCTTTTAGAGTTGGCCAAGTGCACTGGTCCAAAACCGAATTAAATAGGCAAGTTTTAACACATGTTGTTACTAACAAAACATGGCAATTAGACTACGGATGAAACATTGAAATAAATTGCAATAGCTAGTTCAATTGGGGTGCATTTGGTTACATCAAATATCATGATATTTCATGATTAATCAATTTCATTCAATGCAAAATACCAAAATTGTTGTGCAGATGCCTTACATTTTGTAGGGTTCACAATTGACCATGAGAATCTACGATTGACCGTGACTCTCAGTGATGTTCACGGTCGACCATGGAAATCCACGGTCAACCATGACTCGTCATGATGTTCACAGTCAACCGTCAGTCGATTGTCAAGTTTCACAATTTTGAGCGAAACAGGGTATTAAGTCCAGTTTTTCATTAACGCTTCAAGATTACGAACATCTCTTAAAATAAGGTTTTTCAAGATTACGAACATCTCTTAAAATAAGGTTTTTCATTAAGGCTTCAAGATTACGAACATCTCTTAAAATCAAGATTGCTAAGGAAGAGGTTTCCCAACATTTGCAAGGGCTTGTAAAGGTTTTTCAAGGGTTGTGCATTGAAAGGGGAGATCGAGCAATTCTGCAATCAAATAAGGTGAGTGTATACAGCTCTAAGGTTTTGATTATAGGGGATCATTGTCGCTTTGTGCTGTGGTTTTTTCCCGTAAGGGTTTTCCACGCAAAATATCATGTGTTTGTGAATTGATTGCTTTTGGTTTGATTATCCTGCATTATTATATTATTCTATCTTCATTTATCGTGCTTCCGCAAAGCGCATGGATCGGTGGTGGTTTTAGATCCGAATTTCTAACACATAGGGTTTGATCCGGGTTTGTTGTTGGCTCAGGTTTACATTGTTGTGGTGTGATATAGAGCAGATTCACTCATAGCAAAAAATGCAATCTCGTCCCTTTAGAGTCCAACTAGAAAGTAGCACTGTTGCAATTTCGGACCTAGCCCCTCAGTCTCAGGGATTTCAATGGTCAGGATTTTGAGCCAGGCATTGCTGGGCCCACCAATATGCATGACCCTATGCCCAAGCCCGCTAAAACCAATGGAAAGGCATGACTATGGTATCCTTTTTCATTATAATTCATATCCATGTTTTGATATTCAGCATTCTAACCATGCATGACCAGACCCAAATCTGTAACTGAGCTCGAATTTTCTAGCTCAAGCCCATGGGCGAGATAGTCGAGCCCAAGCCCATCTCTACTCAGGCCAAGTCCGAATGCCCCAACAGGCTAGCCATGCCGGTTTACAGCCTAGGAAGATAATCACAATTTGGGCATTCCCCTCTTTACTGAAATGAGCTATTGCAATTCAATCCAATAGCACATCCAAACGCAATGTAGAGAAAGAACTCAACCCAAATGGCATTGGAAACTAAATCACAAGACAAAATAAAAAGAAACAAAAATCAAGAACTCGACCCAAATGGCAGTGGAAACTAAATCACAAGAAAAACTAAAAAGAACCCAAATCAAGAAAACCCATAAATCAAAAGAAAATTTGAAAAAAAATAATTAAATAAGAGAAAATCGAATGCGAGCAGTGACAGGATTTCTACCTTTTTTCCAGAACCGTTGACGAAGAAGACCCTGTAATCGAGAGTTTCGCGCTGGCCTTCTTCTTTGATTTGAATGGAGTCGGGTTTGAGAAGAGATCTGCAAGTGAAGAGGAATCTGTTTCTGGGTTTTGTTGATTTTGAGAGATTGAAAGCCTTTTGCTTGAAAAGGAAGGGGTGTTGCTTGATGAATGGAGAGTTTCCATTGAAAGCTTGGAGAGCGCCTGCAGCAGCCAATACTCTGGTGGCTGCCATTGCACCAGAAAATCCCAGATGCCCAAATAGTCTGGATTCTCTGCTTTTTATTTTCTGCTTTTATTGTGGGGGAGTTATTTGATACTCTGTCAGAGTATGACGCTTGATACACAGGCATCCTGATATTTACACGTGGCATGCATGTTTCTATGTTACATTCACAGAATCAGATTGTTTGCACGTGTCTAGTCTATGATTATTGGATACTTGTGTGTTGAATCAGAACCATTGGATGTTTTCATTTCTAACCGTACAATATATTTCCACTAATCTGATATTTAAAGAATCAAATAAACTTAAATTTTGGTTCATGATACATCTAAAATAGGACCCACAAGTTGCAAGTATGATTTCAATATCTATGCCACGTATACATTTTGGAAGTGCATGTGTATCATCTATCGTACTTTGCAGACTATCAAAGATTTTTTTTTCTTCTTTTATCATATTCGCTACATGCATCCCGACGTACTGGGATAAGATACATCGGGACCTTAGCCTTTGAATCTGGGTCAAATTCAAATGATCCAAACCGTTTATACGATGTCTCTCACCTTTTTGGATGTATAGAAAATGAAAATCTCAGTTGGATTGTTTTAACAGTTAGATAATTTGGCTCATTTTCTTTGAATATGTACGGTCACCATAGCTTATGTGAAATTAGAAGATTAGAACAGTCAATCTTTTTTTTTTCTTCTGTCATCTCCAATCTAATGGGTGACCTATTATATAAACGGTTTGGATCTTGCTAGAGGCTTTTTTTATTATATAGGAAGGGACTAGAGTTTGGACTGCTGCAGTCTACCGTTTTGAAAAGGGTGGTCATCCTCCAGGTTGGGCACAACAATTTACTCTTGTATGGCTATACAGACCATCAAAACTGTGGGCCACATTGCTGATGGAGAAAATTTCAAAAATAACAACGATCAAACCGTCCAATTGACGACCTTCAAATGGATGGTTAAAAGTAAAGTAGCTAACTGTTCAAATTCGTAAGGGAAAATATGAAATTACCATCGTTTTCTTGATTCGATTTTTGTTTTAGACGATCTAGATTTCTGCAAAAGTTTTGTTATTTGTCAGTTATTGGACGGTCTAGATCGCAATAAAACTGCCTCATGTGTACGGCTGAATATGCTAAGTAATTCAATCGCACGGTTGAAATGACTCATACGAACTGTAGGTACATGTACGCGACATTTACAATGGGCCCATCTTATGAATGTTGAGGTATCTCACACGCTGACACACATGGCATTTGGTGCACGTGTTGGGGTGAAGGCCCGTGCGAGACTGGAGGGAAGCGTGGGATGGGCAAGGATATTCGTACGACATTCTTCCTGGCACACGTGTACATGCTCGCGGTTGTGCGGAGAAGGAGAGGGGATTAGGTGTGACCCTGGCCTCACCCAAGAAAGTACGGCACTTACTGTGGGGTTACCGTGGGGCCCACCTTGATTTATGTATTATGCATCCACGCTGTCCATCCATTTTTTTAGATCATTTTAGGATATTATTCCAAAATTGAAGCAGATCCAATTATCAAGTGGACCATACCATCAGAAACAGTTGTGATTGACCATTAATGGGCCAGAAAAGTTTTGGATCAAATTGATATTTGTTTATTCCCTTTGTCCAGGCTTATGTGACCTTCTCAACAGATTGGATGGTAAATAAACACTAAGGTACACCCTAAGGAGTTTTTAATGGTAGGATGGTCCATGGCAACTGTTTCTTATGATATGGTCCACCTGCTAATTAGATATGCTTAACTTTTGGAATAATGCCTAAAAATAATCTGGAAAAATGGATAAACGGTGTGGATGCATAATACATAAATCAAGGTGGGCCCTCGGTATGGGCCACACCATCTTAGGACATGGTGATGTGGGTGGACCCTGACTATGGGGCCCACCCTGATATCTGTGACTCCATTCACGCTATATTGAAAGCTTGTTTTAGGGCACCCTTCAAAACATAATAAAGATCCAGATCTCCGATAGACCATAGCACATGAAAATAGTGGTAACTAATTATTAAAAACTTTTGGTGGGCCACAAAAACTTTGGATCAAGATGATATTTGTGTGGTCTTTTCATCCGGCTCTATTTTAACTTATTAATGGGTTGGTGGCAAATAAATATTCTAGTAGAATCAATGATGTTTTTAATGGTGAAGATATAATAACAATTGTTTCCTGTGATGTGGTCACTTAATATTTGGGCCCGTTTCAATTTTTAAAATATGCCCTAAAATGAGCTGTCAAAATAATTGGACAGTATGGATTTAAGGCATGTATATCACTGTGAGCCCCATAGTCAGAGACCCACCAAGTTAGGGATCCACCAAAGCCGCGCCAACCGTCTTGGGTGAGACCGGGTCTCACTCTCACTTAATCCGCTCTCATGAGACAAAAATTAAAGCATATAAGTGGATCACACTCTGGAAAAATGTGGAGATATTGATGTCTATTATTGAAACCTTTATAAGGCTTATAGTGATGCTTTTTCTTTTTTTTCATCCAATTTGTTCGTAAGCTCACATGGATATGCATATTGAATAAAAAAAAAATACAGGAACCCATGGAGTTTAGTCACAGGCACATGAAAGACTATATTTGCAACCTTCATGAATGAAAATACGCCCCAGTAGGGATGCAGAGGTTATTTGCAGCCCTGCTGAATGAAAATACGCCCTACTAGGGATGCTGGTTACCTATTGATTTGACATCACCAAGCTTTGTGGGGTCCTATCATGATGTATGTGTTACGTCAACATTGTCTATCCATCGGGAGAGATCATTTTAAGGCATGAGTCAAAGAATAAGTTAGATCCAAAGCTTAGGTAAGCCCCATTAGGAAAAATAATTTGGGATTGAATGCCTCCCACTGCCATTAAAATATTCTTCGGAGCTACATTAGTTTTAGATCTAGCTAGTATTTATGTTTTCCCTTCATCATCTTATGAACATACTATATATTAAATAAGCACCATGGTGGGGCCTAAGACCGTTTCAACGGCGGGTGTCATTGTCCCCATTGTTTTATGTGGTGAGGTCCACTTGAGCTTATATGCCTTTGGCCCATGCTCTAAAATGATCTCTCCGAATGGATGGACAGTGTGAATATAACACATACATCATGGTGGGGCTCACAAAACTTGGTGACATAACTTCGGTAGCAAAACTTGCTACTAAGCCGTCAATAGCTAATATGCATCCCTTATAAGCCGATTAGGTGTTATCCGAATAACTTTTAGGGGTCATTTGGATGTCTATAAAGTGCTTAACTAGGAATATATTTATAGGTAATCAGATTACATGGCCATTTGGATGGATATATCAGCTTGTAATCATATTACAATTCAATTACAGCTTTTAGCTGTAATGTAAAACATAAGAAAAAATCATGTTTCATATTATAGGTAAAGGTATTTCACGCAACAATTATAAGTTTTGAAAATTTTTAAAACAAAAGAGTTGCCAATCATCTTCCAATAATTACAAGGACTCAAAATGAAAGAAGATGATAAATAAGAAGAAGAAGACAAAAAAGACGTACATTTTCTCTCCGTATGTTATTGTTGTTAGGGTTAAAACTTCTTACACATTGGGATATTGTTAAACCTTGGTGTTGTGTATTGAATTAGTGGGCCCTCCAAATTGCTTGTTTATTGTAAAAATTAGCAAAGATTTTATTGATTTAGACTTATCACAATGATTTATTTTACATAAAAATTTTATATCCTTTAATTATTTTTAAAGGATTCACCATTTCAAACTCTTGTGGTGAATTAATACCAAGTTATCCTGGCACAGACAATTATTTCTTTGTAATTAGATTACATTTTAAAGACAAACAAAATCGTATTTAAATACTTTACGCTTCGGATTATTTGTAATTAAATTACAACTTAATGACTTTATGTCATCCAATCTGAAAATTTTGGTAAATGAAAATTATAAACTCTTGTGGGTCACACCGGAAACTATGGTAAATGAAAATTAAAAACTTTTGTAGATCACAAAAGTTTTGGATCAAGCCGATATTTTTATTTTCCCTTCATCCATGTCTTTGTGACTTTATCAATGGGTTGGATGATAAGTAAATATTAAGTTGGCCCTACAAAGTTTTTAATAGTAGGCATCCAATCACCACCATTTCTGTAATGTGGTTCACCTGAGATTTGGATTTTGCTTAATTTTTGGGGCCACATTCTAAAATCATCTATAAAAACGATGAACGGCCTGTCTGGGTCAATTCTTCAAGGTGGGCTCTACGGTAAGGGCAACACCCGCCACCTGGGGTACACCTAATCCACTCCCCCACCCCACACGTGTTTACGTGTCACGCATGTACGGAATACAGGGGAGTTCATCATGCTGGTCAATCTGCAAACGTATCCTAGCCCAAATGTAGGGCCGGTGCACTCATCAGTTGAAAAACACAAGCAGATTGAACCTGGACCGTTGGCTTTCTTTTTTCTTACCGTTAGTTCTTCTTTACCCTTGTGGCCCACCTGATGGGTGTACCAGCCATAATTTTGAGATAAACAATTATTCTCCATGTGGACCATCTGATGAACATGAGCCACATTGGCCTACACGTGTCTGCTTGTGCTTGGTGCATCTTAGTGCTCCATGGTCCAGATTTGAAATATTCCCCATCACAAAAATATCCTTCCAAAGATTATCTCCCCCATATCACCTCTTGAATAAAGATGTGTGTTTCTTGGTCGATAAATACATTCATATCATATCTTGAATAACGATAGGTGTTTTTGCCAATAAATGGCAAATTATTCAAAAGCTACTATCCTTAAATTGATTTTTTTGTATCATTCCTACTCTTTATAAATTTATGAAAATTTCCTCCAATCTAGCATTAAAATTATTAAAGATTTCTAAATTTTTCTTTAAACGGGTGCTAGACCTTTAGAGATTTCTTAATTTTTCTTTCATCTGGTGCTAAATCTTTAGAGATATCTAAATTTTTCTCTAATTTGGTGATACATCTTTTAAGATTTCTCTCTAAAACTGGTCTAAACCTAAGCCTTTCAAGATTTGCATACAATATTGCTCCTTATTCGGTATTCGGTCATTTATCTTCGGGATTGAATGGCATGGAATTGCATTAGATGGAACTAATACCATTACTACGCAATGATTACATGTTTGGAAATATCATGGTATTTTGACTGTCCAATTCCACATTTGGGATCAAATTCTTCCTTATAAAATACACTATATTAAGTAACTACATGTGGTGGACCATGGAATTGAATCAATGGATGACATTTCATAATCAATGTTGGTCAGTTGTACACATATGCAACTTGAATGTCATATGTAAATGTCACATACAAATGCACAGCGTGGATAAAATACATGCATCAATGTGGGGCCTAGAGATGTGGTGGATTTCAAATTCTAGTAAAGATATCCTATAGCATCTACTATTGGCTTTGGATTACATGATACCAGGATTAATCCAATCCTTATCATTTTGAAATGCTAGATGGAATTTGCAATAGACCAAATACAATTCTATACCACCTAATACAATACACCAAAAAACCGGACGGCTTTGGGTGTATTGAGACATATGGAATTACCGCCGCATGTGCATTTATTGCCGTCAGTAGATGGTTGGGCACTTTGGGGGTAGACGTCAATCCCATACGCTGCACGTCATCCGTTTGGGTGTTGTGGGATTACAACCATCCCACCAACAGCAGTTGTTTGGGTAACCGTTGGATTCCAATCACACACCACAAGTACCCATGTGCGGATGTTTGGGAGGCATCTAATTGTGAAAGGCTTGCGCAGGAACTCGCCTCCAAGTCCAATTGTCATGTACGGCATGTATACCGGGCCCCACCACGTCTCTTTGTTATTATTTTCAGTCTACCAACTCTTTGGTTAAGGAGGGGCTATTTCAACACACATTGCATAACAATACATCAATCTAGACCATTCAAATCACTGGCCTGACGAGGAAATCTCATAAATGAAAATTTACACTTGAAAATCTATAATAACCATGTGATTTTTCCATTGGAATTCAACTATCAGTTCAACCGTTACGATTGCTCAATCAAGATGCATATGCTCTAACCATCACGTGGCCACAACCTCAATGGTCCGGATAGCAGGATAACTCACTGCATCACTGGTAAACTATCAACTTCATCTAACCCGTTAATAAATAAACAAAAAATTCGACAGTAAATATAACGTCCCGTCCAACCAGCACAGTATCATGGGGCGTCCACGTAGGATTGCCGCAGGACCACTCGCTTAAGCCACTCATGGTGGGTTACCGTAGATAAAAATCATCCAAGATTAATCCAATTTAGTAGACCTGACTGGCCATAATAGGGCTTAGTGTGGGCCACCCAGCCAGATGGTTGTTTGCACATAAAAGACCGCTTGTGTTGGCCGCACAACGACCGAGGATGGTCGGAAAATTCTAAAACTTGGTGTGGCCGTTGGTCTTACTGGGCTTGAAGGCCATCGCGGACCGCAGCCCCTGCAGACGCCCAGAAGTGGGATCTGGCATGGGCCCAATGCACCCCACCAATGCCAAAATTGAAATCTGGCACTGGTTAAGGAAATTAAAATGTGAGACATTTCAGCCATCGGATTTCTTTCGAATTTACGGTGATGGTTTGATATATTTTTCAACGCCCGTTCACCAAATCTGGGGCCCGATCGTGGCACGATGACCGTTGATCGCAAATCGGACCCGTGCGATCAAACCCTATATCCGATCACTCCCAAATTTTGCACGGCCCTTCATCGGGCCATGGGTCACCTAACATATAAGTTTTATGCCCAGAAGACCCCCAGAACTATTCCAATCATCGAAATGGGGCCCACAGGGCCACTTAAAGGTTGGAAGCTCCTTCTCAGATCATATAACCGTTCATTCGTTCGTCCTCAATTTTTACATGGACCCTAGTCGGGTTAGGAGACAACTACACGCCGAATTTGGTGGCCAGTGAGGCGCTAGGGCCACCTCAACACTCAATAGGGGTCCCATAGGTCTAATTTGGAAAAATTAGGAAACATGGGGCCAAGAGACCCAACTCTAGGGAAATAAGCCCTAGCCCTCTTTCACTCTCTCAACAACAACCCTCTCTCCCTCCTATCTCTCCCTTCATCTCCCAACAACCCATTCCTCTTCTCCCTAATTTTCTTCAAATCTCCAACAACCAAGCTCTCCCTCAAACCTCTTCCAAAACTCCAACAACCCATCTCTCTCCCTAGCAACTTCCACCCTCCTCCAACGACCTAGGAGAGTGAAGTAAGAAGAAGGGGTAGGCAAGGAAGTGTGGTGGACCCTAAATCGAGTTGGGGCCCAAGAGAATCGATCCTTCAACACATTCTCCCTTCCCAAAGGGAAAAACCCTCCGCCACAAACCCCAAATTCGTCCGTGGACCATCTAGGTAAGATCTTCTCCCATTTTCTTCTTGAAATCCATGTATTATGGTGGGATTGGCATGGAAAACTAACATGCAAGGGTTTGGTTTAGGGATTCCAGCCGATCGTCCCGAAAGCCTCTTTCCTAGGACGTTTTTCGTGTCGCCAACGATCCATAGGTGCGGACTATTGCTCTTAGGTGGCCTAACACCAATTTTAGTGTGGATTTAATGATTTTGAGTGCTTGGATGTCATATTTAGAATTCTAGAGGAAACTCTAGCGATTTTCATGTTGATTGGATTTGTTAGAATATGCATGTTTAATTCTTAAATGGGATATATATTGTGCCTTCACATGATATTATGCCGATTGATAACATGCTTGTTGTTATTGATTTCATTTCCATCATATGTAGTGCTTATTTGTGTGTGTGATTATTTACCGATGCTTATGATTCCTCAAGATGGAGGAAGTGTTTAACTTCCTCACATAACCCACACACACTCGCATGTATTTAAATTTTATGATGATACTGGTTTGCTTGTTAAAGGTATTTGTTTTGTATGGTTAGGATGCATGAGTTTATGATATGAAGGTGCTAGTTGATAATACGAGTAGTGGGCATGCTGTAGGTCTCTTTTCACTCTCTTGGGGTGGTCAGGAACCTAACAAGAGAGGGTAGTCCCATCGGTAGGACTACGCTAAGGTTAGACTCGCGGATTGGGCGGGAGTGTTCGGGTGGCTGTAGTTCGACTACATGGGTCCCTTGTGCCCGAGGTCATTCGTCTCACGCTTGCCTGATTTGTGCGGACTAGCCCACTACCTGATCACCCTGTCTGTTAACCATGTTCGCCCACATATGTATGTAACCTGATGCACCCTACAACCTTGGTGGCCCACTGATAACTAGATTGCAATTGGTCCACAGTCTCGTGAGCCGGGCATGGTGGAATGGGACACTGTGTCCGAGCTGTCGGCCTACGCTGAGGAACCGCGCCTCCCCGTAGTGACTGCGAGCGATCCCTTCCTTGTCGGCATTCCTCATGTGCTTGGAGTCGGGAATGAGGATCCCGACGGGATCACGGACCACGAGGACTCAGCCTCACGCGTTGATGGGGCCTTGCCCTCGCAACCAGATTAGGGCAGTGACATGTAGGGTGATCCAGAATCCCCAACCTGCTGGATGAATGGACTTTAATTAACAACTCGGCTAACACGATCGCATTTCACGCATTAGTTAGGGTGGCGACTCGGAAGTCGAGGTCGCACTAAGAGAGTGTTGACATGTGCGATCATAGACGTAGTCGCTTGAGGGAGTGTTGTGGCGAGGGCATGCATCATATCATCACATTTCATGCACATTTAACAAAGAGTTATAGGTGTTGCTGATTTTCTGCTTTTCATTAAATTCCTATTATAATTGATGCCTGTTACAACTTAAGATTAATGGTTCACACTGAGTTGATCACTCACTCCCACTCTGGGACGGTGTTTTAAAACACCAACCAGACACTTCCATAGATGCAGGTGGCGAAGATCAGGAGAAGCCTGGCACTGCGGACTTGGATGAGGAGGAGTACTCCTACTTCCAGTTGATGGATGGAGCTGCATCGGATCCGTAGCTGTGACGACGGACTGCTGAGCTGAGAGCTCGGCCCTATTCTTTTGGACATGATGTTATTTTTGTGATTTTGTCGGGTGGCGCCATGTGCCCCTTATTCTTTTGGACGTGTACATATATATAGTTGTGTTGTTTTTCTTCCATTTCAGTAGACTTGTGGTTGTGCTTCCTGTTCCATGTTGTTCCAAATTTGCGTAGTTAATTTGACTAACCCTATAACCATAAAACGCATGATAAGTGACCTCGGAAACTCGGGAGTTGAGTATATACACGACCCCCGATTTTCAGGGCGTTACAGTAAATTGCCAATATCTTGAGGCAACACCTCACTTCCTCACACCACCACACATCAGCACAAATACGTGATAAACATGAAAAGAATCCAAACCATCAATTTAAAACTTCCAGTCATTTTAAAAAATTACAATGTTTGCATCATCTAACCCAATAAATAAAACTGTCGGCTCCCGTTAATTGAAGAAAAACTACTTAAGAGATGTTTAATATATTCCATTCAGATCAAAATTTTGTCAATGGGTAAGATAATCAACGCCTAGCTCACAAAATGTACGGTTCAAATCAAAATAGAAATGTGGTAGATATGTGGTCTAAGATCCATGAAAACGCCGAACATAAAATTTATATATATATATATATAAAGCTGGAAAAAAATAAAATTGAAAACATAAAAAATACCACCGGCAATATGCAAAAGAAACTCGCTCTTCAACACTCAAACAATAACAAATTCAAATGTCTAATATCAAAGTAGTCAGGTGGGGCAGTCTCTGTGGCAACTGGATTGTTTTCTAAACCATTCCATACTTTAGGCATCGATTCGGATTCACGGCTAAACAATGTGGTGAACCTGTAAACAGTTTAATTCGAAAATGAATAAAATATTAATAGGTACTTAACCCAAACTCAAGATGCCAATGTGCAGACTCTGGACCTGTCTGTAACGATAATGCAAGGAAGAGAACATATACTCTCAGTCAAATGTACTTTCATAATCTTCTACCAAAAAGCTGAGATTTACCTATTCATGTCCGAGTGATGCCAGTACATTATGACTACACACAAAACAACTATTGCCTACATGCAAAGGGCATTAACACCAAGGTTATATTCAATTGTGTCTCCATTGATCTGGTAGTTTCCCTCCATGCAAACAACTATTGCCTACACACAAAACTACCTTACTTAGCAGATTATACACTAATCCAATCCAGGTTTCAAGTGGTCATACCTGGCCCTTAGGAAACTGTGTTCGGCTGGCTGGTCTTCATTTGTTAGGAACTTCATACTAATGGAGATTAACAAATAGATGGATAAAAGAAAGGATGAATGCATGCAATTCTATCACAATTTACATTCAAATCTACATATAATGAGAACATATTTAAGATGCAGTTATACATGCCATCAAAAAGTGTTCTAGAATCAAATATCTTATGTCTACCAAAATTTGAACAACAAGTAAGTGGTGCAACACTTACTGAAACTACAACTTAATTAGTATATATAATATGAATAATATAACCAAAATGGCAACTAGTAATGCAGTCACCGTTTCCCCGACTTTCAGGGTGGCATCATTTGTTTGTGTACTCTTGCACACCATGGATCTTGGAATTTCTTGGATCGAATTCTGAGAATATGTAGGTGAATCTACCTCACCACATCGCCTGTTAATTAATCCACTACTTGAACTTGCATAGTTTGCATTCCACTATGCAGTCGCGTCTTGGAATGTTTTGAAGGATCGATGTCTGGCACCGCTGTATCCCTCCACATGCAGTCGTGCCTCATCCCAGGACATATATATATCCCAGGTCATCGTCCATTGATTACGACATAATATCTACTTGAACTCATCTGCATTCACATAAACATGACCAAGATATGAGAAAATGCATGTTATACAATTCATAGTATGAAAGCATGTAAAGACGATAGATCAAATGACATTTTAAATTGGATGCAAAAGATGTAAACGCAAGCATGTGGTATAGTTTGTAAGTATCCTACGAACATTTAAAACGAAAAAAAAAAATCACAAATCAGTATATAGTTATTACAAAACCACATTATAAAAAATTCTATTTCGATATGTAATAAAAGTATTTTAATCCATCAAGAAGAACCCCCACCACTCCCTCCATTCAAATTAGACAGTTTTTTTCAACCAATCAACCTCAGCTCCGGGTGGAGACTTACGAAAAAGGACACTAGCTTCTTATCTCAAGTCAGCATCTGACCAACCGCGATAAACTCTGGGTTAGTCAGTCTCTGAACCTCCTCGAGGATATCCAACACTTTACTAGTGCGGTTGACCTCTTTCCCAAGTCCAAAGTTTCGCATTGCCTCCGCCACACCATCTAGAGAACTGCCAAGGACGTCACAAGGACGAGCAAAACGCATCCGTTTCGTCGTCGTACTCCCACCACGACTAGTCTTAGAGTCAATCGCTCAATTGGGAGTGTTGCGGAATGAACATTTTTCTATTGCCCGATGAGATTCATTTGAAAAATGATAATTCCCAGTCGAATCTCCGAGATGATCCTCGAAAAGATTGATAGGTACATCCGTCTCATCATCCAGGTCAGTCTAAGCGTCATTCAAATCTCGTTGAATATAAGAGGAAGACGCGGCCATGTTCCTGGTTCCCTGGGCGTGGAAGCCTGTTGCATGGTCTGAACCAACAATCGCTACTAAATCGTCCATTCGCTCAATTCGCTTTCCGCGTAACCTTTCTGCTCTCGGATGCGACTACAATCAAGAAAGAGATTAGTTTAGTAAACATATTTTATACAATCCCGATTTGCAATATAAGGAGTTGTACGTAATGATTACCTTCAGGTACTCTTCCCAGACCTCGTCGGGTGCGGTTACAAGCATACGCTCGCTATCCCAGCCAAAACCACTTGCGGCCAACATGTCCTTCACATCGTTGTACTCACGCTTGTGATACCGCATTCGGTTTTAAACGTTTTGCCAGTTCACCAAAATTTTCGTCCTCCTAGACACCTCCGCAGCCTCTCTCTTAAATCTATTATCTGCTTTTCGGCGTAGAGCTATCTGTTCAAGCAAGGCGTCGAATAATATTTGATCCATGGTCCGGATCCATTTGATTTTTGCAGCGCGTGACAGCGGCTCAGCAAGCGATTTAACAGTCTTCTCGCGTGGAGAGAATCTTGTCGGCAGAACTGGAGATCTTACTGGGGACTGCGTCAGAGTATGTGTATCTCTTACGGAATAGTCAGATATGTCAAGTAATGTGTGGATTAACAAACAGTTAAAAAACATGTACAACATAATGAAGTTCAATATTCTACTAGCAAATATGTATTACTTAAAGAATAATTAATCGTATTGAGCAAATATGTAGGTCCAAAATAACAGACTTCATCTCGACTGTCTTCTCTTATGTGTGTATATATATATATGTGTGTGTGTGCGTGCACCAATCACATTAGTTAATGTATTTTATAAAATAAAAGGACCCTATCTAGTCTTACTATTTGTTTATGCGTCTGTCCACATTCGCTCCGCAATCTGATCTCGAACATTGATCCACGTATATTTCTCTCGATGTGTCGCTTGTACTAGCCACTGCCGCTCATCCATTATTGATACCTCATTTAGTGTAGGATTGCTCTCTGCATCCCCCACGGTTATACCAGCATCCTCCAAATCTTGTCCAGTTTTGTCTTTCTGATGAATGAAATTATGTAGTATATAACAAGCTACTACAATCTTCAGTTGGGTTTCAAATGGATATTGCGCAACTGTCTTTAAGATAGGAAACTTCTCCTTCATTACACCAAAACAACGTTCAACTGCGTTTCGCAATTGCGCGTGTCGGTAATTGAACAGCTCCTTATTCATGGGCGTTCTTCCAGTTCGTTATTCGTGCAGGTGGTATCGAACACCGCGGTAAGGCGTCATAATCCAGATGAGTGAGCATATCCCGAGTCGACGATGAAATATTTTCCTACATTGCGTAAGAGTTATGGTTCTGGGGGTTAGTGTGTTGAGAATGATGTTACGGTGAAGAATATTGTCAGTTATTTATGAAGAAACAATTACCATTTGGTACAATTAGTGGATCATCACTTCGGGTCAGAGCGTTATGTCGGACTCGTGCATCCGAAGCGGAACCCTCCCATCCAGCTAGCACGTATAAGAATTTCATGTTAAACGAACAAGCAGCGAGTACATTCTGAGATCGATACCCTTCCGGTTGCGAAAGCTTGGGTGTTGGGATGATTCCACATGAGCGAAAATATGCGTCCCATCTATTGCACCAACACAATCCTATCCTCGATGACATCGAATTTCACTTATAAGATAATATGACAAATATTAGCATATTTCAAAATCAAAATGGAAAATGGCATCCCGCAATGAAAGTGGTACCTGGAAATAAGTTGTCAATAAGGATTCGATTAATCTTCGAGGGGGTCTCAGTACTGGCCTGCTTAACAAAATCAGGGTACAAGGACACTATCGCATCTAGGACACGATGAAAGTGACGACTTACCATTTCACCTGAACGTATAAATTTGTGTCTTATCACACGATTACACACGTTATGTCATATGGTATGGAGGAAGATAACTAATTGCTCCTCAAGACTAACATGTCAAGTATCGCGTAGATGCGTTCTCTCACGCAGTACGTTACATAATGAGAAGAAACCTTGTTGTTTCATCCTCAACTATGTAAAACAATCACTGTCACTTGCACGCAGGATTAAGTTTAAAAAACTTGCCCGCTCGTCATCCCTTTGACGCGCAGATTCTCTTAACATATAGTGAGACAATATTCACCAACAACAGCGACACATGCGGCCACAGCTTGGACCACCATGGTCTTGGCTATTTCTTCTTCATCGTCATTATTCATCTCCTAAATCTCACCTACACTTGCGGATACAATACTATATGATCACCTTTAATAGCCCTATGTCAAACTTCTAATTAAGCATGTAAACCCTTAGGTGGCCCCATATAGTATAATGAAAACGTTGTTCAAATAGATAGTGGGTATTGAGAAATCATATACCCAAATTGAGTAAGGAGTGTATAGCTCATAGGTTTATGATGTTGGAAAGTGAAACTGAAGCAGAACGTACCCACACACACACACACACACACACACACACACACAGATATACAGAACAAACAATCAGAAGGTATACAATGATAGCTAATTGACCATCATGGTGAATAAATTTATCAGTTAAAGATGGCCCAACAATCAAAAGGAATAGACTGATAGCCAATTAACAGATATCTATCATGGAACAATCACCTGTGATTCAAATTATACATCCACTAATGTCATGTTCTTGTACAGCTCATAGCAAATTCATACACTCAAGTGGATTACACCATACTGTATCAACGTTGAGATTGAACGTGAACCATACAAAATCTTGTGGGTCCAAGTATTATACTTATATACCATATGAACATGTTGTAAATAATCACACAAATCTGTTTGACATCGCAAAATAGATGGTAAAATCAGGTGGATTCCTGAACATGGGCTTAATTAATTAATGATTTTGAAATATAACTTAATGTAATTGAAAGCAGATTTTGGAAATTGAAACCAAACACCATCATGCAATGACTGTTCCATGAATATTCTTCTGGACCTAGCATTTTTTTTCTTAAGCGCATACAATTTTTTTATGAAAAAAGGAAAACAGGACAAAGCAGGGCTACAGTAGTAGTCAAGCCTGCTGAGATAGCAGTCAGGTGCTGTTCTTTAAAATATTTTCATGTTTCCTACCTTTTGCACTAAGAAATTCACGTGTCAATAATGTGAGTCCCAACAAGTAGTAAAATCCTACTTGTTGCAATCTCACTGGACTACATTATCACACATTGCATTTATTTTAGCATGAAAACATAGTGCATCTATTTTTAAATGGTATAAATTAAAATCACAATGCATGAAAACAGAATTTTCTTATTTGTGGCAAGTACAGGATCTATGTTCAAATGTAAACTGGAATAAATGGACCAAACTGCAGGAAACTACGTGGGGCCAACCTGATATCTGTATTATACTCAATGAAATCATTGGATCCTTTTAAAAAAATGCATTTAGTTTAGAAACTCAAATAAGCCACCATATAAGAAAAAGTGAAAGTTTAAAGGTTGCTGATGAAACCTTCATAAGGCCCACCTACCATCTATTCCCCCAATTGATTAGGAATGAAGCAAAAACACAATAAACCTTATCTAGCCTATAAAAAAGTTAAAATACAGAGCATTCAATCCCTAAGGCAGGAAAACGGGACCAACAAGGTAGAAGGCAGGAAAATTAACTTCAAAGACATGAAAATTCTGTATGTAGGAGGAACTAATTTAGAATAAAAAGATGTAAAAAAAATAATAATTCAAACAAATAGATGATAATTCAAAACAAGACAACTGAAACCATCTGAGCTCAATGATATCAATCTTTCAACTATGAAGAGCTCAGAAATAACAAATCTGTAATAAGTGACATTTATACAAGCGATGTTTACAGGCTCTGGCATCAGGACATAAAGGCTCCAGCTGCACCCACAATGCACGAGCAAGGTCGAGGATTAGTTATCTGGACCGCTGATTTGATGATGGCCACTCATTGCACGGGGTTGTCCAGATTGGATGCCCCTGTACCCCTGATATTCTTGATATATCTGTGTAGTTCATTGTTTTAATTACAAAGTTTTATCCAAAATGGAACTGAAGTGTAATGCCCTGAAAATCGGGGGTCGAACATAAACTCAACTCCCGAGTTCCAGAACATCACTTATGCAACAAAATGAATGATGATTGAATGTTGACTGTATTCGTGCATTGAACATGAGTGAGATTAAACCAAAACAACATATCATACTCCAGAGACAGTTAAATTTGCAAGCGGAAGACTGTGATAGATAGATAAAATATATAACTTATGATGAGTCTCAAGAGTGTGATAACATTACCAGGTTAAATAAATACAAGTGCAGTTTTAAAATGTACCAAATGTGAGGAAGTGTAATGCCTCCTATCCCATGTACCATAGCCCCGTCAATACAATATCAGGTCTTCATTGACCTGCCAGAGAGATACAGATAGGAGAATTCCTCCTATCATCATAGAAGTACTCCGGCTCTGCTTCACAAGCATCGCCACCACCTGAAACTCAACAAATCTGGTTGGTGTGTACAACACCGTCCCGTAACGTGGGAGTGAGTGATCAACTCAGTGGAACAGTAAAGCATAGGTTAACATGTTATCAATTCAATCAAGCAGTAATGATAAAGCAGTACAAATCAAACAATTCTAACTACTCTTATTAAATGCAAGAATGAAATGACATGATGCTGTATGCCCTTGCCAAACCACCCTCAAGCGACATCATCTTACGTTCGCGAATGCTTAACTCCCTCAATGCGCCACATCTACAAAGCACATGCGGTGCGATGATGCTCATGATTACCAAGTTATTATTAGTCCATTTCAACCAGCAGTATTGGGAAACTAAGGTACCTCCCTTGTATCATTCCCAAACATGATCCATTCTAGGGTCGTCAATCCTAGTTAATCTCATACGATATTATGGTTTGAGAAGTATAGTGAAGGCATCGCAAAGGGCTCGTCACCCGTCAGCGCGGATACAGATCTCACCGTATGCGGCTCAATTGCTAGCCGTCAGCTCGAGTACATGTCTCACCGTACTCGGCTCAATCACTAGCCGTCAACTCGAGTACAGGTCTCATCGTACTCGGCTCAACTCATACTCTAGTTGCTGTGAAAGACTCGTCGCCAATCACAGACCCTTGGAGTATACTCGAAGATACTACGGAGGACTCGTCGCCCATCAGCACGAGCACAGGTCTCACCGTACTCGGCTCTCGCCGTAAGTATCGACAGCTCGAATACAGTGTCCCATACCACCGTATTCGGCTCATGAGTTGGTTGCGCAATGGTCACTACGGGGAGGCACATGGCCCCAGCGTAGGCCGACAACTCGACCACGGTGTCCCATACCACCATGCCCGGCTCATGCGTCTTAGCGGATCGAGGTACCATGATTAAAAGGGGTTTCACTGGTAAGTTCGGTACCCTAGGTTCAAGCAGTAGCGTCCAAACAGGATGAACATGCATAAGGCATATCAGGTTACTTGACGAGCTCGACTAGCACAATCGCCCGTTGAGCTGCACGACATGAAGTGTATAAACATCTTCGTGTGGCCTAGCCACTGCCGACAGGCAACGCACGACTCGAGTTCGTCAAACACATCCCACGTGGCAAATGAATCTCAGCCACGAGTTCAATCCCGTTACCGATTGCCTGGGCCATAATCATAGCCCCAAACACAATCAATTGCAGATAGGTAAAGTAGTAATGGATCAAGATTCAACTCATACAATCAAGGTCTGGTATTATCCGTTTAGGGCTTCCAGGGCTGTTGCACGCACTCGTTGCTCCGCTCCCCCATCACCCATGACGGATCATACAACGTAAATATAAATTTAAACATATGCATTACATAGGTAAAATCATAAAGCAGTTGAGCATGTTATGAATCACAACACAAACATGAGTTTGTACATGTTCAATTCCTAATCACACAACTATCAAAGGAGATCATACACATAGTTAAAAGAGGTTGAGAATCATATCTCAACACCCTTATACTTTACAATTTGCTAACTACTACTCATTCAGACATTTCAAGAAACACTTAAACAAACATACATCAACATACACGACATATGTCGATCACATAGGCATTAGGCCAAATCCTTTCACTAGGAAGTTGCCCCAATCATAACACGCGTACACCCACGACGGATAGTCATGGCAAGCAGGAATCCAAGTTCCATATTCATTCAATCATTTCCACAAACACTTGGGCCACACATTTTAGCATATATAGTGTATATTGGCCGTGGCGTGACTTAGGGCAAATCCTTTCGTCAAAGGGGGTATCGCCAATAGTCATGGCGAGCACGAATGAGAATTCTATACTCATTCAGCCATTTCCACAAACACTTAGAATACACTATTACAACATACATGGTGTATGTTAGTAAAACATGTATTAGGGTTATCCTTTAGCCAAACGAGTATTTTATCCATGTATACCATAATCATACAACAAATAATCATGACAATTACATTTTCAAAACTTACACATATACGGTATTTCTAGAATACACAATTTCAACATACGTAGCATTTACAAGTGAACATGTATTACGGCGATTCCTTTCGCTAAACTAGTATTTTACCATATATAGTATAATCATACATTAAATAAACATGTCAAACATTTCTCCAAAAAAAATACGTATACGGTATTTCTACGTATACCTAGAGTATGTGAAATTCCATATTCTACAACATTAATCGAAACAGGAAACGGAAAGCACTTTGTACATGTGCAATTGCATGCAGATCATGAATCTATCATTATCTGACATTGAAAGCATTGAAAACCCTAACCTATACACCTAAAGTCCGCACCTTTTGTCGTAGAATCGTAACGGAGTTGATAGGTTTGCTAAGCTTCCGTATTCGGCAGTTTGGCAACCTAGAGAACGAAATAGGTTAGCTATTTCACAACCTACAACAGTCTAAACCCCAAAACAGATTAGGGTTAGGGTTTCTTACCTAGAAACAATGCCGGAAACGCCAGAAAAGCGTCAAGAAAGGGATGGTGCAGCCCGTGTGGTGGCAGGGAACGACGGCAGGGAGATTCTCCCACTTCTCCCTCACTTCCTCTCTTTTCCCTCTCTCAAAACCCAAATTCGTATGGCTGCCATGAGAGAGGGTTTAAGGTCCTTATATAGTCTCAAAACTCACTGAAATAGACTCTTGTTCAAGGGTTACTGCTAATATAGGTATTTCGTCACTTTTCCAGCTCAAAAGAGAGGTTCTGATGGCCCTCCTTGAGCCAAACGTCAGACTTAAGCTCTCCACACATGGATCTACGTGGGATTATATTTTCGACTCGATCGGATTCCCAGATCACACGTGGCGGACCACTTTCAGTTCAACGGTCAGTGGGTCACGATCCGAAATTCCAAGTACATGTAAATGTTCCTGAAATTTTTCCTGATCCGAGGGTGTAATTTGGTCTGATTCTGACGGTCTGGTTGCTTAATACTGATGCGCAAGCGAATGGTGCCAGATCACTATTCCTGATATTTATTTTGGAATGGGAATAGTGTTTTTCACACTCCCTCGCTTCGGATCCAAACGAATGGCCGTGGGACATCGGCTGGACCTGATTTTTGAGATGGTTGTCAAGCCCAGCGAGGCGGTCCTAGTTCCTTAACTTCGTGTTAATCGGACTTCCGATGTGCGGTCTAGACCTAATACGAAGTTTCAAGTCATTCCCGAGAGTAGCCGGGAAAAGAGTTTGGTTCTAAACTTTAGGGTAACCTAGCGTCAATGATGCTGCAAGTTTTGGTTCTTGCAGATCGTATTTAAAGCGATCCCAACGGATTTCATGGCTAATCGAGTTTTGCACTTAGTTAACTTTGTTAAATTTCTAAAGGATTTAATCCTAATTGTTTTCTGGTTGAGATGGTACTTAGGCCTTTGTAGTTGTATATAAAGTGATCCAAGTTTTACTACTTAGCTAGTTTAAGTTAGTGTCTAGAGCGAAAGTGCTTTGAAAAATTGAAAGCACAAGGTAGTGAAGGGTGGGATTTGTGAAGGAAATGGGTTCCGAAGCGATTTTAGACTGTGGGGTTCAGTTCTGACGAAATAATAAGGTGTTAGGAGCAACCCATTGCCTAAGGACATCTAATCCCAGGTTGGCAAAAATCCGGGATGTTACATGAAGGCAGATTTTGGATGAGAATATATTTATGCCACATTTATGAAAGTATGAGCTACAAGAGGGCAGTATCTCAGGTGGAAACCTTCTTTATAGATGGGTCCTAGAAGAATGACCCTCTTCTTTACAAGGATAATGAATTGGAAACAATTAAAAAACTGAACAACAACTCAAAGTAGTGGTTTAATGTCAACCATCAGGCAAAACTAAATAGACAAAAGCTGAGAACCAGTATAATAAGATACTCACTCCATAGATGCTTTGTCTTAAACATTCTTATTTTTGAAAATGGCAAGAACTATTTGGAAGAGCAGACACTGAAACTTACAATATATGCAAACTGTATGTGTATTTTATAACAATGCAGACTCCATCAAAATTATCTTGGAAGATACATTTGAATCTGTACATACAGTACATTAGAACATAGATTAACAAAGATACAAGAAAAATCCCAATGTTTCAAACTCATTGTCTATCCCTACTGAACTCATGCATGCATGCGATTTATTTTGGAAAACATTTTATACAAAATGCACACACCACTCGATATCTCTCTGAAAGTAGATCTCAATCTGAAGATACAGGATTACAGAATATGGATTCACCAAAATAGTGAAAAATCGAACAGTTTCCCTCTACTTGGCTGTCCTTATTGAACTGAAACATACAGTAGATTGAAACTGTACCTTTTATGTAATTCAAATGCAAACACCATTCAAAGATATCAGCAAGTGAAACTGAATGCAGAACATACATCATTCACCATCACGGAGTCACTCCATATTAAAGTTGTATACATGTGTTGCATGACATTGTGACTGATAGTTACAATGTAAGTTCTCTCTGATCAAAATCTGTATCTGTATAATTTTAAAGGATCTATGCATCCAGTCTTCCAAGGTTCTGTGACTCATGAATATGCACATCAATCATAAGATCTAGGCATAGGTTAACCCCAAAATAAGAAATCATTTTCTACGAATAACATACAGCAACTACAGAAGCTAATCTACAGGTTTGACTCATCTGTAAAATACTATGCAAATTACACTTACAGCATGATCGAATTTCAATAATTTTTACTGAACATTCAAATATCAGCATATGCAAACAAATTAAAACCCATTGGAATTTGTATACCCAGATTTCACCTCAGAAATTTGGACCAAAATGAATGTGAATCATGTATGGCATGTCTTCTATATATTTATGAAAAAACATAAAAATTTAAAGATCTCGAGTTATGAAACTGGAAGTTATTATACCATCCATTTTATGAAAACCTAAGGAAATAGATAAACAGGGTATGAAAAATATCAATGCATGACTTACTTTCAACAATGAAGATGATTGGTATGAGGTACTTGAACCGCAAAGTAGGTGAACACCACAGCGTCGAGGTCCCGACGGCCACAACTCTGCCATGCAAACCAAAAAAAACAAGTGATTAAGATCGTTCTTACAAACCACTTTCGTGAGAGGGCCATATAGACGATTTTCATCTTTGGTACCTGATCACCTACAACATGCGCCTATTGGGGTCTGATGAGGAAGTCTGAAATAGATGGGAGATAACCCTAAGACAATGATCTCAGAGGCCCTGTTGGCTGGTGATTATTTGGGAGAGATCAAGGCTCTCGGATGCATTTTCTATCTAACCCTCCCTCTTACGAGAGCAGACAGAATCGGGAAAGTGATTTTGGGAAAACCTACCTCAGCTTCACTTCTCTGGCAGCTCGCCCTTGCAACACCTCTCCACGCAATAAGCTCAGCGACCAACATGCATCCACATATATAACATCGTATTCGCGCCCAAAAACCTCTCGGCTATCATATCTCCCGTCATGCCCTCTCTCCCACCAGCGCGAGGGATTGAAAAATCTCATCCGTGGTCCGTACCAGGGACTGTGAAATGCAGAGGGATGGGCTCGATGTGAGAGAGCCGACGACGAATCCAAGGAGGGATTTCGCAATCCCTCCATATCTCCCACGTATCCATCAAAGGACGAAAGACGTCCCACTGACGAAGCCGCCCAAATAGGAAGAGGGGTAGGGTAGGAGAGATTTGACAATCCTATCCGACCTAATCCCGTCTAATACGTCGAAAGTCATGCGTCCAAACAGGACTTAAGTGTTTGGCACCTGTGGTTATTGTCATTATCATTGAAAATGCACTACTAAGTTCGAGAACTCCTAGATTTCTAAGGTTTTCGACTACCCAATCTCCACGAAAGATTTTCCTTAGAATTTCTCCATATTTTCATAAGGTTTTGCCCATAATAGGTAACATTAGATGGTTGAGATCCTGAAACAATGGATTTAATAAGGCTAAACTTCTGCCTAGTTAATTTGTATATCAATCTTTTTACAACTGCCCAAGTGATTGTTGGATGAAAAGCTTATTAGTAAAACGCGCGCATTTGTCGGCTGGCTTCAAAGCCGTTGCTTGCTGGGTCTTAGTCTTTATCTAAAGTAAGTTGCGATTACGTTTTTTGGTTGGCTTACTTTGAGGGAAGTTAATTAACATGCGACCGCAAGTGACGCGTCAGTGCCTGAAGACTAAACTTAATGGCCTGAAGCAGAGTAAGGTGACGATGGGGGTTGCTCAATACTGTGTGAAGGTGAAGAACCTTTGTGATCAGCTGGAGGCTTTATTTTTGTTATGAAATTATACGACGCCGGTAATCTTAGTGAGATCATGAAGGGTATAAAGTCAGAATATGATGGGATAAGGCAGTCTTTGCTACTGCATCATAATAACCCTTCCTGATTTTCTTAATGCAAAGGTGCATGAGAAGACGTATACGTATAAGAGGATGAATAGGTTGAGCCTGGATCCTAATCCTAGGGAGAGACTTTTGTTCACTTCTACATCAAAAATGCATTAAAGGTAGGGTAAAAGCTGCATCAGGGAGCTCTTCCAAGAACAAGAAGTGGAAGTCGGGGTGCGTGTCTTAGGTGCGGGCAGATAGGGCGCTACGTGAGAGAGTGCAAAGCAAAAATGTTTCTTCTTAAGGAAGATGATGAGGAGAGGAAGACATGGGAGGCGTGACACGAGCATACTCAGTTTGCGGAAGTAAAGAGAGCCCGCGATGTGGTGTTTGACTTCGGTACACACGATTGCACATTCTTCGCTGAGGTCGAGTCTTCAGTTTCTTCACAGGGACAGCAGGGTAGCTGTTCAGTACCTGATGTGGTTGATCCAGGGAGTGCAAATTTCATCAGCGGTTTGATCCTAGTTGGGCAAATAGTGGTGCCACTTGGTTCATTGCAGGACAGCCCGGGTTCAGCTCTAGGGGGAGCGACTTATAGTAAATGTCCACGGATTTCAGCAGATGTTGAGGAGAGTTCTGATTCGCTCTCAGTTTAGCAGTCATAGGATATGAGGTTGCCAGTTTCTGATGAGGTCAGAGTTGCTCGCAGCAGAAGCGTTCGTAGACAGAGATCAGACAGGTCGTTTCAGAGAGGTTATCGGGGCATATAGGAGGCCACCATACTTTTCTCAATCCATTCCAGATGGTGCAGGAGAGACTTACTGGTTGGGGTGTTCGACGCTGACTGACTATACAGGGGTTTCTGCGTGTAGGTGGGCAGAGGGATCCAAGAGAGGGACAAAAGCGCTTCGAGATGTCCATTGCCTTGAGGGAGAGGGAAATCGACGGCATGGTCCCTCTAGCGCTGTCATGGCCCACACGTTATTCTAGATGGGGCGTTGTGGAGTTTATGGTGCGCACGAATCGAGTTGTGCTTGCCTCTATCGCATGACTCACACGCGTGTAGCCGGCTCCCTCGGCGTTGCTAGTCAGTTGGCGGTACCGCGTCTGTTTCCCTATCAAACCAAACCCAAACGAAGGAGGAAGGGGTTGACGGGAATCAGAATGTCATTCGATCATTCATCTTTCTTAGGTAAGATGGTCGTCAAGCCCAGGCCCTGCATCCTGCCCAAAGCACTATCATAGTTCTAGTATATAGATAGGGATGCGTTGATTCATGTAGCAACGCAACGTCCGGAGATCTATCACATGGCCCGAGAAAGTGCCGGGATCAGAAAGTCTCGACGTTTTCGATCATTCAAAAAAGCTAAAGTTGGATCGCGATGTGACATCGTATAATAATTGTAACGCCCCGAACTTTTCGATGCTCGGGCATCGAAAGTCCTCAAGCGTTACCATAAGATTCAACGTGACATATACATGTGTACGATACCAATCCAACTATTCTAGCCTTACATCCTTGCCCTGACATAAACATAACCGTTGGGGATGGTCTTCATCCATAAATCAAGCCATCTGACCGTTGAATTTCAAGACAAGCTCACCCATCACATGATTTCACGTAAGTACTTTCCCTTAGATGACGTGACGAATAATTCCCTATCCATAATGATTTAGATATATATTATTTAGTAAGAACTGCTTAGAAACGTGTTTACAACCATATAGAGTCATTGGATTTTCCAAAACTCACACATCAGCAATAATTACGAAAATGCCATTTACCTAGGCCCCTGAATTCTAGATCACATAGTTCCCATGATCCGTTTCATGTAAAATTTTATACCAGGCCTAATTATCATAAATTAACTATACACGTCAAATTTTAGCCCTTAGATCATAGTAAATCAGTTACTTGACCTCTACATCCGTTCATACACTTACCAGATCAAGATTCTGACCCGTCCATCTTGTTCACCCCATATGGATATGCTTAACCTACCATTAGAATTTCAATCCGAGAAACTTACACTTATGAACAAGTCACTCGAATTCAACAATATATGTGTCATACCCATAATCACTCCAAAAACACACCTGATGACCATCCATTTACGAAACTGACCGTACATCTACTGACATACATGACCAGAGTGTTAACCATCAAGTCCTCTTATTATTAACAAGTAATCTGACCACCCATCATGTTTGGATCCGCCAAACGGGCCATGTAAACATCATGACAAACTGATCATCATGAAAATCTTAGGGTATAGGTCCCAACTGTCCGGTAACTTGTCGATCAAAGGAGTACAAATGTTATTTTAGAATTTTAAAATATATTAGCCATTAAAGAAGAATCTTAGTCATCCTTAAGAGATCATAGCTCAAATTTGGGCGACGGAAACAGCGTGAAAAATAAAGATCACCTGTCAAATTTCATCACATTTAGACGGTAGACTTATGAGTTACATACGGCGGAAGTTTTGCAAAGAAAAAGGGTAGAATTGTAAATATATTAACACACTTGCATGGCACTGTTGTTGACAAGTTTTAACGTTGGATACTATTCATAGTATTAATTGATTGTGCGGCCCACCTGAAGTTTGGATCTACTTCAAATTTGAGACCTTGGGTTTGTACAGCGTGCCAAAGACGGTGAATGGAGTGGATCTTCCAGAAGTTTATCACAGGTGGACCCATCAATTTTTTTAACAAGATAGAAAAGAAACGTGTACATGCTGTGAAAGCGGATGGTGAAACTGGGAGTTGGGGTGGTTTCCACCCCCATGTCCCTACAACATGTGGACCCAGTCATCTGATAAATTCTGGGGACCATTCTACCCGTTGACATTCAATTTAGGAACAATCTGACCATTAGATCGCCGAGAATCCACCGTTAGAGCTAGGAATTGAACCGTATGGGCCACCCGGACCTTGGATTTGCCCCATCTTTGGTAAAGGGCTATGGTAGGGCTCGCCAAATTGAATGGACAGTGTAGATTTATCACAAACTCCACTATGGACCCCATTCCAAGTAAATATGCATAGAGTGCACTTGCACACACGGTGCACTGGGGTAGGGATTTCCAAGAAAAGGAAAAATCCTTCTTTCCGTCAGTTTCAAACGGACGAACGCCTGTTAGATCAATTTGTGACCCATCATCATGGCCAGAAGCTTGATCCAATCCGTCCATCTTGTTAGCTAGAAAATGACGACCAAAACCATAGCCGTTCCACCTGATAGTATGTATGGACGTGCACACAAACTCCATCACAACAGCAGCGTGTTCGGTTGGTTTTCTTCCAAGAACGGAAAGGAACGCTGTTTCTTCTGCTTGCCGGCTTGACAATGCGCGTCAACACCCATCCTCGAGCCTCAACCGTCCATTTTTAGCACACACGGCTGGATCTTTAGAGGGCGGACAGACTGCTGACGTGAAGGGCAAGGCGGCGTCAGGATTACCGACGTGCACCGCCAATCAATGAGAGTTCTCTCTCTCGAGCCATAAAATCCCAGACTGCAGAGGCGGAACTTTCCATTTCTAGAAAGCAGCGACTGTCACCGAAGGCCGTCGCTTGGGGATGGGCAGAACCAATCCCAGCCTTTGGATCTCCATCTCTTTATCTATAAAAGGGGACGTTGGTGCCCTCAGAACCCACACCCAAGGAAGGAAGGAAAGAGGAGGGAAAACTGAGTGAGGGAGGAAACAGAGAGAGGAAGAAAAAAGGGAGGAAGAGTATGCGTCGTTGGTGAGCCTGGCACCCACTGTCCCAACTCAGTCCGTGAAAAGCGGACCGAGCCGAGTCAGTGCGAGCCCACGGCCGCACCATGTGAGTAGGAGAGAGAGAAAAGAAAAGAAGAAGGTGAGGGTGGTGGGTGTGTGCGTGACAAACCACTACCGGATCAGACCCAACAGAGAAAGGTAGAACTTTGCCCTTCCTTTTGTTAATAAGACTCTAAAATAAACCCATACTAAGCTCCATCACACCTCACCACACATGTGCATGGCTGAAACATGGGCTAGGAACGGCCTGCAAACGAGCTGCAGTACGCCTGAAAATCGGGCTGAAAATGATCCGGAAATAGGGATGAGAACACCCTGTTTCGGGCCATCTTTGAACGGAGAAAGTGGCAGCTACCGTACCTCGGGTTGAGCTCTGAAATGGGTCGAAAAATGGCCGGAAAAGAATCACGCTTGGGCTAAAAACAGGGCCGGATATGGCCTCCAAAAATAGCCTGCAACAGAGGCCGTTTCTACGTTGCCAGCGTTGTGGGCTGCCCTGGTTTTGGGCCCTGTACAAATGCTGGTGGGCCTCACCAAAATAATGAGAAAATCAGGTGGGCTGCACTACGCTGGGCCTTACCAAATTTCAACTGGGCCTCACCAATTTGCAGGTGGCCCGATGGCAAGTGGAGGGCCACACCAAATTCAGACCGTCCGTCCGTTTCAACAGCCCTGGACGTTTCAAAGAAAGAAAGAAAAAATAATAATAAAATGTTATATTAATGTTATATATATATATATATATATATATATATATATATATATATATATATATATATATATATATATATACATGGTGGGCCCCATGTGGGACCCACCTGAGGAGGAAGTGGATTGGCTGGGGTATTAACGTCTGAAGGTCCCTCATGATGTATGTATCCCACGCTGTCTATCAGTGGCCCCAGCAGCAGGACGGCTGCTGTATTAACGTTACCAAGTTATGTGGGTCTGTTGGGGGTATGTGTTATTCAACACTGCCAATCAATTTTGATTGAAGTGGGACCTCACCTAAATGTATGTTATGTCTCCACCGTCCATTCCATTTCCCACCTCATTTTAGGCGTTGAGCCAAAAAATGAAGCCAAACCGAATCTCTAATGAGCCATACTGTAGAAAACAGTGATTTTGAGTGATGTAAACTGCTAGGGCCGCTGTGATATTTTGGTGCGTCAAGACATATCCAAAATTGGACATTGGGCCTTTCCTGAGCCCTGGAACCCAATCGACGGAGTAGATCCTCCTGAGACGGGCCCCACCAATCAAAAACAAAAAAATATATATATGGGTAACATGCACGTAAACGTCCTCTGGACGCTGCCGCCTCCTTTTTGCATGATTTTGGCTAGGACCATGGCCCCACCTCAGGCTCCACTGTGATGTGTGTTGAACATCAAAACCGTCCATTTGATGGGTCTCCTTTTTATATGAGGTGCCTCCAAAAATCAACCATACATAGAGCTCAGATGGCCCACACAATCTACAACCTTGTGAAGACATATTAAATCATATAAAAGCAACTGCTGGGGTCCACCTGAGATTTGGATGCACCTGAAATTTGGTTTGACTCCTTAACTTAGTGGGACACACATAATCGATGGGTTGGATTTGTGACCCACAACTTGGTGGGCCCAACAAATGATTATGAATGCTTTAATGGTGGATAAACCTCCTAACTGTTGTGTATGTTACAGCCCAAATAATCTTATTCATGGAGCCCCTCAAACCCACACTAGACTCTTTTTAAGCATTACTATAATTATCATTATTAGGATTACTAATATTAGAAATGTATGGCCTTTAGTAAATTATTTATATTTATATAGATATTACATATAAATTACATATAAAGATTAGTAATAGTAGACATTAATGTTTTATTCTATCATTATCAAATATTATCATTAAGGGTAGAGCATATTATGTATTTTCATCACAATGATTATTAGTGTCATGTTAAGCTAATATTGGGCATATTATTAATATTACTTGTTGTTTTGAAATTACTAGTGTTAGTCCTTATTTATTATCATTAGTAAATATTTATACTTAGGAGGATATTAGTCATTAGATAATGACGGTACATTCAAATATGAACTTATGAACCCACATTATTAATATTGATGGATTAATACCCCTATAATAAATATTATTTGATCAATTGCACGATAATAATAATAATATTAAAAATTCAGGATTCAAATTTTAGAATTTAAGTTTAAGATTAAACCCTAAGATAAATAATTCAAACCCTAGGTTATAATCTCAACAATAAATAGTGTATAAAACTCAATCTAACCATGTAATTTCCTAATTCATGATAGGACTCGATTATAAGGGACCACACGTCCCCTAGCCATGCTGGTAGGCGATTCAACTATAAGGTGATGATTCTTCCCCTTGAGCTTTCCATCTTCTCATTAGCTTAAGTTATAGTTTTTATTTAAATTCATAATTGATATCTCCCTTTTATAATCACATGTGTTAGCTAGTGAAAATTGAATTGCTATTTTACATGCTTTATGATTATCCTGTATAATTGCTCATGCTTATGGATTTCTTTGTGTGGGTTGCTTATGAAACTTAAACTGGTACATTAGTGGGAAATTCCCACATATGAATGTACACCCATACTTAGGATGTAACTTGACTAGTTGTGATCATAATGGACCTTCGACTAGGTGGCTATTGAGTGGTGGTCTAGATGGATGATTGATGCGGGCCTACCATCCAGGGTTGTTGTGCCCAATGATTTTTAAGGATGGTCTTTATCGTATGGTTTTGATATTCGCCCTATGTGGCATATTTTGATACTCGCCCTATGTGGCTTATTTTGATATCTGCCTACGTGGTTTGTTTTGGTATTTGCCCTACATGGGTTCGATGTTTTATAACGTGCAACCATGCAATGGTAAGCCCCATATGTTGTAATATGATTGACCACTAGTCGACGGCTTTCCATTAAACATCCTAAGGTGGTAGTCTCATGAGCCGGGGATGGTGGTAATGGGACACTATGCCCGAGCTGTCGGCCTACGCTGGGCTATACGCTCCCCGTAGTGACCTTGAGCTTACCTAAATTGGCTGATTGTAATTGGACTAATAATGGTTTGGCTAATCATGCATTCATAGCATATTGGCGATGACGGGTGGCTATTCTGGATGTTGTAGCACATGCCCTAGAGTTGTTAGGGTATCGTTTCGCTAGCTCCCAGACCACCGACTATCAACCCTTGTTCCGACTGGATGTTTTTCCCAGGTCGATGATTGCATGGGCGGCGGCCCTGTCCGCACGAATGAACATTCCCGGGGCGTGAACGCATTGCATGGGCGGCGGCCCTGTCCGCACGGATGAGCATCCCCGGGGCGTGAACGCATTCCATACATCCATGCATTTAATAAGACTGCATTTACTTTGTTTTGGTTATCTGGATGTTTTGTAACTATGCTTACCTAATGCGGCGGTGTGTAATCTTGAGGGGAATTCACACTGAGTTGGCCACTCATCCATCAAATATACAACCGTACAGGTAGTATAGGTGGCTTTAGTGATATGCATGTTCAGACTTGATGAGGAGCAGGGTACGATCGCCAGAGATGCATGGCTGTATTTGCCTGGAGGAGCTGCGTGGTCTTGCGGCTTATATTTATATGCTTTCTTCTATTCTTCATGTATTAAATTTTTATAAATCTTGTACTTGTTAAATTTTGAGACATTGGTTTGTATAAGTCATTATGGGCAGCTTCTTGTATATTTGAATGATAATGAAATTATCCTTTATGTCGAATTGTCCACACTACGCTCATTTGCTTACTCTGATGAAGAAAAAAAAAAGTATACTCGAATTTGACCATCCTTTAAGGTTAACACTCGGGTTTTTGGGAAACGAGTCATATACTCGGGTCCTGAAAACTCGGGGCGTTACATAAGATCACGACTGCTTTTAGCTCTGGCTTTGGCAACGTAATGTAACTTATAGTATTGAAAGTTGGTCGCCTTTTGAGGGAGGGAAAGCGTTTCAATAGGAGTCCTACTCATATTTGTCGATCCTGGAAATGACAAGGGCTTGGGGAAAGATGCTATGCTCGAGTCATCGGAAATGGTTGATGACGATAGTGGGCGGGTCTCATAAGATCTATGCCGGCCATCGGAATCAAACGAAGGTCGAAGGACCGTTCGATTCATTAAGGGGCTCACCCTCTGAACCGGGTCAGTGTATTCAGTATTCTTTATTATACTGTTCCACAACCCTTCTGGCAAATAGGTATCTACATAATGAGATGGACGAAAGACTGCCAGTCGGGGAGAGCGGAACGAGAGACCTTACTGAACCTTCGCGAAGATTGATCGAGATCGATCAATGAGAAAAGCTTGAAACCGGGAATAGAACAGATGTGAAAGCTTCAGACCCCCATCACTCCGCTTCCGATCCACTACTTTCAAAACAGTGAAGGTTTCTTATTCCAGCCAGGTCACACCTTGTCCCTCCCACAAACGGAGAGCTCTTGCTATAAACCAGATGTCGTCGTCGGATTCACCGACCATCCACCCGGATCAGAAAAGATGGAAGTGGGGATCCGATCATTTCAATATCTGTTGTTAAGGACTCGATTCTAGGCATGAAAACCTCAAATCTTTCTTTCTCGCCGACAATCCCCGATCTAATTCTCAGTTGTGGTGGGGAGGCAGTCACCATCCCCTAGTGGTTGAGGCACCAGGGCCTCTGTGACAGCACCATCTGCTACAAAACCTCAAGCGCCATCAACCTCATCAGCGGCAGAAACTCCTCAGGTGCTAGGGCTGGAATAGAGGACCCCGGAACCAAAAACGACCATTTCCGAAGGAACTGGAGTCTCTTTTCAATTTCCATTCAACTGAACAAAATCAAGAAGATTTAATTGAGTGAGTGTAGGGACACCAAGATAATGAAGGCTTTCCTTTGTGCAATTCGCAATATGGCTTACTCATTGTTTTTGGGTTCAGGGTAGAGTATTGTTGGAGAAATAAGCTAAGGATTAGTTGTAATTAATGCTTTATTCAGCCTCAATAAAATATGTTTTGAGTGTTACAAATAAAAATATGATAGAATATTCAAGATATTATGATATATATCTCCTTTAGTTGATCTGTATGCATGTTTTATCTTTGATGAAATATACGTAACAATGTTGTCTCTCATGTTGACATGGAGGAAGAATGTTTCTTCCCACTAATAAAATACCCTTGAGGAGAGAAGTGCATCATCTTCACCAGTAAAAATGAGATGTCATGGCTCACTTGTTTTATCAATTGCTTCAGTAAAATAAAGAAAATTGGTAAGGATTACAATTTTCTTTTACTTATCTAATAATATCAACTATATTTCATTATCAGGATATTATTGCTTATATTATTTGTTTTATTAAGTAAAACTGTAAAGATGATAATTTTATAATATAAAATTATAATAATTATAAATTGCTTTACATATTTTTTATTACATGCGTATTTGACTCTCGAATTATATGTAAGAATATTTGTTTAAACAAATACTGTGAAATTAAGACAAAGATCCACATTCAACGTATGAAGATTCTCATGTGCAATGGATAGGATGTTTTGAAGAATGCTAATATTCAGTTTTGAATGGAAAGACCGTGATGTGATGTCCATTCCCTATGGTAAACTAGCAAAATGAATAGCTTTCAGAATAGTTGATCTGGTGGGCCATCACGTTGATGGGCGCAGGCCATACAGTAGTGATTGAGCCATCTACTTTGGGCTCGGGCCAAGGGCCCACAAAATTGCCCTGAGAATATCATTAAGGCCCATTAACTGATTGGACTTTTCATGGGCTTTTGTTTGTTAGAAGGCCTGTTAGTTCAACCTGGCCTAGCCTAACTTATTTAACTCTACATAGCCCACCTAATTAGATGGGATGGCCCACTTCGCCTAGTTTTACTGATCTCCTTCTCGGTTGCTAGATCGTTATAAGGGCTCACAAGTGAAACGGCTTGAAAGGCAAGAGATTACACCATGGACTTAGATATTGCTGGCTCTATGTAGAGCTGTACATGAACCGAGTTAGCTCGGTTAACTCACTTAACTCGACTCAGAAAAGCTCAGCTGGACTCAACTGGAAATTGGGTTCGAGCCAAGTCGAGCTGATTTTTTGAGCTCAAAAAAATTACGAGGTGAGTCTGAGCTAAGCCAAACTTGACTCGACTCAGCTCAAAACTTGAATAGGTTCAAATTGATTTGACTCAGATTGGGTTCACTTAGTATAAATATTTTATATATATTTAAATAAACTATATATTATTTTTATAACAATAATAATATTTTATATATATATATATATATATATATATATATATATATATATATACCTAAACTTGAATTCTGCTCATAGGCTACAACTTGACTTGAAAGATCCAGCTCAAGTTCAACTCGAGGTAGCCCAAGTTGCTAATTGAGCGGAGCTGAGCTAACAAGTCTGGCTTGAGGACTGAGTTGAGTTGAGTTTGGGCTGGGGTAACCTATTGGCCGAGCCGAGCTGAGCTGAGCTGGGCCAAACTCGACTCCGGTACATTTATAGCTCTACGTGTACATAGTAGTGGGGGCCTACCATATCGCATGTCTGCAACCCCGGCCACTCAGACTCTTCATCTGGTCTAGATGAATGGTCAAGCCAAAAAATCAGACTGTTTTGCACCTCAGCTGGCCCCCGGTGATAATCAAAGGTGGCCATTCCCTTCCATCCCAACTTGTTTCCTTGTAGTGTGGCCCACCTGAATTTTAGAAAGGGCTGAATTTTTTCCCCTCAAGTTAAATAGAGGTCGTTCATCTGATGGAAAGATCCGATGGTCTGCACGCATCATGTAGGTCCCACATTTGCATGGTACCCTATCTCTCCAGGGCACCTCTACTGACACAATACGGGCTATAGTTAAATGGGTTGGGTCTAGTTGGACTTGGGCTTCATGAATTTTCAGGTAGGTTTGAGCAGAAATTCTTAGCCCATTTAGAAAAGAGAGTGGCCCCACCTTTAATTATGTGGGCCACCCAGTTGCGTAATTTGGATGGTTGGGATCGTTTTTTCAACATCCATATATTATACATGCCCACCTAATGAAGGCAGGAAGCTGATTTTGGACATGGTGTGACACACGTGTGACACACATGAAGGGACACGTGTGCCATGTGTTTTAGTAGCTGGGAGTAGGTAGGCTGTCCACTCTCTTTGTACGTGGGTAAGCTGTCTGATGAGTAAAATGCAATTGCGTGCATCTCGTGTTCTAGTGGTTAATTCAACTCCTTGGCCCACCTTATAAATTTATATTAAAATCTCTAAATGTTCATGGTTTTGTACAACCAAATCTTGAAATGAGGTATATCCGATTAATGGATTGGATGACATGTAAACATCACAATTGGCCCTGAGTGAGCATTCATTCCTAGCTTTTTCATATGGTGTGGCCCACCTGAGATTTGGGTGATCATGAATTTTGAGTTCAATGGTTAAAATGGGTCAGCATACATGATGGATTGGATGGATCTCATATTTGAGAAAGTTGGCACTGAAGCGTGAATGTTTTCTGCTTCCTTTCTTGAAAAAAATATAAACCGTTGAATAGCATTAGCATGTAAAATCTAAACCACACATTTAAAATATTTTCATATCCCTTAAAAACAAATTATCGGTTGTTGGAACTGATCTAGGGGCAGAAATGGTCCCCCTTTTAGCATTATAATATAGAAGATACACTGTAGTTTGGATCCTGAGAATATCAGTTCTCAATCCTACAACTACTTAAAAAAACAAAATTTTGTTATCCGTCTGATTAAAGAAGCTAATGGGCCATCTGATTAATGGGACGGTAATAAAGAATTGTTACAATTGGGTGTTCTTAGCTACTACTCTCTGTTGAAAATTTTCTAGGACTATTGCCATTAACTGTTTTCGACCATCCAAAAATGGGGGACGGATCCGATGGTTAGGTACTTTCAGTCGGTGTGAAATTGGCCCCATGTCACAATCCTAACCGTTCACCAGATGATTTGTTAGAATTTTTATTTTTTTTCAAAGGCAATAAATGAAACTTTGGTTGACCATCCCTTAATCTCCATCAATGGTTATACCAACAAGTGGTTAGGGTTGCCCTATCCTTGTAATTTATTGGCTCTTGTTTAAGGTGGAGCCCACCGAGTGATTGGTTTGGTCCAGTGGTACATGTTGGGGATCGTGCGAAAGTAAATCCAAATTCAATCAAACAAGATGCGAACAAAATATACAGAGAACATGTGAGCTTTATGAGGAAAAAGAAAACAAGTGACAAGTAATTCACTATGAGTGATATTTCAAGCGATGGATAGACTTGGCAATTCAAACAACCTCAACAATTTTTGTTGAAAACCCTAGTTTACCATAGGATACTTGGGAATGTTTTAAAAAACTTTTGGAATGTCGTAATGCCGATTACACCCGATACATATACTATCACAAATACAATAGGAAACAAATCGTGCACTTGCAGTTCTGCATTACTGTTGATAAGACATCCGATGACATGAATAGTAATCGAAGACCAATGATATCGAGTAGCATCTCCAAAATTGTCCAGCAAGAAATTAAAATTTTTTCAAATTTTTTTAATAGCATTGAGTAATCTGTCATCAACCAATCATGTTTCAAACATATTTAAGACATTTACCAACAATATATACATAGTTTAAACTATCTATAACTAATCCAAAATAAAAGGGAAAATAAAACAAAACAAAGCAAAACCAAAAGCTTCTTAGCGTTGGATAATCACATATGTGAGTTTCCAAACTCTCAACCCCGTATGGTTCACTAAGATTTTTGTGGAGCCAAACTATCATCAGGTGCAACACTTCACTTTCATTGTACCTTTCAAATGAAAGGTGATTTAAAAATAAAAATTAAAAATAAATAAATAAATAAATAAATAAAATACAAACTTGAGCAGGCCACGACACTAGGGACAACATAAAATCATGCCTAAAACTTTTAAATCCATGTGCTACGGCTTACTCAGTTATCGAACTGGCCTGATTTTTGGAGTGTCCTTTCATTGAATAGAGTTCATCTAATGATGGAGTGTTGTGCCTGACACACAGTATGAAAGTTTCTACTGTAGACACTTTCCCTCTCCATGGCTTTCCATTGTTCTCTCTGGTTAAGACTGATCATTTTTGAGCCCTTGGCTTAATAAGGATATGAACAGGTTGGAAACACAAACACATCACGGTAGACCCCACTCAGGACGTATGTGATCATTCCCTTGATGAGTTTTATTGTTTATTTATACATAGGAATTGCTGCCATTTGAGAACAATAATAAGTTAGTCCTGTCAATCCTAAATGGCTCCTTGGTAAAGACCACCTGGTGCAAAAATCAAGCCATCAGGTGGGCCATCCCATGTAAACTAATGACAGCCCTTGATTTGATATAAAGTACAGGTGTGGCCCACTTGGTTCTAATTTTTTCACCATGTGATCTTCATGATGGGACCAATCGGTTAGATGTCACACACATGAGATATGTTGGCATTATCCACTAGCTGGACCATTACTTAGTGGTCCACCTAACTAAAGATTTACAAAATGTGAGTAGCTTTGGACCATTACTTAGTGGTCCACCTAAGTAAAGATTTACAAAATGTGAGTAGCTTTGGACCATTACTTAGTGGTCCACCTAACTAAATATTTACAAAATGTAAGTAGCTTTACACGTGCTATTGTATTTTATGCATGTCCTATCGAATTTCTTCCGAAGATTAGAAAATATAAGTAGCTTTGCATGTGCTACTATATTTTATGGAGGCCAGATCCAATGCAAGCTTGATGTACAAATGGACATGTGGGGCCCTTATTAATGTTTTTATTACATTCAATCCATCTATCATGTGCTTCCCCTGAGTATCTCCTTGACTTTTGAAACTCGAGTCCGTCCAAAACTCTAGTGGGCCACACCATGTATAATCATGCCAAAAACATTTAAATATTGCATGTTGTGGCCCACCTGAGTTTTAGAATGATCTGATTTTTTGGTTACCCATTCATCCTGATTGGATTTCTCAATGGATTAGATGGCATATAAAAATAAATAAATACTATGGGCCTCACATACAATCTGAAAGGTTTTAAATGGTAGGCTTCACCATTATCTCAACTGTTCCTTGTGTGGTGAAGCCTACCTGAGTTTTGAATGGGCTAGATTTTTGGATTTCAAGGAGAAAGAGCATGTGATGGGTGGACTGGATGTCGTTATAACATCAAGGTGAGCACCACACTTTCTAATTAAGTTAATCTTAACATAGACACTTTTGTATTCGATTGGCCTCTATTTTGTGTCCATCTGATATAATTTCTTCGTGATTTTATTCAAATATTTATGTCCTATTTACTATGTTGTTCAAGGAATGCATGCAGAGGCTACTTGCACGGTCAGGATTACAATCTTACATGTGGTCCCACTGTCTATGCACCCAGTTCAGTTTGATCAGAAGGTGGGCCACGCTCATCCAGTAGACGGGAATTTCAGATAAAGTTTTTCAACCATCCATTTCATCGTACACATGTGGCCCAGGTAACAAGTGGCCCATTTTAATCCATGGGTTAGGCTTAGTCAATGTTAAGTACAGTTAAATAAATGGCTACATTTGATGGGCACACATAAATTATAGAAGTACAGCATTAAATATATGAATAAAAATGAGAAGAAATCAAATATAATATCTTTTGTATAAGGAATATTGTTGCTTGCACCATGAAAAGACAAACAAAAATGAAAAAAAATAAAATCAAATGTAATTTAGTTCTTGTAAGGAATATCATTGCTTGCAATTAAAATCTTTTATTTCCCAACAACAGATGTTAGTTGGATTGATTGCGACCACACAAAGAGCGATGAATGAAAACAAATCAGGCACGAAAACACTAATTCTACATGGTTTGCCTTGCCTTGTAATTGTGTCCACCCAAGTTTTGTAGTACATCCAACAGTCACCTTTAAATGAGGTTTTATTAATGCTTCACCCTAGACCAATTCAAACATACTTTCATATTTATACTAAGAGTACTCTTACAGATTTGTATCAGGGATCACCAACACAGATCGATAATTTCTTGGCTTAGAAAATTTTCTAGAGATTCTCAAAATTTTATCAGAAAAATAAGTAAAAAACATGTAATGTGAGTTAATAAATAAATATAAGAATTAACTGTGTTTATATTATAAACTCCCTGAGATTTTAACTATTTTTAAAGATAGTATCATGATAAAAATGCAATATTTTAAAAATGTTGTGATTTTCACAATAGTAAAGTGAAAATTTCCAAATATTAATTAGCGTTATCTGCCGTACTAGTCACCAATGGGGCCAGCAATGGGTGGGACAAGTCCCATATGTTTGGTCCAAGTGCCAGACCATATACTGAAATCTTATCTCAATGCCTGGTCCAAGTCAATGATATTAATGCCCCAATTCAAGTGGGCCGGTGACATAATGGTCTGAAGACATTAGTGATTCCCATTCAACATACATGTGGAATTTAGATTAGATTTAGGTTATTGTTTAGAATAATCCACTGTTTATATGTAGGATTTATTATGAATAGAGTATATTTTAAAAAATAGTATTAAATTAGACATATTTTCTTTATTATACTGGCTTTCTCTTACTTGTCAAAACTAGCCAGGGATTGAACTTTTGTTACTATTAAACAATTTCTTAAATCATCTTTCCTCTATATTTTTATCGTTACCTTTTTAATCTTTCAACTTAGATCATTAGTATGCTGGCATGTTCTTAAAATTGTGTGCATCATATTTACGTAACCTTTTATTAGTAGACCTTTTTGTTTATTTTAGGCCATTGGCTACTTCTCATTTTACCCATTTAGTTGATGTATCATTACAGCATCTCCATGGAGATTGTACTAGCATGAATTGTCTTCTTTTTTATTTGGACTTTGAGCAGTTTGATTCTCATTGAAATTGGTTAGACTGGGTTAGGTGGACCTCATGAGTCACCTGACATGAACCAACAATAAACAGTATGAAGTTAGACCGGTGGGGTTAGGTTAGGAAGCACTTCCTTGATTATCAGGTGGGTTAGGTCTTAACTTGACTTTTAAATGAGTTGATGGCTAAAGATTAAAGTGCCCTTGGTCTTGGCTTGACTTTTTTACAAGGCACTTTAATCATTTAAAAAAAATAATAATAATAATAGATTTGATGTGTATCTTAACGCATTGCAGTGTGATACACGGAAACTTTAGTCTTAGAATTTGAATCAACTTTCTACAACAACCGACAAAATCTCTTAAATTAGATTATCTTAACTATTTAAGTTTTGGCTCTTTTGCACTAAAGCAAAAGGTCATTGTAACCATTGTGTAATCAAAGGATTGAAATATTTAGAGGGTGTTTGGATCATAAGTTACAAATCTAATTATAAATGATCATAAACCAAACTTACTTATCTCAAATAAATTGCTTATCTACGGGCATAAGTAAAACATAAAATAATTTTCTTTAAAAAAAAACTTATTTTATAGTATCCAAATAGGCCCTTAATTTGACAAATCTGATGGGCATCCTCTTAAGGAGAGCCCTGTCACATAAGGGTCCATTTGGTAGGTTGTATTTCAAATACTTAGATTATGAATCAATGGTGATTCTGAAATCTTAAGCCGCGCTTGACAGCATAAAAATTGTTTAGTATATTTATAAGAATGTGAATTTAATTACTAAATCAACTTTAAGATTCATAATTCAACATGCGTATATTGTGTTAGACATAATGATTATAATAAGTTTATTAAAATATATACTTTGACTAAAATTAATGAAATTTCAAGTCTCAAATGGCCTACAAGCATACAATCACAACCAAGTGACTAACCAACGTTTTTTTAATTGTTGACTTACATGATGAATATTTAGACTGCTTAGATCATTCTATTAATGTAATTTTAATAATGTAACTGATAATTTAATTATTTTTGGATATCAATAGCAGGCCACATATACGATGGATTTGTAGCCCAAGTGATACTTATGTGACACGTGCAACTCTTGAACATTTGAAAATGATAAAAAAATGATAGGAATCAAAATCTCGAAAAAAGAGAGAGAATACAAAATTGAGTATTTGATTTCAAATACCCTCTCAAATCACACCATTAAATGACCCTTGGGTTCTGAATACACTCCAATACCCTCAATCCACACTACTAAACAATCCCTAAATAATTTATTTGGATAATTAAAAAGACTCAATTCTAGTGACTAAAGTCCAAAGATCTTACAGTACATTTGGAATATAATCGAGTAAACTTAGAATTGAGGGATGAAAGACACTAACGAGCAATTTTCATTCAATGTCCACGTGTGGTTTGAAGACAATCCTTATATAGAGGTCAGGTTTCAGTCATAAGTACCGGATGGATTGCATACTTTCACTACCGGTAGCAATAGGGCAACTGGACGGTGCTCCGTGAGCCCCAAAATGATGTACGCATTTAATCCACACCGTCCATTAATTTCGGATCATTATTTTAAGCACGATCTTAAGTGGACCACACCGCATGATAACAGTGGTGATTGAACGTTTACCGTTGAAACTTCTAAGGCCCTCTGTAATGTTTATTTGCCATCCAACCTGTTGATTAAGTCGGATGAAGGGAAACACAATTATTAGATTGATCCAAAACTTCAACGGGCTCGAAGAAGTTTTTAATCGTAGCCATTCAATCACAACTATTTTCCTGTGGTATGGTCCACCAGAAAATTTTCTCTCCCTGATTTTTGGGATCACGCTGTGACATGAGCTGGAAACTAGATGGACGGCGTGTATAAACACACAGACTTGGTACTGGCATTGTCAATTTGTCATTAATCCGCCTCCCCTGCGGCCCTGCCTGCGGAAACGGATCAGCTACTCCCCTGCCACAAGCCCGGTGGCTGCTGGTCGGTGCTATGTCCATGATATATGTGTTTCATCTATTCCGTTCATCTATTTTTACTGATCATTTAGGCTTGATCCCAAATATTAGATGGATATAAATCTTAGGTGGACCACACCACAGCAAAATAATAATGATTGGATATCCACCATTAAAATCCTCCTAAGGTCCACTGTAATGTTTATTTGACATCCAATAACAAAGAACAGCTTGATCCCAAACTTGTAATGTCCCAAAAAATCTTTTAATGGTCGACATTCATTCAACACTGTTTCGTGTATTGTGGTCCACTTGAGATTGGGATATAACTAATTTTAACTCTCATAGCATAAAATGATCTAAAAAAATAGATGGATGGCATGGATGAAACACATAAATCATAGATGGATGGCATGGATGAAACACATAAATCATGGCGAGTGGCCAATCCGTTTCCCCTGCATACTGAAACTACCAGTAGCGACTCGCCGACTAGGGACGCGGATTAGCTACTGATCCTGACTGTAGCGAGTTTGGTTAATAAAGTGAGGTCACCATGTTCTGTGGGCCTTACCATGATGTATCTGTTATATCCCCACCGTCCATCTATTTTTAGAGATTATTTTAGTACATGAGCCAAGGATTGAGGCAGATTTAAATCTAAAGTGGACCCACCAGGCCCAAAATGATGTTTATTTGAGATCCAAACTATTTATAAGTTAACAAATACATGGACTAAGGTAAAAACATGAATATCAGCTTGATCGAAAACTTGTGGCCCAAGGATTTTTTAAGGGTAGGCATTCAATCCCCGCTGTTTTCTGTGGTGGGGTCCACTTAAGCTTTGGATCTGCTTAATTCTGTGTCTCATGCCCTGAAATGATCCTTCGAAATGAATGAACGGTGAGGACACAACACATACATCATGGTGGGCCCACAGAACGTGGTGACGTCACTCAGTAGCCAGTCTAGCTACTGTGAGATTCAGTAGCTAATCCGCGTCCCCGGTCAAGGGCCAGCCAGAGCAAACCAGGCCCATTGGTCGATCGACACCCGTACTATCCTATCCGTTTGACCCTTTAAAAAGCATTTCTACCACACATTAACGGACGGTCTAGTTTGGCTCATCTCATGAATCAACCTTCTCGTTCTGGCAGTGGGGCCCACTACATCAGATGTTTGAATCAGGTGGGTGAGCCCAGTCACGAGTGTCTCGAGGATGAGCGTTGCATGATATTATCCACGTAAAATGTGTGTACGTGGGCCGACTTATTAGTTCTGTGGTGATTCTGCTCTCAGCCGTCCAATAAAGACAAGCATGGGCCAGGAACAGTCACAACCTGAAGGCGACGAATGATTTCAAGGGGACCAAGGTCGTGTGGGGCCCACCAAAAAAGGTGTTGAAAATACCTTTCTGTCCCGTCAGCTTTCTAAACAGCGGGTTTCCTGTACTCATTATAAAGTCTCCTTTAATATTCTTTTCAGAAGTAGGTTCCTCCGCAGCGTTTGTAAAAGATCTTAAAATGTACGTGGTGTGTGGATTCCAAGAAAATTTTTACATAAAATCCAATCCGTCCATCAAGTGAGCCCCACTAATTTCTCCTGGAGGAAAAAAAATAAAATGATCCAAAACTCATATGGACCATACCATGTAAAATCATGCCTGAACACTGTGTGTTGTGGAATTTCTGAGTTTCTGAATGATTTTGAGGATTCCATTCACAATATCTGGGTGCATCCATCTAGATGGATTGGATGGAATTATAAAAGTGTGGAATTCACACCAAATCTGGAAATCTTCAATTGCGAGCATCACATCAACTCTTCCCTGCGTCATGATCCACTTTTTGATTGATCTTATTTCTGATATGAACGGTGATAATAAAAGGGCTCAACTTATGGACGGATTAGATTTTGGTAACAGATCAAGATGGATCCCATACTCGCGTTGTAGAATAAGCTTATTCTACAAACGTTGTAGAGAAAGCGCAAAAAATAATTAAAAAAAAACTTTGATAAGCTGGCGGAGTACGTTGATTTATACTCTTACATGCAGAAATTGTTATCACAGGTCACATAAGTACCTCATCAAAATCCGTCCAATTAGTGGGTCCCACAACATATGGGCCATAACCCAAATAGGATACTGAATAAAGGATTCTAACTAGACCGTTGGTGTGAATCCAAAAGACTGTTGAAAAACGAACGTAATCAATTTTCCAATTGATCAGGTTCGTCTAATAGATCTTCTTTTGAGGAAATTCCACGTGTAAAATGGGTCCCACCGTCTGGGGTTTAATTCGATAAACAGGTATGGCACGTGCACCATGTTTTCGTGCATGCCTAACTCCGTCGTAGCATCACATAAATCCTCATTTTAATATTATTTATTTAATAAATAGATAAGGGGTGGGCCCACAACCACGCATTCCCATGTCTCATTGTTTATCGGAAACTGGCATCCTATCGGTTCCACGTGGGAGCCTTCATTGTCAGAAATTACTTTTTTGGCAGGTCAAAATCTTTAGTAACCTGTAAAGCGGGGACGCGGACTTAACGCAAAAGCCTTTCGCGATAAGCTCCTGCATGAGTATTCTGTGTCGGCCCGACCGTGATGTTTGTTGGAAAACCAATCCGTCCATCCCTTTTTCGAGCTCATTTCATTTCAAGACCTGCTCTCAAAAATGAGAACCCAAAACTCAAGTGGGTCGTACGAGATGAATCAGGGGGGAAAGAAATGTTTATCGTTGAAACCTTCCTATGCTCTACCTTGATGTCTATATTCCATCTAAATCATTATAAGTTAATTTTCACTGAGATGAAGTAAAACACTAAGAACTTGAACCGTTACAAGACTTTGGTGGTTATGTAAATGTTTCAATAGTAGTCACTTAATCCTCACTATTTCTTCTGGTGTTGGTCATTTAAGTTTTGGATACACTTTAGTTTTGGTCACATGTCTTAAGATGAGCTTAAAAAATGGATGAATGGAATGTCTTTCTTACAAATATTGCAGTGGGCCCCATATAGAATTCTTTACAGGAACTTCCTACATAAGCCTTTCCAATAAAGTCCTCCACTGGTAACCAAGGTGGGCCCATCGTGATGTTTGTAATCAATCCAACCCGTCCCTCCATTTTGTGAGCTCATTTCATGACATAGGTTAAAAGTGTGCCGAATCTAAGTTGGCCGAAAATGAGAGGATTGAACGTTCACAGTTTAATACATTCGTGGGGCTACACCAGTTTTGATTCTAGCTAATATTCGCCTTCTGGGTGCATCACAATAGGAATGGCGTTACACCGATTTTGAATCAGTCTAATATTTGTGTTCTCACTTTGTAGCAGTAGGAATGACGTTACGAATGGTATGTATGGCATGTAAACTCTCCACATTTAGAAATTTCCATACCCACCTTGAAACGCCCTAGAAATCGGGGGTTGTGTGTAAACTCGACTCCCGAGTTCCCGGGGTCACTTAACACCGGTTTTCGTTAATATACGCTTAATCAGGTTTAAATGCGCAACCTGGAATTATTTGAGACATGAATCACATCCACAACACATATACTGAAATGAAAGAGAACTAGCATATATACATACACATATACATGCCGAAAAGAATGAAAGGGGTGCACATGACGTCACCCAACAAAATCACAAAAGAATAGTAGGTCCAAAAAGAATAGAGCTGAGCTCACTGCTCAGCGATCCAACGTGTCATCTACTTGTCCGATGAGGGCTCGCTCATCAGCTGGAAATAGGAGAACTCGTCCTCCTCCTCGAGGCTCGCACGCTAGGCTCCACGTAATTTTCGTCACCTACGACTATGGAAGAGTCTGGTTGATGTTTTAAAACACCGTCCCAAAGTGAGAGTGAGTGATCAACTCAGTGGGTGCAATTAGTCTTAAGTTGTAACAAGCATCAGTTATATTATGAATTTAATGAAAAACAATCATTCATAAATACTTAACTAATCTTATTAATGCGTATGCATGACAGATGATGTGATGCATGCCCTCGTCACAACTCTCCCTCGAGCAACTCCGTCTAACAATCGCGTATGACAACACTCCCTCAGAGCAACCTCGACTGCCGAGTCACCAACCTAGCTAATGCAATACAATGATAATGTTAACCGGGTTGTTAGTTAAGTCCATTCATCCAGCAGGTTGGGGAATCTGATATACCCTACGTATCAAATGCCCTGAACTAGTTGCGAGGCCAAGGCCCCCCAACGTGTGAGGCCAAGACCCCGCGGTCTTTGATCCCGTCGGGTTCCTCATCCCCGACTTCAAGCACATGGGGAGTGTCGAGAGAAGAGATCGCTCGCGGTCATTACGGGGAGGCGCGGCACCCCGGCGTAGGCCGACAGCTCGGACACAGTGTCCCATTCCACTATGCCTGGCTCACGAGGCAGTGGACCCATTTCAATCTGATTATCGATGAGCTACAACGGTTGTAGGGTGTTCCAGGTTCCATACATATGTGAGCAAACAAGGTTAACAATCATTGTTGGCTAGAAAGTAGGCTAGACCGCAAGAGTCCAAGCAATTACGTGGCGGAACGGCATCGGGTGCAAGCAACCCATGTAGTCTAACTACTGTCGTCCACAAGCACTCGCCCAAATCCATGGGTTTAGCCTCAAGATTGTCCTACCAACGGAACTACCTTCGCTCTCCTCATGTTCATGACCAACCCAAGGTTATGAATAGTGAATCATAGTATGTCAACTACCAATGCATCATCCAGCATAAACAACATCATGTTCTCAACATACAATTTAGGTTCTCATAGCAAACAAGGCTAACAATATCATGAAATAAAGTGCATGTGAGTTATGTGTGTGGGTGAGGAAGTTAAGCACTTCCTACATCCCTTAGAACCAAAATGCATAAGAATCAATAAATCATACACGCTATAAGGCACATCATATGAGAGATCAAGCAAGGCAAAAACGTGTGATCATCCATGGTAGCCTAATCATGTGAGAAACACGAACATTATCATATGAGAACTAAATAAACAAATGTTCACTCCCCAAGTATAGGGTTGTGATGTAGTAATAAACTCGGTAAGACCGAGGTCGAATCCACAGGGACTGGTCGTCACAATTCAAATTCACGATTCTCCTTAACTAATTCAACAAATAAAGGATCTAATTGCTAACACAAATCTATGGAAAATAACTATTGAAAATAATGAAGAAAATTCAATAAGAGAGAGAGCACTAGGACTTTCGAATCCACCCCTAACTATCCTAACCCTTGTCTTGTCTGTTGATTCACCTTGATCTAGATTGATACCACTTAAATAGAGAAAGTACAATCTGTGTCCTTAATCGGGCATACAGACTGTCTAATTCCTTTAAGCAATGCCATGAACAACATATCCCATATCCTTGGTCAGGCATATGGAATGTACATTCATTAAAGCACCCTGTTTCTTCCTCTATAGGAAACTTGTTCTTGATCAGACCCAAGCACCTGTAATAAGCATCCAAACAACATCCATCTATATACTTAAAAGTTCATAGATGGAGAAATATAGAATTTAAACCAATCAAGCACACTAGAGAAAGAAACAACCAATCTGATTAAAGTAAAATCAACATATGAGAACAAGGATTATTCGAATTAGGGGCTTCATCTCAGCCCTAGATAAAGAGTTTAGAAATCCATAAATCTAGATAGGAAAATAAAAACATGAGTTTGAAATAACAAAGCCATTTTCCTTCTTTTTCTTTCTTTCTTCTTCTCTTTCTTTCTTTCTTACTTTCTTTCCTCCCTGTTGTAGATCTGGAATTCTCTGGATCTGAATGCCTTTCTCATGTCCAAGACTCTTCTTTTATAGCTGATGGAGTGGCTGGAGTGGTAAAAATCGGATCTGGGAAGCTGTCGCACGCGCAGCGAAAGCTTTTTCGCAGCTAAGTTCGGGGCCTCGAAATACCATATTTTCCTCGTTCAAATTCCAACAAACACCGTCCTTTAGGACTTTCTTGGGTCCTCTACATGATGGACGGTTCAGATTTGCCATATGATCAAAGATGGTGGCCCACAATCGCCTGGAAAACGGATTTTCAAATTGTGCGAAACCTTTCGCACCCTTTCGCTGTCGTGATCGGTGAGCCCCACAGAAGTGTTTTTCTGGAAAATCCACCCCGTCCACTAGATTCAGGACGAAATTTCAGTCAGGAATGGGTGGTTTTGAAGGTCCATTAGCACGGCCCACAGAAGAAAACACAAAAAAATAAGATTTGGACGTTGCAGGACAGCCCTTTTGTGGCCTCTGTACCGCACACGTGTGCACGCATGGGTTGTAAGTGAGAGCATGGTTTTGAAGTTCACGAACCCATCTACAAGATAGACGGTATAGATTATCCGGACGGGGCACGTGTGGGGCCCACAGCTGACCGCAAAAAGGCCCAGCGGCGTTCGTTTCCGCAAGCTGAAAACGGCAGTTGCCGTTTCTGGAGAAGACGCTGTCAAAGGTGGGTTTGACCAAAGTGACGGTGCGGTGCACTGCTAGTGCAGATGTGCTCTATGCACACTCTGTACATGTGGGGTCCACGACGATGTCTCTGAAAATCCAATCCATCCATTCATTTTTTCTCCTCAAGTAAGGCGTTGAATCCGAAGTTGAAGCATTTCCAGATATCAGGTGGGCCCAGAATCAACGGTTTATAGGCTGATTTGTCTGTTGGGGCACTTTCATAGTGATCCGAGGGCTGAAATTTGAAATGTACGGTTTAATTTATGTCCCTAATCCCATGTATAAATATTCGAGCCAATCGGATAGAGGGAACCATGTGATCTTGCATTCTGGACCAGTTTCGGGCCTCTTTAACGTGAACGGCTTGATTTTCTTAGATCCCTGGCGTGTAATTCTTCAATGTCAGTCCTCTGGACTCCGTCCTTGCTCTGGTGACTTCGGAGCGTCAAATTCACGCTTTTAATATCACTTTTCAATCCACGCTCACGCTCTTAATTTCCTCCTGTAACAAAAACACGAGTAAATTCTGGCATTAAATATTATCATGTATGTAAAATCAAGTAATTACTGGGGTCTGATATGCAATATTCGACCCTGATCACAACCCCCAACCAGCATTTTGCTAGTCCCGAGCAAAACATGCGAAAAATAATTTCAGAGATAAAAGATAATTCCTGTAAACTCAAGTGACTTGTGAACAGATAGCTTGAGATGTGAAAATTCTAAGATTCATGATTGGTGTGTGGAATTTTTCTCTTGGAATCAAGCTCTCAGCAGATTTCATAATCAAATTTAAAATATTAATCCATTAATTTGAACATTCCTAAACATTGAGTTCCACGAGTGTATAGTATATTCTCGACGTACAATCATTAAGAGATCCAATTGTCAATTTCATGATATCTTTGGTAAGTTGCCAAGCTTGAAACCAACACTTATCTCACAGATTAACTTTTCATTTTATCAACCTTTGATTTTTTTTTTTTTTTTTTTTTTTTTATTTATGAGCAGTAACACAAATGACGGGAATCAAATTCTCACCTATAGGGAGCAAACCTATGGCGAAAACTTGTCGCCTAACTCTTTTTTTTTTTTTTTTTTTTATGAGAATCGAATCTTCATCTATAGGGAGCAAACCTATGATGACGATTATGTGACTTACCTTTCAATTCTTCTTCATAAACTGATGCTAAATTTATTTTTTTTTTTGCACTGGTTCTTATGTGTGATTACCAAGTTACCATTTAATATTGAACTGAAAACTTAATGTGTAAGTGAGATCTGATATGTGCAATCCTGGCTCAATCAATGTTTACACTTCTAATCATGGATTAACAATTCAAAATTGACTGTGAAATCAAGTAGATGGCCGAATCCAAGAGTCATAAGTTACCAACATCACATATCTTATAATGTTAAAATCACAACTATCCTTCAAAATCACTTTGAATTCAATAGAAATTCCAGAAAAATTTTTTAAAATTTCACAAATTTTGCTCAAGACCAAGAAAATACTGATTAGGTACCCTAATCTCCCACCCCCAACCTAAAATCTACATTGTCCTCAATGTAAAAGAAATAAGCATGCAATGCACATGAGACAACGAAAAGAAAAGAGGAGTAGGGAAAGATGGTACCTGGACGAAGAATCAAGAGCTTTCCCAAAATTATCAATGTAAGAGAGAGTTAGCACAAGAGAGAAATTAACAGAAGCAAAATAACAAAGGAAAAACAAAAGAAGATCCTACCTATACCACTTTCGCAGGTGCTCTCGATTGCATTTAGCGTATGCAACAAGCCTTTAAACCCCTAGGTTACCCCTAGTGGACGAGTTGTAGTCTCGTGAGGGTTTGCAGTAATGTTACCCACAAACATTGAACTAACTAACAAAGAAATCAAAGAAATGCTGGGTTGCCTCCCAGGAGCGCTAAGTTTAACGTCTTCAGCCAGACCAAAAACGGACCATGAATTCATTAATCTTTAAGACCAGGGTCCACCAAAGAACTTACCTCAACACTGTGGTTAACCAATCCCAGACAAGTGATGTGAGTTCCCATGAGCTATGCTATCTGCAATGAGGTAACTGACACTGTCGTCAAATAAGTTAAGGACTTCTGCTCGAACAACTTCTTTCATGTTAGGATCATGCTTCCATTGCATTTTACGTGACATTTCCACAGCATGATCCTTACATACAGTGGGGCACACTCCTTGTATTTCTGCTATCTTCCGTTCAATTGCTGCCTTATATGTTCGAAGAACATTAAGCAACCTGTTCTCTTTTGCCTTCTCAGAGTTAGAAACTGTGCTGTCAGGAAGAGTCTCAGAGGGATGAAGAGGTTCCACTTTCGCTCTCCATTTTTCAGTCTCCAATATAGGAGTAGAGTCGAGCAGTGCATTGACTTCGTGGATGGGACTATCGATGTCAAAATCCATGCCCGATTGTGCTAAGCAGGTCTCAAGAGGATCTTCAAAAGATGTACGGAAGGAGTCCTGCACAAGGCTCTCGATCATGTCCACTTCAAATATGTCATCCAAATCTGCGGATTGTTGTCCTGCATTAAAAACATTAAGTTTAATATTCATGTTACCAAAGACAACTTCATAACTCCATTTCGGCAATTTATAATAGCATTAGATGTGGCCAAAAATGGACGACCCAAAATGACTGGGATCTGACTATGAGGATTCTGAACAGGCTGAGTATCTATAACTATGAAATCCACTGGAAAAAAATTTGTCAACCTGGATTAGCACATCTTCAATAACACCACGGGGCACCTTGACAGATCTATCAGCTAGTTGTAATGTTATTTTAGTCGGTTTCAACTCGCCAAGTCCTAGCTGCTCATAAACCGAATATGGTAACAAATTGACGCTCGCCCCTAAATCAAGCAATGCCTTCCCTATCTTATGATCTCCTATGCCGCAAGAAATGGTGGGAGCTCCTGGATCCCTAAATTTAGGAGGAGTGTTATGTTGAATCATGGAGCTAAGCTGCTCTGCAAGGAAGACTTTCTTATGAACATTCTGCTTACGCTTTTGAGTGCATAAATCTTTAAGAAACTTAGCGTAAGGAGGGACTTGCTTGATAGCGTCAAGCAACGGGATGTTGACTTGCACTTTTTTAAACACATCCAAGATTTCATCAAAGTTGTTTCTTTTCTTCATTGGTGCCAGACGTTGAGGAAAGGGTGCTTTGGGCACGTCAGCGGCTCTTGGAGAGTCAGAGAGTTTTTGGACTTTGGATGCATTGGTGTGTCTCTCTCTGCTTCACCTTGATTTGATTCATCCCTAGGTATCTCTATTTTGTTGTCAATCTGTTTGCCTGACCTAAGGGTAATGATCGATTTGGCTTGCTCATGATATTGCCCTTGGTTGGAATTAGAGCCAATCTCATACTGTCCCTTTGGATTAGCCACAGGTTGGCTAGGGAACTTACCCTTCTCTCTCTCACTCAATGTGGCAGCTAGTTGACCCATTTGTACTTCCAGCTTGGCAATGGATTGCGCATTTGCATGTAAGCTTTGCTGGTTGGCTAGTAAGGTTTGTTGGGTGTCTTTTGGAATTGGAGAGAACTCTGCATAAAAAATGAGGATGTGTATCCTCAAGAGATGGTTTCCTTGATTGTGCAGGCATTTGTTGATATTGTGGAAACTGCTGAGGTTGCATAGGAGGATTTCCAGATGGTCCTCCTTGTTGTGGTCCCTTTGCCCAAGAAAAATTTGGATGTCTAGCCCACCCTGGGTTGTATGTGTTCGAGTAAGGATCATTCCCAGGTTTTTGAAAAGTATTCATAGCATGTACTTGTTCAGAGAGAAGTTCTGGGGATGCTGCACCAGATGGACAAGACTGCATAGGATGGGCAGGACTAGAGCATATGCCACAAGCCTCGGCTTGAGTTGTTTGTGGAGGTCCATTATGCAACATCAGAGCATCAACCTTCTTTGTCAGGCCATCAATCTTGGCATGGAGATCTGGCGTGACTCCTATCTCATATATACCACCTCTCTTTTGTGGTTGGGAACTTCTGTCATCTCTATTTGAATAGTCCCATTGCTGGGAATTTTCACACAAGGTTTCAAAGAAGTTCCATGCTTCAACATCACTTTTGGTCATGAATGACCCTCCACTGGTGGCATCAACCATGCGACGGTTTTGGGGTGTCAAACCGTCATAAAAGTATTGAACCTGTTGCCACTTTTCAAAACCATGGTGTGGACATTTAAGAAGTAAGTCCTTCCATCTTTCCCAACATTCATGAAAGTGCTCTCCCTCTTTTTGTGTGAAATTAGTGATTTCTCTACGGAGAGCATTTGTTTTGTGAACAGGGAAGAACTTGTTTAAGAACTTCCTAGACAATTGGTCCCATGTAGTGATAGACCCAACTCCTAGAGAATTCAACCATGCTTTCGCCTTATCCTTCAAAGAAAAAGGAAAAAGGCGCAAACGGATCGAATCGTCTGAAAAGTTTTGAAACCTAAAGGTAGAGCAAATGTCTAGGAATTCTTTCACATGATGATATGGGTCCTCCTTGTCTAACCCATAAAAGAAGGCAACAACTGTATGACCCCAGTCTTAAGTTCAAAGTGTGCTGCCGTGGTGGTGGGCAACACTATGCATGAAGGCGCATTGAATTGGACAGGAGCTGAATAATCTCTAAGAGCTTTAGTTCCATTCTCTTCTGCCATTTCAAATAGGATGTTTCTAAATCTTTTACGAAAAGTTCTTTCTATTTCAGGATCAAAAGGTGCTAGTTCTATATTCAGAGATCTACGTCCTAGCATAAACTATGTTATTGCAATGTAAGAAAGGAAACTAAAAAAAGCAACCTAAGAGAAATAAAACTAGAACTAGAAACTATGAGATTCTAAACAAAACAGTTAAAACTATGTCAACAAGAATGGGAAGAAAGAACCCAGGAAAGGAGATGATTGATGTCAGAAGATTTCAGAAGCTCCTCCTTCACTTAGTAGCTTCCTTCCTCAATTCCTGTAAATAAACAAAACAAATTAATAAGTTTCCTAAAATAATGATAGAAAAATCCTAAGCAACGGTTAATTTCTAAAAAGAAAGTTTCTAAAACTAGAAAATAGAAAGTTACCAAATCCAAAGTTAGAAAGTAGAAAATTCCTAAAATTGAAAACCTAAATCTCAAAAGAAAGTAGAGAGGACTGGAGAATTTAGAAAGATGTTACCAATTGGAGATCTATGTTAGAATCCTGCAAAAGAAAACAAACAAGTTAGTTTCTAAACAGAAAATCTAAAATTAGAAACTTCCTAAAGAACAAAAAAGAAGAGTTAGTTTCTAAAAAGGAAAGAAATCCTAGAATTAGAAAGTTACTAAAAATAAAAAGCTAAGTAGGTTTCTAAAAAGAAATTTCTAAAAATAGAAAGTTATTAAAAAAGAAGAATCTAAATCTAAAAATAGAAATAAAAAAAAAATTAAAAAAGAAATTCTAGAATTAGAAAATTCCTAAAAAGTAAAATCCTAATTCTAAAAATAAAATTAGAAAAAATAAAGAATTTAGAAAGGGATTACCAAATTAGAAGTTTATTTCAGGACCCTACAAAATAGGAAACAGGTTAGTTTCTAAACAAAAACTCTAATCTAAAATTAGTAAAATCCTAAGACTATGAATTATGATAAGAGAGAATCTTAAATCCAATTTGGATCGAAACAGTCCCCGGCAACGGCGCCAAAAACTTGTTCACTCCCCAAGTATAGGGTTGTGATGTAGTAATAAACTCGGTAAGACCGAGGTCGAATCCACAGGGACTGGTCGTCACAATTCAAATTCACGATTCTCCTTAACTAATTCAACAAATAAAGGATCAAATTGCTAACACAAATCTATGGAAAATAACTATTGAAATAAGGAAGAAATTCAATAAGAGAGAGAGCACTAGGACTTTCGAATCCACCCCTAACTATCCTAACCCTTGTCTTGTCTGTTGATTCACCTTGATCTAGATTGATACCACTTAAATAGAGAAAGTACAATCTGTGTCCTTAATCGGGCATACAGACTGTCTAATTCCTTTAAGCAATGCCATGAACAACATATCCCATATCCTTGGTCGGGCATATGGAATGTACATTCATTAAAGCACCCTGTTTCTTCCTCTATAGGAAACTTGTTCTTGATCAGACCCAAGCACCTGTAATAAGCATCCAAACAACATCCATCTATATACTTAAAAGTTCATAGATGGAGAAATATAGAATTTAAACCAATCAAGCACACTAGAGAAGAAACAACCAATCTGATTAAAGTAAAATCAACATATGAGAACAGATTATTCGAATTAGGGGCTTCATCTCAGCCCTAGCTAAAGAGTTTAGAAATCCATAAATCTAGATAGGAAAATAAAAACATAAGTTTGAAATAACAACCATTTTCCTTCTTTTTCTTTCTTTTTTTCTTCTCTTTCTTTCTTTCTACTTTCTTTCCTCCCTTGTTGTAGATCTGGAATTCTCTGGATCTGAATGCCTTTCTCATGTCCAAGACTCTTCTTTTATAGCTGATGGAGTGGCTGGAGTGGTGAAAATCGGATCTGGGAAGCTGTCGCACGCGCAGCGAAAGCTTTTTCGCAGCTAAGTTCGGGCCTCGAAATACCATATTTTCCTCGTTCAAATTCCAACAAACACCGTCCTTTAGGACTTTCTTGGGTCCTCTACATGATGGACGGTTCAGATCTGCCATATGATCAAAGATGGTGGCCCACAATCGCCTGGAAAACCGGATTTTCAAATTGTGCGAAACCTTTCGCACCCTTTCGCTGTCGTGATCGGTGAGCCCCACAGAAGTGTTTTCTGGAAAATCCACCCCGTCCATTAGATTCAGGACGAAATTTCAGTCAGAATGGGTGGTTTTGAAGGTCCATTAGCACGGCCCACAGAAAAAACACAAAAAATCAGATTTGGACGTTGCAGGACAGCCCTTTTGTGGCCTCTGTACCGCACACGTGTGCACGCATGGGTGTAAAGTGAGAGCATGGTTTTGAAGTTCACGAACCCATCTACAAGATAGACGGTATAGATTATCCGGACGGGGCACGTGTGGGGCCCACAGCTGACCGCAAAAAGGCCCAGCGGCGTTCGTTTCCGCAAGCTGAAAACGGCAGTTGCCGTTTCTGGAGAAGACGCTGTCAAAGGTGGGTTTGACCAAAGTGACGGTGCGGTGCACTGCTAGTGCAGATGTGCTCTATGCACACTCTGTACATGTGGGGTCCACGACGATGTCTCTGAAAATCCAATCCATCCATTCATTTTTTCTCTCAAGTAAGGCGTTGAATCGAAGAAGTTGAAGCATTTCCAGATATCAGGTGGGCCCAGAATCAACGGTTTATAGGCTGATTTGTCAGTTGGGCACTTTCATAGTGATCCGAGGGCTGTGAAATTTGAAATGTACGGTTAATTATGTCCCTAATCCCATGTATAAATATTCGAGCCAATCGGATAGAGGGAACCATGTGATCTTGCATTCTGGACCAGTTTCGCCGGCCTCTTTAACGTGAACGACTTGATTTTCTTAGATCCCTGGCGTGTAAATTCTTCAATGTCAGTCCTCTGGACTCCGTTCCTTGCTCTGGTGGTGACTTCGGAGCGTCAAATTCACGCTTTTAATATCACTTTTCAATCCACGCTCTTAATTTCCTCCTGTAACAAAAACACGAGTAAATTCTGGCATTAAATATTATCATGTATGAAAATCAAGTAATTACTGGGGTCTGATATGCAATATTCGACCCTGATCACACACTCCACTGTAAAGGGCTTTGAGAAATCAAGTAAAGCCAGCATAGGAGGATTTGTCATGGCCTTCTTGAGGTTTACGAAAGCCTGATTAGCTTGCTCATTCCAATGAAAGGAATCTTTTTAAGAAGGGTGTGAGTGGACCAACGATTTTGTCATAATCTCTAATACACTTATTGTAGTAACCTGTCAAGCCCAAGAAGCCTTGTAAGGCTTTGAGCAAGTTGGGCCTGGCGTAGTCTAACATGACTTGAATTTTTTTTGGCTCCACGGCTATTCCAGCACTAGATATGACATGCGCTAATATTCAGCTCCGTTGACCAAACTTGCATTTGGACCTTTTGCATATAATTGATGAGACCGCAGAAGGCCTAATACAATGGCCAAATGTTTCTTGCCATGTCTTACTATAGATGGGAATATCATCGAAGAACACTAGTATAAACTTTTGCAGGTAAGGACGAAATCATCGTTCATGAGACTTTGGAATGTCGATGGCGCATTAGTGAGGCTGAATGACATCACCATAAACTCATAATGACCTTCGTGGGGTTCTGAACGTTGTTTTGGGGACATCTCCTTCTGCCACTCGGATTTGAGGCGGATTTGATGGTACCTTGACCTCGAATCCAACTTAAAAAAATAATAAGAGCCATAAAGTTCATCAATCAGCTCATCAATGACTGGTATGGGATATTTATCCATGATAGTCACTTGATTAAGGGCACGATAATCAATACATAATCGCCAGCTACCATCCGCCTTGTGCACCAAAAGTACTAGTGAGGAGTACGGCTTGAACTGGGCCGAATTATTTCGGTTGCCAACATGTCTCGTACCATTCACTCGATTTCATTTTTTTGATAACACTGGTAGTGGTAAGGTGTCACACTGACAGGTCATGCCCCATTTTCCAATGGTATTCGATGGTCATGGGACCTAGGAGGTGGCAACCCCTAAGGTTCTTTGAAGACATCTCGAGATAGGTATAAGTATAAACTTTAGCTCGGGTGCCGGGAGGGTAGGATCACAATAACCTTCCATGCTACAAGAGATGTAGCACCATTCCCCACCCCATTTTCTTAGCTTTTTTTTTTATTGAATGTGGATCCATCCACCAATTGGAGTGCAGTTTGCATCATATCCTTGATAGTATATTCTTGTTTATCAACAGTGAACTGCATCCACATGTGAGAGAAATCCTACAAAATTGGTCCAAGAGTTTGTAACCAATGTGCCCCTAGAACCACATCGCACCCACCTAAAGGAAGTATATAGCAATCGGTGGAGGTAATGAAGTCTTGCAACCGTAATGATAGACTCATACACTTACCTTGGCTCATTAACCGGTCACTATTGGTAACCATCACTTCAAATGCATCCCCGGCTGAAGCAAAAATTCCAGCCTTCTTGAGAGTAGTAAGGTCCACAAAATTGTGGGTGCTACCAGAATCAATCAACACAGTGACCGGGTTCTAGTATAAGTAGTTGCGAACATGCATGCTTTGAGGAGTGGGTGAGCTCGCTATCGCTTGAAGTGAAATTTCGAGTGGAATACTTGATTCATGGTCGATTTGTACCTCATCTGCATCTTTGGTGTCATCTTCAGGCATTGGTTCCCATGACCATCGATCAGAAAAGCCTTTGGGTTTTGCATCGATGCCCAGGGTGAAATTTTTCATCACAATTGTAACAAAGCCCCCGATCTCGACGTACTTTTGCCTCAGCAGGAGTAAGCCGTTTGATGGGTGGTAATAATACCTTAGACTTTCCTTCTTTGACAGTCACGAAAGGGGTCCTACTAGAATCTGGTCGGCCCAAACGTCGTCTCGTGACTACTTTTTCCTCCTGAAGTCAGGGCAAGGCAATGACCTGTGTTAAGGTAGCAGGACGAAACATTTGGACATCCAAACGAATGTCGTCCCACAGGCCACAAACGAAGCAACTAAGGAGAAAAGCCTCAGTCAGACCGTCCGTCCGATTGGCCAATCTTTCAAATTCAGTTTGGTATTCCCGTAGCGAAGAGAGTTTGACGTAGCTTGGCAAGTGCTCTAGAGTGATCTTCATATTTGGTCGGCCCGAACGAAATGATCATTTAAAGCTGATAAGAACTCCCTCCAGGATATGTAAATTTGTGATTTCTCATACCATTGATACCATTGTAAGGCGTCATCCTGCAAATGAATGAGGCGATGGTTAATCGCTCCTCTATTGGCGTGTGTTGTGTGATGATAAGCAGAATTGTTCCACTCGATAAATCCATCCAGATGGGGTCACCTCTGCTAAATGTCGGAAAATTAAACTTCACTGTTATGGATTGGATGGGCTCTGTTGGACCCCGAACGAGATGATCCATTAGTGTTACCAGATCCACCAACGGTTTTTCCTGCCCCTTTTTAAGCAAGCTGACAATCTCCTCATAGCGGCCATCAAGAAGAGCGAGCCGTTGTATAATATCTGAGAGCGTCTGTTGAACACTGATGTTTTCCAGGGCTTGAGAAGCTCGTGAATCAGCCATGGTAGGGAGTATATTTATAAGCTTTTTGGGTTGTTTGCTAGAGGGACACGTATCGTGGTGTGAATCTGCCTTCGGATATTTCTCCGATTGAGCCTCGATCGGCATGACATTCGGCTGAGATCTCGCTAGACAGTTCCGCTCATATATGATGCGGGTTTCTCCCTAGATGCCCTTTATTCCGAAGTCGAGGTCGGTACCCAAGACCGAGATTGAGGTCGATATCCGGGGCCGAGATTGAGGTCGGTACTCGAGACCGAGGTTGAGGTCGGTAATCGAGATCGAGGTTAATGTCGAGATTTGTGGTTGGGACTCAGGGTGGCCTTGAAGGTAGAGTCGATTCTCAGACTCTTATCGACGAGTTTCCTTTGGTTATCACTTTGTTATTTTTGAGCATCAGCTTAGTACACTTTTACCTACAAAAGTAATAATTTTATGACACTTTTACCTACAACAGTAATAATTTTATGAATGGTTTGGATGGCATATAAACATCATGGTCAGCTATGGGAAGAGTTCAACGGTGGACGTTGTTTTTCCCACCGTTTTGTTGGTGCGCCTCACCTAAGTATTGGATATACCTGATAATTCGAATCTTATCCTATTGCGATCTTTCAAAACAAATGGATGGAGTGAATTTGTCACAAACATCTATGTGGACCCAACACAGCCAGGGCATATAGTCTCTCAGCGCCCGGGATCACAGGCAATCTACTCACTTTCCAAATTTGAATTTTGAAATAATTCAATTAGTCAATCAAGGAAGCGGACTACGTACTGAGTGACTAATACGCTACGGCTTGCGGAGTAAACTCTTTCGGCTCCACCGTGATTTGCACATATTATCCACGCCGTTCATATGTTTCAACATATCATTTCAGGACGTGGGACAAAAATGAAAGCATATCCAAAGTTTAACTAGACCACACAACGGAAAAAAATGTGAATTGAAGACTCACCGTTGAAAACTTCCTAGGGGCCACAAAGGTTTTTAATCAAGATAATATTTGTTTCCTTCGTCCATATTTGTGTGACAATATGAACATGTTGGATGAATAAACATCACTTTGGACCCTAAGGAGGTTTTAACGGTGGAAGTCATTATCCCCACACTATTTCCCATGGTGTGGTCCACTTGAACCCTGAATATTCTTCACTTTGGGATCATGCCCTAAAATGAGCGGAAAAAATGGATGGATGGCATTGATAAGATGGACGTGGATTATGTCCTACCCCTGCCTGGATGGTAATCCGTCCGAGCAGGGCTCTGTGAGGCCCAACATGATATAAGTGTTTTATCCACGTCGTTCATTACTTTTTATCAGATCATTTTAAAGTATGATTTGAAAATTGAAGCACGTCCATAGCTTCAGTGGACCACACACCAATGAAAGCTGTAGTGATAATGACCACCGACTGTTGAAACCTTTCTAAGGGCTACCGTGATGTTTTTTTACCATCCAACCTATTCATAACGTCATTAGACGTGGATGAAGTGAAAACAAAAATATTAGATTGATCCGAAACTTCTCCGGCTCCTAAGAAGTTTTTAATGGTGTACGTTCAATCCTCACTTTGTGGTCCATTAATACATGTGCCTACCTCATTTTTTGGATCATATCTTAAAAAGATCTGAGAAAAACAATGAACGGTGTGGATAAAACACATACATCATGTTAGGCCCCACAGAGCCCTGCCTGAATGGATTACTGTGCGGGCAGGGTAGGACGCAATCCGCATTTACATCCTACCCCCCCCCCCGCCCGCACAGTAGTCCGTTCGGGCAGGGCTCTGTGGGGCCTAACGTGATGTATGTGTTTTATAAAAATGAGGTAGACACAGGTATTAAATAGACTACAAAGTAAGGATTGAACGTACACCATTAAAAACTTCTTGAGAGCTGGAGAAGTTTCGGATCAATATGATATTTTTATTTTCCACGTCTACATGATGTTATAAATAGGTTGGATGGTAAAAAAACATCATGGTAACCCTTAGAAAGGTTTCAACGGTGGGTGTCATTATCAGTACAACTTTCATTGGCGTGGTCCACTGGAACTCTGGGTAATGAACGGCGTGGATAACACCCTTACATCACATTGGGCCTCAGAGCCCTGCCCGGACAGATTGGGTAGGACATAATCCGAGTCCCATACATGCACAGTGAGCCCCACCGTTTACTCAGCACGCAATCCACTTCCGTTAATTAAGGCCACTTGCTCCCTTTTTAAAAACGATGATTGAATTCATCCATCGTAATCAAAGTCAATATGAACCTTCCAATGGTGGATCTCGCTGCAAGATGAAGCATATACTGAAAACCACACTGATCGAACGATCTTAACCATCTAAACTGGTGATCGTCTAATGGACAAATAAAATATAATGGTACGTTGTTCAAATTTAACGGTTAAAATCTTGATCCTTCAGATCATGGCGATTTTCAGGTCATGATCTTTCTGTCAACGATGTCCATGGTTGGGATGATCCATATCCACTATAAAAATGTCGAATATTTGAAAGCATTGTAGGTAATTTGAAACCATAAATATATAATTAATGAAAATTTGTTCATTTAAGGTGGGACCATTAAAATTTTTCATTTAACCGTCCAATAAATGTCCATTAATCTCATAAATATGATACTATATAGTCCATCTGAAAGTAGTATAATAATTTGGACAGTTTAGACAAACTTAATCTTTGAAAAATGTGCAACGCTTATACGTGCCTAAGTATGAACCATCTCCCTATGTTGGAGCACAAAGGCTTTTCTTTTTCAGTTTTTTGAAAACCCTAGAGCACCACGCCACGTCTTTTTGAATTAGTTCAAATAACTGGACCAAGATCATCTACAACATATGTTGAAGGAAGCCTGTGCATCACTGAAGATTGGTCTAAACCTAATGTATGTGTAAAATCAACTCCACCCATTAGTTAGGAAACCTTATTTTCACCGTACATAAGAATAAAATCAATCTAAATCCTAAGTGGTCCACTGTACAGAGGCGGAAATATAAAATGATGGCTAAAACCAATAAATTTACTATTTTTGGGAATACGAGATATTTTCCGAGACTTATTTTTTACACTTATCTTCATCATAATGGGCCTGAACCAAATAACGGATTGGATGACATGTAAAGAGCGGGTGGCCGTAGATATGTTTCTATGGTGAACGTCCTTTCACCAAGTACAAATCAGATAAGCTTTAAATCATCCTGATTTTTAGGATCAGGCGCTAA